>VZTE01006370.1:364470-567080 GCA_013397775.1 Eulacestoma nigropectus | reverse complement strand
CTCCTCTCCGAACCTCTCCAACCTGTCCTCTCCAACACTCTCCTCTCCTCCCTGACTTTCTCCTCTCCTGTCCTCTCCTGACACCCCTTAGTCATCCATGATCCTACTTAGACCTTACGGTAAAGGGCAGATAATTCAGTGTAGCCAACTTAAGAGACTAAGCAAGGTGGATGAGGGGCTGCTGTAGAGGAACAAGTAAAATGAGAAAACCCATTTTTAATACATATCTATACTTTCTTCCTAGCTTGAGATAGCCTCTATCAACATCCTTCAAGGGAAAAGCTGTCTGGCAGTTTCCACATCTGTCAGATGGGAACTGATTCTCTGACAAGGTCTGTCTAAAGAATGGTTGTTCCCTAAAAGGATACTGAGTTGGAGAAAGTCTCCTCTCCTGCACTCTTTTTCTCCCTCGGCTTCCTCCAGACTCAAATGCCCCCTTGAGGATTTATTGCAATTCATACTCTTGATACTTAATGAAGATCTCAGGTTTTAATACTTTCCACTAACGATCACTGATTTCAAAAGGTGCTCTGGAAATGCTCACATCCCTCAGGCATAGTGATAGAGGTTGCTACCTGGTCAGACAGCAAACAGTCCAAGGTCAGCCTTACCAAGGTGAAAGCAACACCTGGTGAAAGATCTGATACCTGACTGTAGCATAAAGATATCCCTATCCATTATGAATGAAGTTCTCCTTGCAAACAGAGAATATTTTAGATTTCCACAGCACTTTATGCACCTTTATAAGATACATAACGAAAACACAGACCCACAGAAGAGAACTAGAAATGTGGCTCCTGGCTAAGCCATGGTGGAGACCAGACATGGCATTAAATATGTAAAACCTTGTGTGAGAGTCTGTCTGAGTCAAGTGACTTCTAAAACGGCTTCCCGGATGGAAGAGCACCAAGCTGGACTGCATTAACATATCCTGAACGTTTCCTCACAAAGGCAGCAACCTTGAATGACTAAAATTGATTTGAAATGGCAGAATCAGGAGACCTTTAAAAATAACAGTATTGTTTTAGTTATTTAGCAGCTCTTCAGAACAAGTGTAACTTTTTTAATGGCCAGCAGTAGTAACTGTGTTGCTTAGAAGTTGCCGAGATCATGAGATCAATCAGTCTGCAACCTTAGTACTTACTTATTCAGCTGCTTTTCGCCAGCAGAAACAATTATTACTGTGTTACAAACCCCATTTTTCACTGTTCAGTATATGCACAGTTTTTTGCTATTCACAAAATACTTGATTTGATAAAGAATTTTAATCTCCTTTCATCACTTTGGGTGTCACTTTTTCAAATAATATGTATACCTATACTTTCTCATCACTTTTGGGCAAACTATTAGGGATGGAGTTCCTGGGGTTAAGTTATGAATAAAAGACCACCTTTAAAGAAAAGCACGGGGAAGATTAAATGGATGCTGATATGAAATGATAGTGGGAAATCTGGAAATCTGAAAATCTGTGCAAACAGCTAGAAATGTCTGCCTAAAGAGACATCTTCCATCCCACCTGGCCTGGCCTGCAGAGGGTATTTCCTGCACGCTATACTCATGTTTAATTTGATTTCATGTGCTGCACATTTAGGGTCTAAAACCTTTGAGTTGTCTCTAGGATGAAGAATGAAAACGGAGACACACTCCAAAGCCCCAAAATTAGACTGATGTAGATATATAGTAAACCAAAACTACTGCTCCCCTGAGCAGCATGACAGAGAAGAGAACCCAACCCTGTCGGGGTGCAACTGGCCAAAACCATAAAGAAATCAATAAGTGCATCGACCTAGAGGAAATAAATAAATCAATAAAATAAATAAGTAAATAAATAAATATATATTTATACATATGTATCTAACCCATCTAAGTCAGTTCTTTGAGGTACTAGATGAGGAGAGATTTTCGTACAATCATGGAATGGTTTGAGTTGGAGGGGACCTTAAAGACCATCTGGTTCCGTCTCCCTGCCATGGGCAGAGACATCTCCCACAAGACCAGGTTGTTCAGAGCCTCACCCAGCCTCACCTCGAACACTTCAGGGATGCTCTTTATCATGTTTTATACCTCTTCATATCACTTGTACTCATCCCTCCTCTTTGGTGCCAGAAGAAACAAATTAAAGTTTAAAATAATGTTGCAGGCATGCCAGTAGATTTTTTGGGGTCATTTGATAGACACAGATGCAATTTTTTTACTCCTTCCCAGTCAGTTTGCATAGAGAAGTAATTCGAGAGGATTGAGCCTTTATTCACAACATGTGGACAACAGAATTCCAGCTACATTCCTACAGAACTGCATCATTCACTCGTCAAAATCAGTGCTAGCAAGCAGGTTTTTGCAGTGTAGAAATTATGGAGCAAATGGGTCAGTTGAGCTTTTGAGGCCTGATTCATGTATTATGTCACAAATAAATCTGTAAAAATAATTGGCTTCCATGAACTGGAGAAGCAGAGTTCTAATTTACCCACAGGTTTTGTGCTTCAGCAAAAACAATGTTTCTTTTACTCCAAGTCCAACTAGATATTTGCTTGTGAATCAGAAAAATCTGTTTTGTTTCCTTGCCCTACATTTTTTCACCCTTTAGAGTGTTATTTGAGGGTAAATTTAAAAATAAAATGTCATTGCAAAATGCTGGATCATTATTGAACAAGTATTTCAACATTTTCTATGGAAATTAAAAAAAAAAATCACAGTGGTTTTAGCCAAGGCATTTGGAGAAACTTGACAACTCACATATGCGTGTTTTGGGTCAAGAAAATTGCGCCATCCTGTTGTACTAATAAGTTGATGGAAATGCATGGTAATAAAATTTCCTTGTTTCATATTCTTTAAGCTTTGTTGTTTAATTATTGCTGTTGACTTTCAAAATTGGAGTGAGGTGGTTTGTGAATTAATGCCCTTCCCTACCAGATGAATTCCCAGTTTATTCTTTGCCACGCTGTCTTCACCAAAACAATTGCTGCCTAAACTTTTCAAGGGAGAAAGCAATGTCCACCAGGGCTGTGGGTAGGCCTACCTCTGCTAAACAAGCAGTGTGATTGCTGGGGAAAAAATAATACCGGTCCAGCTGATGACATTGTAATTGATACAAATAAGTGTGTCCCTGCAACAGCCTCTCAGGTCTTTTGACATCATATCTATAAATCAGTCTAAGAATCAATTTGAACCTGACTACATAGATGGACATAAAGATGGAGAGGATTGCTTGTTCTTCAGCTATTAACACAGAAGGACACAACTTCAGTAATAGTGAACTCCGTATTTTTATTTGATGTACAGCTTTTTCATGTATTAAATTTCCAAAAGACTGCCTGGCAAGTGGTAAATGTGTTCATCCTGCACTTGAGACTAATAAAAAGGGATTTTCAGGCCTCTTAGTTTATTTCTATCACTCCAAAGAAAAATCTTTTCATAAGGCAGTAAGTACATCAGCAGCCAGTTCTTTTCTAAGAATGCTAATTATATTCTCTCTGTATGAATTAATTATAATTCCTTTTGACTACAGTGATATTGTTTAGAGGAATTATCTCTCAGGTCAGATGAAAAGGTTTGACTTTGTGTGACACACTGGAGTGATTTGCTCTCCATTGTGGCATTAGTATTCCTCAGAAGGAACTTTGTGAAGAATTAAAAACCAAATTAAACTGAGAAAGGGGGCCCCTCCACTGATTTCCTCATTTAAAACATTATATAGAGAGGCTCCTCCATGGACTGTCATGCACAGCCAAACAATGAAACAGACATTTTCTCCTTGGCAGAGCACCTTTGGAGCAGCAGCACGACACGTGTCCCCAAGTGTACTTTGCTGTGATATGGTTACACTGGAGACAAGTGGAGATTAGGGCGCAGGTGGAAGTTATCAGTAGCTTCACACCTGCTTAGCCTGGTTCTGAAATTCCCTCTGATGTGTGAGAGCCTGAAACACAGCCTTCCTATGCAGAGGTATTTATGGAAACTGTGTAATCTGCAGGAAAAAGCGTGGGGTGCAAACTTCTCCTGAGTTCTTCACTGCTGCCTCGGGTGAGAGATTTTGGGCGCTGAGACACAAGGTTTCATATGGTCTCCAGTTTTGCAGAAAGCAGCAGAATCTCCTAGGTTACACCTCCCTTGCTCCTGAGCTTCCCAGGACATGGTGCACTTTGAAGCTGGAGAGGCATCTTAAATCCTTCTCCTGTGGGCTGGATCCAAGATATAGGCTGCTCATAAGTGCTCTGAGGCTTTATGGTGGGCGACTTCAGAGCCTTGTGGAAAGGGCCTGAGCCACCTGGTACGTGTGATGCTGGTCATGTGGCATCATGAAAAAGCAGGTGGGATACATGGAGGAAACTGGGCAGGGCAAAGAGGCCCAACTCCTAAATTATTGTATGATTCATAGCAACTTCATCCACAAGAGCTTCTTAAGGCTTTCAGGAAGACTGACAACCAGGGAGGTCAAAAGAGAGGCTCTGGCAGGACATTCATGTGACAGTTTAGTAAATTAGCCTCAAAACTGCTTTTTCTTACGTCTTACTACTGCTCACCTGGCAGCTCACGTGGAGGGCAATAGACACTTCAGCCTAAGTTATTTCTCTCTCTTCTCACTATTGTTTCAGAAATTAGTAAACAGAAGCTAAACTGCCAATAAAACGTAAAATCTGTTAGTGAGACTCTGCATTAACCCAACACAGTCTGTGAATCAGACTTTTTTAGGACATAGCATCCCGCTGGTTCTCATGGCACTGGCTCTGGCCACCAAACCTCCAACTCCACTGCCTTCCCCACTCCTCCTCCACAGGCTGCTTTCAACAGCTTAGTCACTGACAAGCTGGCAAGAAGTGCAAGACTCATGATGAAGATACAGGGATGTGAAGTAAGTAGTTTTTCTACACATACCCCAAGTTTAGAAGTCCTGAGAAGGCCTCAGGATAACAATGAACTCATCAGCTTCAAACCAAAATGCAAAGCTCATTTGATCTGATTCAACTTCCCTGTGAAAAAGTATTCAGAGTAAAATTAGATGGAAGATAGAAGGAAAAATTGAGACCAAAAATGCTAGCAGAAAATAATTACTTTTCAAGTTGGAAGGTACAAAGTGCGAACTGCGAAATCTGGTTGTGTGCATCTCTGCCAGGAGACAAGAGTAGGGAAACAGAGCCCTAAAGCTCTGAGCACAGTGGCTCTGGCTGGGAGATACTGCACATAAAACACAGCTGGGCATGATTGCAGTACCCAGAGGAATCAGCTGTTTTGCTCTCCTTCAGCTATGATATTGTTTAAATCAAAGAAAAAAGAGGAAGAAAAAACCTACTCCTGTGGCATCCTTTCACTCTCAGAGGTAGGAAGTGATGTGCCTGGGGCAGAGATAAAGGCTGCTCTGTCTCCTTTCTGGTACAGCATCCCCGCGAATGGCAGCACAAGCCTTCCTCAGCAACACTCAGCAATATTTGGTGTGTACGCTCCCCTTCTCCAGTGGGAGGTGGATGTGCAGGAGAGTGGTTCATGACACAGCAGTTGTTGTGCTCTTCCTCTTTGCTGAGCAGCGAGCTGGGTGTTGATCACGACTGAAGGAAGAAGGGTGAGAGCGCTCTTTGTGCCCCTGCATCCATCCTCAGTCACTCTGCAGAGCTGCCAGTCCTCCAAAGGAAAGAAAATGTGCTCATTAAATTCATGTTCTGGCCCCCTCTTTTTTATTTCTTGCCCTATTAAAAGAAGTCTCTGTTCTCCTCAGCCTGAAACCCAGGGTCTTTTGTTTTGATGATTTCCAGTTTCAACAGTTCAGTTTTAGTTTCACCTTCTAATTTGTATTCCTGGTATCAGCTGCTAAAGGAGCAAATTAAATGATTTGAATTCACACTGATTTAACATTACTAATTGCACTGCCAAATGCTTTCCAACCTTGCTGGTTTTTTTCAAGAGACATCAAAACCTTTGATAGGTTTAAGATCCTCCATACTTGAAAGGAGAGAAGGAAAGAGCAAATAAGGCAAAAAACCCGAGTGGAACAAATTATCAATTACAATCAGTTAACTGTGTTATCTAACACTGTGCCTGCCACAAAGAAGAAAATCAGCCTTTTCATTCTCTGTAGGTGGCTACGCATGTATTGCAATAGAAGTATTTATGCTGCTGTCTCCACCAGCTCAAAGAACGACGAGGAGCAGCACTGCACTGAACACAGGCAAAGGCACAACCCGGGGGAGAGGGGAAAGCCCTTGTTCCCATAGTTACAACAAGCCATTGGGAAGATACACACCTCCAAAGGCTGGATTAGAAAAGCGCTTTTAACTCAACGTATTCTATTTAATTTCAGCAATTTTTCCCTAACTATTACACTGCTGTGTGGGTTGTGTTGACAGCTGCTGGAGCTCTGCAGTCCTCACCTCCAACAGCTGCCACAAAGAAGCCAAGCACACACTTTGGAGTTCAACCACTAATAAACAGCTTATCGGTAGAACCAAATCTCTCTCCTGTGGGTGGGCTGGCCACCCTGCAACCTTATGATAATTTAAGATCTCAGAAGAGAAAGAACCTTAAAATAAGGGGGTGTGGGGGTGGAGGGAAGATAGCATTACTCTATATCTGCTGTTTGTACCAGTTTGACTGTATGTGTGAGGGGTGAAAATGTTTACTATTAATTGTTATTATTTCTATTACTATATTACCATTATTATTGTTAATAAATAATAATAATAGTAATAACAATAATAATAATATCATGGATGTACGGTGCACAGGTTTAGTACCATCACATCTTTTTCCTCTTTCTGTAATAAAGCAAGCTATGCTCATACAAGCAGTGATATAATTGTATTTACTCTGTGCATTGATATGTGTGGGGGGGTTTGTACTTCTGTCATTATATTACTGTGTGTAGCAGTCTGCGTAAAGATAAGTTCTTAAAATTATTTTCAGGAGTCACATTTTCTCCTTGAAGCCTCCTGCCTTTGTTTGCTGTTATATAACCACATTTTGCTTTGCTTTGAAATATTTTCCCTTCTCTGTCGCTATTGGAAATACCCACGCAAACCAAGAGGAGAAATGGGCTATAAAGGGAACAAACAAAACTGAGTATTGACTTAAATTTGTTTTGGTCTGGTTCCAAATGTTGCCAAACACACAAGATAAATACATAGAGAGTGGAGAAAAACTGTCCCCCTCTCTCGCTTGCTTATGGTGCCACTTGCAAATACCATAAATAAAAAAAAAAGGCTAGCAAGGATACACATAATATTAAAACATATAGACTCCTTACGGGTAAGACCCGGATTCTCAAAAAATTTTAATATAAACATCCTTGAGGACCAAATGGGAGTCAAAAGTACATGTAGGTAAAGAGAAGACAACGCTGTCTTTACTATATTTATCTTAAAGATATTCTCTATTTTTCGATTTTTCTAACCTATTTTTCCTTTTTACTGTTGACAGTCTTATAATTTTCATGTCTTTCAGGCCTGTAATTTTACAGTCATGCTTTATTGATAAACTGAAGCTTGGTTTACCGTATTTCCTAGAGGCTCAGCTAAAACCTGGACTCTCTTATGAAAACCTGCATCCACACATGCATATGCACATGCCTAAAGGCTATCACCCAGCAAATTTACAGCTGGGTACTTAAAAACAAGACAAGCATTAGAAATGAAATATGACTAGCACTTCATAAATGGAGCACTGGGAGAGAGAAATTGTGTCACATCCAAAATGATGAGATCCTCCTCCCTCATCTTGGGCCGTGCCTTCTTGGCAGTACAGCTACATGAAAGCTTTCCAGTTTTCCTTTAGAGTAATTTATTTTATGGTATTTTTGGCATCTCAGCTTTGAATTCCACCCCAAACTCTCATCTAAGCCTCCCTTGCCTCAACCCTCGAGTAACACAGATCTCCTTGACTGTGCCTCTGCTTGCCCCAAGTTATCCTCCTGCTCCTCCCTGCCCACAGGAGCCCCAAACCACTGCTGGCAGCATAAAGTCACCACCTTTATCATTAACACTCTTTAAATTGAAATGTCCTATCATCCCCGGTGTCACCACATTGTGTACTGCCCCTTCTACCTTGCTAGAGGTGACTTCCTGGGTACTTCTTTTATCCAAAAATGACTGTGGTGCACATAAATCAGGTGTTGGTGCTGTAAAGAGATTCAAGAGAGAAAGGAGCAAATCGTGGAGCCAACATTGCTGCCAGACTTCACAATTACTGGCGAACAGGGGCTACAAGGAGCAAATGGCGTGTTTATGGCAATCTCAATACAACCCTTTCTGCTGCCTTCAACCTTGACTTTATGGGTGGATTGGCTTTATGGGTGGATTGGCTGATAAAAAACTGAACCAAAAGGTCATTTCCTCCTTCATGATCCTTCTCAAGAACGGTTTTTACTGGGGTACCAGGAGGAAATTAACCATTATACGATGGAAAGGGCAAAAGAGTCACTGGCCAAGGTTAGTCTGAAGGGAGAATTTCCGTGAACCCTCTCTATCTTGTCTGTAAATTGAGAGATCTCAAGGCAGGGTATGTCCACAGGTCTGTTGGGGAAAAGTCCCTGCGACTGCTACTGGAATACTATCATTACAGAAAAATTTCAGCAGTAATATTTGGGCCTTCATTAAAAAAATCCATGTGAATGATATTTGTCAAATAGGCAACTGATACTATCCTATGTCATGAGGGTCTCATAAAGAAGCCTAAAAATGCCCCAGATTGCCTAAATGCACTGGTGAGTTTGGACTCCAGTCTACATTTTTGCACTTAATATGCATTCTAGAAATACTTCCCTACTATATTTAATGAATCTGGGAGCAAATTAATTTAGAAAAATAAATTCAAATAGACTTTTCTGAATCAATATTGCAGCATTTCACATTCTTGATAACTTGAATCATAGTGCTGAAGCAATATTCAGCTGCTGTAAATTGCCACAGCTCCACTGAAGCCAATAAAGTTACAGTAATTTATTTCATCTGCGGATGTGATTTTTTGCAGAATAGTCCAGACCTTACTTAATTGTGGGGTTTGTTCATTTATTTATTTTAATAAATGGACGAGAAAGGGCAGACTCCTGCATTTGTAGGCAGAATAAAGTGGTTACTTCTGCAAATAAACTGGGGGTACCGGTAGTAAAACTAGGATTGTCAGCAGCTAGTATTTTGTAAGGAAAGGAACTCAATGCAAGAACAGAACAGGCAAGCTGTGCATCTTCTTTTCTCTTTCTTCCTTTCTATAGGAGAAAAATCTGAGTTATGGAAACACAGTGGAGATATTTCAAGATTTTGTATGACGTAATTTTATTGAAGTGCACTAAAAAACTGCAAATATGTGCATGTCCCAGTGAGGTTTTCTGGCGGCCTCTAGAACCCGGCTTTAATGCTGGTTAGAAAGAGAATTTCAGAGTAGGGACAAATACACAGGGATTTTTCTTACAGCACAAACTGGCAACTTTGGGAACTGCTCACTGAGGAGTTCTTTGACCTGGGTTGGATGTTTCTAGGCCAGACGTGTGAGTGGCCCCACATTCAGTGACTCCCACTGACTCTTGGCACCAAATTTATTCTGTAGCTTCCACAGGATCCTGTGAGAATTAATTCCCTGGCCTTATGTGAAAAGATCTTTTTTTCTCTCTGCTCTCAAACTGATGGTTGATAATTTCATTATCAGTCTACCTGCTGTTGTATTGTGAGAAACAGTGAATAAATCACTTCCCATTCTTCATATCTATCTCAGCCATATTCCGTCTCTGTCCTCTATTATCTAGTCTATTATTATGTATTATCTGTCACCTAGTCTATTCACTCTCCTTGTAAAAAAATTGTGGAGTAAATTTGGTCTTCCCATCTCTGTCTTACTTCCAGTACATCCCTTTGAGATAGGGTGAAATGAATAATAAGTACATAATGTACAGCAACAATACACAGTAGCATAACGCTACTTGATTTTTCTTCTCTTTGCCTTTCCTAATAATTCTTAATATTCTTTGTTTTCGAGTTTCTGAGCATTGATGTGTCAGGTATTCAAAGTGTTCAGTGAATCCTGAAGGACTCCATGTATTTCTTAAATGGCAGGAGTCACCTAAGTGACTGTATGAAATAGCTGTACATCTGTGCATACGTGTACATGCACATGTATGTCGGCACTGCCTGCTGCTGTGTCACCCTTTAGCACACTGCAGTTACTAATATGGAATTAAATACAAACACTCATGATCTCCTGAAATACTTCACAGTCAGCTTTAGATCAGCCTTTTACGAATAATTTTGTAGGAGCCAATGTTAGCCGTGCCCTTCTTCTCTGCTTTCTGCAACATTTATGAATATGTTGAGCAGCCCTGGGCCCAGGTCCAATCCATTAGTAGCACCATAAGTGACAGTATTGTACTGTGAAGAATCTTCTTATTCTTGTCTCTTCTTCCCTTTTTTTTTTTCCTATTTTTAAGCATCTACTAATTGATCATTGTCATTTATGCTCTGAATATTTAGTTTTTGTAAGGGCTGTTAACTCACGGCAATGGCAATGACTCATTGCTGTTTTTTGGGCAACACAAAAAGACTGTATTAGCTCTAATGTTTTTTTGCTCCTCACCTCTTCTGAGAACTGTGTGATATGTGAGGCCGTGTGATATATGACTGCCCTTTGCAACAGCCATGCTGTCTTTTCCTTGGTATTCCTCACGCAACTTTTTAAATTTTATTTTTACATTTTTTAACATTACTATGGTTTCTAATGTTTGCAGTCCAGAAACCAAGTTATTGGTCACTAGTACCCACGATAACTCTTCAAAAAATTTTTGCTACCACCTCATCATGTTGTTTTAAAACCTCATTTCAGGACATTTTAATTTGAAGCAGTGCCTCCTTTGCTCTTCCAGGTTCTCCATGCAGAAAGTAGTGAGTGAAGCTTCTGATAAGCGTGTACATAAAAGATCCCCCCTTTTCTGGGACCTCAAGTTTTTGACCATATTTTTCTTCCTTTAAAGATGTTTTTCTCCTTGATGTAGTTCTCTGGGTATAAAAAAAAAAAAAAAGGGGCTTTTTCCAAATTGATTGTTTATTTCCTACCTTCTCACTTATCATTCCATCTCTTGCTTTGTGTATAGAGCACTAATGTCCTCTGGTAATGACAGCACTGCCATGCACTGCTGCCTTTAGCCTTTATTGAAGCTGCATCAATTTTCTACATTGCCCTGACTTGCCCTGACAGTTGCCTTCAGATTTTTCTATTGTGCTTCATATTGTGAATGTTTACCCATTAGTTCCAAATTATTTTCAGTGTGAAAACAGATATTCCTGATTCTGCCTCATTTCCACCCCCTCTCTCTCTCACACACGAGCATGCACACAGCCCTGACTCCTTAATGGTGGGTAAAATCACTGTTTTCCCTATGAGAGCAAAGAAATAGGGAGATGTCTTGAGCTGGAAGAAAATGATTTTTCAAGGACTACCTTGGAAGATACATGGTTTATTTTGCACAACAAGTGGGAGTGTAGTCATCTGACTTGCTGATGACACATCCCAGGTGCTGACGGGGCACTCAGAATATTTCACAGGCAGAATTCGAGGACCGAGCATTTTAAACTGGTTTAGTTTCACAGTACAGAGTGCAAAATCATATGTGGACATATGGGTTATAAGAACACTTGCTGCCATTAGATGCCTGCTATTAAAGGCCTTTCTGCTGGAATGGCAGAGCGAAGACAAGATAAAGACACGTAACCTTGCATAGGGGCTGTCAACATGACAGAAAACTCAAAGACCCTGGAAACTCAAGATGGATTAGGTGAGTTATTTCCTGCAGAGAGAGGGGTGTACACATCCACGCTGGCAGATGCAGCATAATTTGGTCACCCGGGATCAAAAACGATTGGTTTAGAGTGGAAGGCATGATTGACAAGGGCTATTAAGGTGGTTAGAAAAATGGAGAGCATAATATATGAAGGGATACTAGAAGAGCTTGGCTTGATTAATTTACTGGAATGGGGGTGACATGGTTTCTGTTGATAGACACCTCAGTGGGGTGAATGCTAAATAGGCAGAAAGGAATTGTGGCCAGGGAGTAAAGCTGGCAGAAGAACAAACAAGGCATCTGATGTGGGAGAAATGAAGCCTTAATCTCTGGAAAAGGCCCTGAGCTGATGGGCAGGGGAGCTTTTGGAGGCTTGGAGCACCCTGGCAAAGAAATAAACCCTTTCTGAGAGGATGCAGAGTGTCCTCACCACCTGCAGGTGAAGACTTGGAGTTCCTCCTGCTTTTCCTACCACCTCACTGCACATCCTTAGACACAACTTGCTGTTCACTGGGCTCCGGTCTCCACTCTGGTAAAATCTAGGTAATTCTGCTGATGGCTTCTGCAAAGAATGTTGAGACCTGCCAGCAATGAGGGCTAAGCAGCATAAATGTGTTGTTATTCTCATTTCCAGCTACTTCAAAGGAAAGCAGAATCTGCCTTTCCAGCCATCAGGTGTGTAAGGGGGTGAGAACAAGGGCTGAGAGAATAATGGCTGCATTACCTGAACAGCTGCAGGCAAAACCCCAAGTGTTTTATACAGAGAATATAAGTTAAAGAGAATCTTTATTTACTTTTTAATAATTCACCTCTGCAGGTACCACCAATGACGCTTTGAAATTAATAAATTTCCTGACAGCAGGGACTGTAACTCTCCGCATCTTTTTTCCCCAACACTTTCTTTTGATCATCGCCTTTTCCACAATAAGCATCTATACTGAAAGTAGCTGCCTCTTGCTCATAAATGAATAGCTGCCTTCATGGTCTGTGCCACATTTATTTTAACTTGGTCAGACTGGCTAAAATTAGATGACTGCTACTGAAATCTAAAATTAAAAGAAGGTCCAAGTTAGCCAGATTAGTGTGTTGTCAGCTGCATTTTAAAATCTTAAAAGATAAAAGAAAGTCTTAAAATATTGGTGTATTCCGCACCAACTAGGGAACATTAATCATGTACGAGGGGAAAAAATGCAGCTAATCCCACAAATATTCCCAAAGCTAAATTTATGGAACCACTGCTCACCCACAGAGGCATTCCTTCATCTGTGTTGTCAACAGTACCTATTTTCATAGGGATTCTTTAGGTATCTCTGCTCTTTGGCCATACCTCCATCCCCTGCAGGCTCTCTAAAGCTGACAAGCACCAACAGACTGGCACTGAAATTGTTAGCTGAGATTTCACCTGGTGCACAAGGCTGTCAGGCTGGGGTCAATGTGGTTTGTTGAAAGCATCTTCAGCTCCAGTTTGATGGATGTGAGAAGTTCTTGATTACAGACTGGTACTTCTATAGCACTGGGAGTACTGGGAGATCTCGTTTTTCTTAGTGAAAAATGTTTCTTTCTCACTCTGTCACAAGATGTTTAAACAAATAATACTAATGTAGTTTTGTAGCAGTATTTCTTCTGTGGAGACTCAGAGAAATGCATGTGCAGCATTGTGTTTAGTCACTCTTTGCCATACAAAGGTGGGTTATATCAGTTTTCTGATAGAAAGAAATTATTGCACATGGAATAAAAAACTCTCTGTTTAAGGGCAGATGCCTCCAGATGCAAGAGGACATGATTCTTCATTACTTGCACTGTTAAATTTCTCAGGCTATTCAGATGCACACTTGGCTACACTGACAAATCCTGATAAAATCAGATTGCCAAACAGAAAAAGGAGAAAATGTTATACAAGATAAAAGGGCTGTAAGCTCAAAAGTTCATTGAGACTGTTACAGAGCATGACCAGATTTACACTTTGAAGTACTAAAAAGGTGATGAGTGTTTGACAGTGCCAAGTGTGGTCTTTAACTTTTTGTCTAGAGGTAGCTCCTCCTGGTAAGTACAAGCATCTATCTCCATCAGGAAACTCACTGATCCAAGGCAGCACAAAACTTTTGCCTTCAATATGACTTTCATGGTTTCCCTCTCAGTTTGCTACATCTTAAGGTACTTTCGCCCTGGTGCCTTCAGTCCAAAGTATGCCAGTGGTACTTCAGTGGTACCCCTTGTTTGCTCAGAACAGCTGTAAAAATAATGAGACATTTTTATTTTGAGCTTAAAATTAAAATGTGCACCCATGGGTGTTCAAAAACCTAAATGTGGGCTCATCGTAATAATGACAAATCAGGGATATCATCAGTTCTTTTGCAAACACTGAAACTGGAGTTCATCTTATGCTGCTTCATGTAACTTAAGCATTCACACCAAGTCACTGATGCCCCCTCCACAGCCAAAGGAGAGGGAAATACACTTCTAGAGGAAAAGCCCTTCCAGTTTACATTGTCTGTGTCCACACTGAGCAAAATTAAAACAGCTTTTATTTGTGACTGAGCCTTTAGACAATCCCACCTTCACTGCCAGTTTTATTTTAACTGGGCAAAAGGCACCCCTGCTTTGCAAGTTTTTTACCTTGAGGAAGGAATTTTTATTATGGCTCACCAAAAGAAATACATGTTTGAAGTAAAAAATATGTTTGTTTGGCCAGACCTCGTCACATATGTTGCCTCTGCCAAACCACGTACCAGTGCTCACCAGTTACTCCTGGTTCCATGCAATAAGATAATTCTGACACATTAAACAGCAAAGCAAAGCAATGTTACCTGTGGTGGGTGGCATTCCCATCACTGGTGGTTGTAAGACACAAGCTGGTGGCTGACTTACTGCTGTGTAGTGGTTTGATCACATGCAGTTCCTTCCAGGCCCTTTCCTATACATCTCTGGAATCACTAAAACACCAAAACCATAAATTATCTGAAATGACTGAGGGATGAGGAAGAGGGTTACAGTGTGCAAACAGTGAGTGTTTAGTGAAAATAAAAGAAAAATAGAAACCCATGCATTTTTTATTGTTCCAGCCAGTATGTTACGTGCCAGTTCCCCAGTCCTCCTGAAAGGCTTATTTCAAGATGTTAGTATTGCCTTACTTGACAGCCTGCTGCTTCCAAACTCAGAATTCCTGGTGAGCTGCAGTCTGCAGTTAAGATTTGAGCATTCAGAAAGGACTGTAACAGAATTTAGATCCATGTAACTCTTAAATTACACAGTGCTGTAAAATATTGATGTTTATACTTGATAGCTTTAATATTACTATTTATGTCTCAATAAATTATACTTGCAGAAGTAAAAAATGGAAAAGCCAGACTGCATTAGTATCTACACTAGACATAAATCTCAAAATATAATTGATACGGATATTAGCAGTGCAATTTCAATAATATTAAACACGCCTATGGCATGTGATAGGACCTTCTAAATGCAGTGTACAAGGAATAAAGTGAATCACGTAAGAAATATTTTTTGCAGAAGAGCTGGTTTGAATGGAAGATTAAACCCCAGGTTTTGGATACCAGACACTGATTTGAAGTGGGAAATTTAGGACTTTTGATAAACCAAAGCAAGCTAAAAATAAATTGTTTTTAAGATGACACTAAAATGTGCCTCAAATTTGAAGTCTTCAAATTATTCACATAATCATTGTGGGGTTTGCGGTGGAGCATACTTGTATTATCTTCTCTGGAGAGAAGACAACTTTTTACTTGCCAGTCATGCTTCACAAAAATTGGAGATGGAAAACATCTCCCTAAAGTAAAAGTGTTTCTATTAAATATTTAAAAATAAGCACCCTATAGCAGAAGTTATCTGGCAAGTCAACTGCAGGCTTGTTGATGCCTCAGATTGTATTTCTGAAACAGCAGTGCACTGCACATCGCCCTGAACCGGGCTGTGTTTTTACAACAATAAATCAGTATTCAGCTCCTCTTCACAATCTGACTTATAAGACTGTTCTTCACATTATGTATTTGTGCTTATTATGGGCTAGAGGAAGCTGAGAAACTCATAAAAGGAGCTTATCTTTTGTATTAGGGTGAGAAGTGCTTTAAATGGTTTCAACCGTGGACTCCATAGTGTAGCTACCCATATGTGAAATTACATTCCATAAAACAGCAATTTCACTCAAATCCATTAATGAATTTTCTAGCCTCCATGAGTTCCAGCATGGTTTTAATTTGGGTAGGGCATCTGCAGAGAAGAAGAGGACTGTTATTTGAAAAATATCATTGTATAGGGACAGACCTTCCTGCTCTGTGGAGGTGTCTGAGGAAACCTTTGGAAAAGTTGTCAGGGTTGACCCTTCTCCCTTCTTGGTGAACTCTCACGTATGAAGGAATGGGGTGGTGGAGGGTGAGGTGGGGCTCTTGCTTCTCTGGGTGCAGGAAAAATAAGACCAGGAAGTGCATATAAATTTATTTCACTGTTATATTCAGCCTACAGATTGCTTTAAAAATTTCATTGCTTTACTACAGTAATCTGATAGTGTCAACAAATTTAATTGCCCTTTCTGTAGGTTGTTTAAAGATGCTTGAAAGTCTGAGTTGCCTTTGTGGCCTTCAGTGAATGCCATGCAGCAAAACTTTGCAAGGAAAATATTAAAATCCTGAAATAACTGATTGTAGAAATAAAGACAAAGCTTCTTTTTTAATTCCATTTGCTCAGCACTTGACATGACTACAGAAACTTCAGCATGTAGAAAATACTCAAGTGTCTTCTGGAAGCAGCCTGCATCATGGTAAACTTTCATTAGTCAAGCCAGGCTTTCATTGTACATGAGGATTATATGGCTTAACAAAACATGTATGTATACATCCAGAAAACATATTGGGAGTCTGAAGGAAGTGGTATTGGTGGGGCTTGATGCTAGCTGGAGTCTAGACAAAATTTGTAACTTGGTTCATGAATAAAAGTCCTGCACCGTAAGTGGAAAGGAATGTTTTGGGCTTGATAAGGTAAGCACATGTTTTTGTGTGGATGGCGTCCTTATCCATCACTTGTA
This sequence comes from Eulacestoma nigropectus, assembly GCA_013397775.1. Classification (NCBI taxonomy): domain Eukaryota; kingdom Metazoa; phylum Chordata; class Aves; order Passeriformes; genus Eulacestoma; species Eulacestoma nigropectus. Next base: position 550,296 of record VZTE01006370.1, on the reverse strand, counting down.
AATTGAACCGCTAATATTTTCCATGTGACTTTATATTCCAGGAAACTTGTTCAGGATGATTCATTCCATTTACTAGTGTAGTTTTAGGCTGGCATTACGTAATACCAGGGTGCTGCAGACTGCAGAAGTTAGCAGCTGACTTCTGAGCAGAGTTTAATAAGGATTTCATGTGCAAAGAGCCACTCTAGAGCCAGCCAAAATAAACTGGAAGCAACTCGTTGTCTCAGAATTAGAGTTAAACCCCTAACTGATTTGGGTCTACATTGCCACAAGGCACTTGATCTTTTTCTATCAAACACTCACAACTGAGATTAGCAGCATGACATGGCTTTTTTGATGTAAAAGACAGACATCAATAAGGGATTTTCTAAGAAATGTTTCTTATTCTGGACTGTTTTTCTTGCTGCCCTGAATATCAGAGCTAATCTCTCCATAAATGCTGTAAATGCTTTTTTTCAAAATTCGGAAATTTAAGAAGAATCTGGAGGAAGGTTGAGATGGGGTTGTTTGCAAGCTATAATGAAGTAATGGTGTCAGCCCAAGATGTGACTCTACAGGCTGGCAGTGACCTCATGAGAGATTCATCTCCTTTAACTGCAGATGTATCCAAGTATAACTTTTCACTGGTTTAAGTGGTAGTTGGGAAAAAATTCCTTGAATGAGAACACCTAGCTCACACTTGACAACTTGCATAAATTTTGACTATCTTTATATTTATATATTGGAGATATTTACTATTGGAAATGTTTGCACCAAGTCATTTCCTGCTCTTCTATTTATAATTGAAATACAATAAGTAACTATTTGCCATGTATAAGGGGAAACATGAAGTCCCTCATAAAAACCGAACTTTGGGTTTTACCTCCAGGTCCCCTTTTTATCTTGTTTTTGAGTGTCTTAAAGGAGAGAAGTAAAACATGGCAGACAGAAATACTCCAGATCTCAGACCACCATCTGCACCCTTAGCTCACTGGTGTTTTTTTTCCTCTTCCCTTTCCTTGCCTTCTGTCACCATTACTCGCCAGATCTGGGATCTTATTATCCCTTTCCCCTCCTAGCCAGACTCCAAGCAGGAACCCAGAGCATGGATCAGTGTTGGAATATTTCCTCACAGCTCAGCAGCCTTGCTGGCTCCCATGCATGGAGAAGTTTGGATTTCCCAGCAGTTTAGTGCTGTGATTTTTCACATTTGTCTTTCAGGCAGTTCCTCATCTCAGGCCTAATGTACCCAGCCAGGCATGGAGCTGAGGACAGGCATGCCAGGAGATGAGCAGGGAGCCTGTAGCCTGTGAGAGAAAGGCTTCGAGACTTTGTTCTCCAAGGCTCCGGATGCTGGGGAGATGCTCTAAAAATCCAACACCAACAAGGTGCTGCCCTGTCCCTACACCCAGCTCCCTGAGGCTGGTGGGCAGCAGTGTGACTTTTGAACACTGGGAAAAAAAAAGCAACACAGAAATTGCTTGATAACAAGCAGAAACTCACGGGAATTAACCGAGAAATAAAAAGCTCAGGACATTTTTGTCACACACATCTAGCTTGCTTCCTAATTCCCATCAGTCTATTTTTCACTTCCACAAAGTCATAGTTTCTGGCATACTCTGCAGTCTGATGGTGCTACAATGACTTTTTTTTAAGGACATCTCCCTTTGGAATATTTGTGCGTGTGGTTTCTTTGTTCTGTGAGCAGAATATGCCTGCCAGCGAGACAGAATCTCATTTAGTTACAAAATACACTGATTCTTTTAATGAAGTTGTGGATCTGCTCTGCAGATGAGGGTCTCCTCAGCTTCTCTCGGTAGGACAATTATGGTTTATTTTAAAAGTACAAAAATTCTCTGAGGCACCAACTCCTTCAGGTTTTTTTGCAGGTTTTGTTGAATGATATTTTTTTTTTTAATGCAGTGCTACAGACTGGCCCTCCATTCTGTCCTGAGAGAAGAGCTTTAGTTTTTTTGGGGGATGTTTTACTCTTCACTTATCTCATTACTATTCTGTAGGGGTTTGCTTGAGCATTCAGAATTGAGTTGTGTCACTTGAGCATGCATTTTAAATTAAGATGGGGTCATCCTCTTCTGTGTTTGATAACCGTCAATTGCTTGAAGCGTACCAGGAGATGTGCTCAGACAGGTAGGCTTGAGCTTTCTAGTGACGAAAATTGCACAAATCTTAAGACTTATTAGGCCATGCAATTAAGCACTTGTTCTTTTTTGTTTATGCCCTGTAGGTGTATTTTTTATGCAGTATGACTCTTCCTATAAAGACAAATCTGACAATCATTAACAGGGGCATTTATCCTTGCTTTCTTGTATGAATTCAGCTCCTCTTCCTGAGTTTCAGCTTGAAAAATGTTTAAACTACTTAACTTCTTTTGCTGCTCATTCTGGCCACACCAGTTACTTCTCACCATTGTACAGGTATTCCATCAGGCATTTGCAAAGCTAAAGGTGCTCTGGAGTGGCAGAACTTCCCATCTCGTAACATCCATGCCACGTATTTACCCCATCAGTGTGAAACTCTACCCCTCTTTGGCCCTTTCAATGTATTCTTATTAGAATTAGAGCTGATGTTGTTTTCATTCTGAGCAGGAGTGCCTGTAGGACCCAGACGAGACCGGCAGAGAGCTGAGCTAAGCACAGGGTTTACATAATATGTCAATCCCTGCCCTCAAAAGCTTGTGAGCTGAGTAAACAGGACCAAGAGCAGGAGGAAAGAAGAGAGGTGAAGTGACAGGTCAAGGTCATGCAGCAGAAGTCTGTGAGAGCAGCGAGACCAGAACAGAGGCTTTCTGAGCCCTAGGATAGCCCCTGTTGCACCAAGTGGGGGCTATTTTATGAAGAGGACCCACAGGCTCTGAAGATTCAATTATTTTTTTGTTGCCCTCCCTCTGCTGCCCTTACATGTGACCGGCAGCAGCTGTGGTGCTGGCTACTGCCAAAGTAGTAAATAGAGTCTTTTATCCCCACTGAAAGGAGAGTGAATGATGTAATTTGGCTTCCCTTTACTCCTGCCGTCTGCCAAGACATTATTTCTGTATCAGTGCACATGGCCATTTGGCACCAAACAAGACTCCTCTCTTTGTGGAAGTGGAGGCAGGATGTTAATTCTTTTTGATGTACCAGTAACGTATCTGGAGCCGTGCAGCCGCGTTTCTTTCAGGAGGCAACTGACTCCCAGTGTTCCCGAACAAAAAAGGAGTGTGGGCTCCTTTCACGGTGTGTGGAGAGCCCGAGGAGGTAACCACACACCTCCTCCAGTGCAGCCTTGCTGACCACAGCTCAATTCTGTTGTGTGCTTTCAGCTTCAATGGGATAGCGAGGCTGCTTGTGTTGCTTATTGGGGTGGTTCTGCTCCAGAGCACCTCTGCATTAATTCATTAAACTTTGTTCTGCAGCCTATAAATTTAAGCGGGATCCCCTTTAAAGGCCGGAAGGAGGATTCAGATACTGTGTAACATAGGAAGTCATATGGCACCCACCAGGCTGTATTTCTGCCTAGTCTGCCTCTGTCTTCCAACCATATGAAAATATTCTTACTCCAGTGGCTTTACATCAGGTCATTAACTTTGGTTTATTGCCTGTGAAGACAGTTCTGTGAACTTTCCTTCTGGATTTTCGTGAACAGGAACAATTTGCTGGAAAGGGAGGGGAAGGAGAGCGGTCGCTTTCTGATGCCAGTCCAGATTTATGTGTTTGGCTTGTCTAAGACCTGGAATTACTCTGTTTCCTCCTTGAGACCTCCTGCACCTCAACATGGAATGAGGTGAGGGTATCAGATAATATTTTTTTAATCTCTTAGGAAAACATAAGAAAGTCCTGGACAAAAGAATGCCAGCGAAGCTGCTAAAACCAGCAGGCAAGTGATGGTGAGTGCCTTTTTCACCCTGTGTCTGCCTCTGTTAGGAAAGCAAGAGGTTGCTTTCGTTCAGGTAGGAGACACCTAACAAAGTAACAATCTGCAGTCTCAGGATAAAAAACAAAAAAAGCAGTATTCTGTCTCAGTTTGAACTGGCTAAAAGAGAACTTGCATAGCGTCCACCGCAACACACGTGGAAATTCACTGAGTGAGAGAACAAGCTGGTCCAGAGCCTCTTCCCAGCCCTGTTCCTCTAACCAGGACAGAATCAACAAGACATGATTTTTAACTGCACATTAATTATAAGCTTGACAGTTCTCTCTTTCATTTTTACTACATTTTCAGCTTACCTAAGTTGCCAGAGGCAGCTCACATGTCTGCTCACAGGAGTGCTGTGAAAGAATGGCTCAAGGTTTTCATGGCCTCTGTGAGCTGACAGAGGCTCATTCTTTCCTTTGCTCTTTGGAAGTCAGAGCAAAGAGACAGATTGGACACGCCTGCATCTGTAGCATCCAGACTCTCCAGCAGTTATATTCATTGCTCCACACTCAAGGGTCAATCCAGTGGATACTTGAGCATCCAGAAGCAACTCAGGAGCTGGAGAGCAGGGGTAGCTGAGAGGGCCCCAGTTTCAGTCTTTGCATGTGGATGATTCTGGTCAAAAATGCCTGGGGCTGTTGTCCCGGGGCAGGAAAAATGGATTCTTTGGGGTATGACTGCCCTTTATCTCATCCTGCCAGGGTAGTGCTCCTGGTCCCACCACTCCCTCTTCACTACACCAGTGCCATGGGACTGAACTGCAGAGGTGCAGGTGAACAGCACAGAGAGCAATGCAGCAGAGCCTCAGCCTTTTCTTGTGCTGCAGGATGAAACCTATTCAGGCAGAAGGCTGGATTTGTCCCTTCATGCACAGAGAGAAACACAGTTTCCCACTTCTCTCCCCACTTACCCACCCCTGCCCCCAAATCCCTTGTTTGCACCATCTATATCCATTTCTCACACGAGTCTTTTATTCCCTGAGTGGCTTCTCTTGCCTTCTCCTGTTTCCACTGAGAAAACGCTTCTTTAAAGAATTTTTCTCAAGAGAAGAATTGTTTGGCTAGAAGAAAAGTGTGTGTGTGTTTGTTTTTCCAGTAGTAGAATCACTGCAGCCGGTCAGGGCCGATCTGGTACAGGAGGGTTCAAACTCAGACTCCCTGATTCCACCTTGGAAAAAGCACTTGACCCACGGTGAGTGGAGAGTTTTGCCACTTAGAGATGAAGCTGCTCCCTCTGAGAAAAGGAACAGAGTTCAGGGGACAGCCCCAGAGGAGCTGGCTTTTGCTTCTACTGTTTCCAAGGGAAGGAGAAGGAGTGCTGCTGATGTGAGGGGCTGTCCCATCATGTTTTGCTGCCACCCTGGCCATTAATATCCTCTTTGGGAGTAGTCTGGTCATTAATAGGAAAAATTGGTGGTGGTACTGATGCCTTCAGCCACTGCCTGCTTTGTGGGTGCCTGTAGCTCATCATCTGTGGGAGGCAAAACAGGTGAGGAAGGGGTGTCCCCAGAGCTTGCTCCCTGCTTCCATCAGAATTGCTCTTGGCCAGTGTGGCACCACCAGCTTGTCAAGTGCCCACCTCTGGCTGCATGGGCACAGAGCTCAGCAATTCAGCCTCTCACTGGCCTCTCATTCCTGACTGTCAGCTACTTCAGCTCTGTGTCTCTGGCTGTTCCCCTATCTCACAGGGTTGCCCGTGGTGATCATTCAGCCAAGCTTCCTGCTGGCTTGTCCAAATAGGTTTTTATCCTGTCAAAAATGCATGGATACTCTGTCAATTTAATAATTTGCTGAGGCAGGATCTTATGCAATGTTGCTCACAACAGCTGTTTTCCTTAACTACCTTTGCTGCACGGTGAGACCTGGGAGTGACAGCAGTGGATCTAATCCCTGCCTTTGTCAGAAATGAAGGTGAGACTCAACCAACACTTGTGCTAGATTCAGCAATGGCATTAATGGCAAGAGCCGGAGGCTGTGTAAAACCAACTCAAACTTTCATTGAGGAAAATACAGGATTTTGGATTGGGAGCAAATGAAAGTTTTGGAAGAGAAAGGATGAGCTGGTCCAAACATCATATCTCCAGGATAGTCCTCAGCCTCTGAACTTCATTTGGCACTGCTTAAAATGACAGATAATCCTGTGACTGGTCTGGACACTCCTGAGATGTGGACTCAAGGAGGAAGATTCACATCTGCAATCCAGAACTGGAGCCAGACATAACTTGTAGAGCAGAGCTTTTTCCTGTACAGGAAGGTTTAGATGCACTTCTCCCTGAGTTACCTCTGATGCTGAGGCAGTGAGTAATACTTGACTTTTGTTTTCAGGACTTAGCTCACTCTTCCTGCTAATGCTTCTGTGGAAGAGACACAGAGGGACCCATTCTGAGCCCTGCCAGCTTCTGTGTTTGGGGCAGAAAACAAGATGCAGAGTGTCTGCTCTGTCCTCTTTGCCAAAGGCAGGATATTCTCAGCTGCTTGGTAAATGAGGAAGACTTTCCTCTCTGGTCTGTGTGTGCGTGTCCCCAATATCTTAGCTCTAAACCCCTTCACAGCTTATAGGAAGCATTCAAACCCTCCATCTTCAGGGCTGGCCACTTGGCTGTATCTTCACTAACATCCTAAAAACAAAGTCCCACAGCCCTGTGGAAGTTCTGAAACTCGAGCTTTGTTTCCAGCGTCTCTGCCATAGCCAGAGATGGTTCTAAGTACATCAGCATGGCACTGTAACAAATGATACAATTATTCCTGCATACAGCACTGTTTCAAAGACACTTATTTTATCAGCCAGTGCATTTCGGTGGAATTTATTTCCCCTCTCCTGTTATTCATTTACTTCTCTTCTTTTCATTGCAATAAAACTGAACAGAGGGGAGAAAATCTGGATGTCAGTTCAAAATGTTGTAGTAAATAATTCACAGTAATATAAGGAGAAATTGCTTTTTGTTGACTGCAGCTCATGCAGGGCACTGCATGCAGCTCAGCTCGGATAAATACGGTCAGCTCTGGATGCACAAATTTAAAGTCTCTGTTTTCTGCTTCAGCCCTGTCTGATGTTATACGGGCTATGTGAAAACTAGTGCCAGGTATTGACCCAGAGTGGGGTAATGGATGGCACAGCTGGCTGAGGTAAACAGAGGATGGTTATTGTTTTCATCTCAGCCCCTTTCCTCCTTCACTGCTTTTGTCACCGAGAAAAAGAAAACAGAGAAGTGAAATGTGAAACCTTCCAGTTGCCTACATCTGTTAACCAATTTACTTTTTTTAAGGTAAAGGAAATGGGAGAGTAGAAAAGGTGAAGGTAGGGGTATGTCTTAATCTGTGGGAGAGCCAGGTCAGCAAATAAATGTAATCATTCTTAGAGTTAGTGCAATGTGTCAGCCACGTTAACCTATTGAACCAATGACCTGTGGCTCCCACCTGGAGTGTGGCTGGAAATAATAGTTCTAACAATGGCCAGGACTGCAGATGGAGCACAGACTTCCTGAGGCTGCAAATAATGATTGAAAACTATCTGGATTATGGAAACTAAAACCAACCAAACAAATGGGAAAACATCAACCCCTGTCTCTGCGGCTGGCTGACAGAACATTAATTCAGATACTATTCAAAACATTAATCTTTACTTAGTTTCCAAATCCGAGCTGAAGCAGACAGGCTACAGTTTCTGGATTTAGTATCGTAACTTGTGCTTTTTAAAGTTGCTTTTAATCTTTTTGATCCATGACAGGGTAAAATATCAGGGTGTGTCAGAGCTGGCAGCTCTGCAATGGATAATCTGGCTTGTAAATGCATTGTCTTGGATTACCTAATGGGCCAGGGAGAAAAAGGTGTTGGTTAAGAGGGGCTCAGGCTATTAATTACATCTAATATAATGGTCTGCTGAATACAGTGCTGCACAATGATGAGAGGTGGAGGAGTTGGGAGGAATCTTTCTGCTTCGATCCCATACTTCTTAAATGATAAGGCACAAATTTTCATGCTGCACCACGTGCGCTCTGTGTTTGTTATTGTTTAGATAGCTGGCCTTGCAAAGTATGGCTCATGAGTGTGGATGATTTGAAAATAATGACTCTGACATTATATGACCTTTTGGTACATTGACAGCCACTCTAGACTACATGCTATTTTCTGAATAAAAGAATTTTTATTTTTTCTGGGGAAGTCTGTTGATGGAACAGCTTTAAATGCAATAAAACCAGAGTTATAGTCAAAGAGACAGCCCTTGTTGTGGAGCACGCTGTAGGGGACACGAGATGATTTCTGTGCATGATAATGCATTTGCTTTTAAATGCCATCGCTAGATTGATAATTATAGAATTCTTCATATTGTGCCTGGCAGGGTGTCAAGGCTGAATCTTACCAGTCTGTAAGAGTGGGAGATAGAAAAGTATGCTGTGAACCAGAAGAGTTCAGTCCCTTTATGCATGCAGCTGCTAAATGTATTTAAGATATTACAGGAGAAAGACTTTAGTCTTTTCAGAGTCAGTGTAAACCTGACGCTTTATTCACACTCAGAGTATTGGCAGGAAGGCTTTCAGGAGCTCTTTGTTGCAAACAATCCATAAGTGACCACCACACAAAGCCTGTCTTCTCCCAGTTTGGTTAGGTATGTGGCAACTGGTTTAATTCCTTGTATCCAGCTTCTACTGCTGCCATTTTTAGAGGCACAGGGATGCTTGAAAATCCTTTCTTTTCACTTTCAAAATACAGAGAAATAACAGTGAGGAGGACAAAACATCTGGAGCATCATGAAGATATTCAGTATCTGTAGAAGGCAGAGGATGGAAAAGAGGAGGTACTCTGCTGGTCATGTTCAACTACCAACTTCCTTAACCAACTCATTCTGAATAAAATAATAGGTGGAAATTTTAAGAACTCCATGACCTATGGAGTGATAAATGAAACAAACAAAAAAGAAGGGCATGAATTCATTGTTGGGTTTTGTGTATTGGGTACACTGAAAATCATGGTTGCAATTGCCCAGACACAATCAATGTCATCAGCAGAGCTCCCTTTGCTAATTGCAAACCCTCAGTGTGTTTGCTGCTGTGTACCACACTCCCCAGGCAATGTGGTTGAAGCCTTGAGAATGCTGCTGGTGAAGAGTGCGATTTTTAAAGTGCCTTAGTGATTTAAATATGCCAGTGTTGACTCACAGTGAGATACCTGCTTTTAAGCAGGTAAAAAGGAAATTAATCAAAAATGAAAGCCCTTTTTGGGTGGACAAGCTGTCTGTGAATGCTTAGATAAATATGGTGAGTGGTTTCTGTAAGAAAAAAGAGGGGGATGCTGTTAAAGATATAAATACATTTTATCTGGCCTTTAAAATACAGTATTTTGATATTCTTTCATTTCTGGATGTCAATTTTTTTTTCCTTAAAAATTGTCCCAATTATTTAAAAGAGCTCTAAACACTAATCATAACTCAGCACTTCCTTATGCATCAAATAAAACATTCCCACATTTATCTAAAATACTCTTTCTCATTCCCCACCCACAGTTTCTCAGATTGGTAACTAAACCAAAAATGCATTATTCATCCAGACCTTTTCAAAATTCCATCTGTGGTCATCCAAAGACCCTGAAAAGGGCAGAGCACACTGGGAAGGTACTCTGACGATCTTCCTTCCCACTCTGGTGAGGAGATCATGCTCACAATGTGAAAAGCCAGATGCCCATGAGTAAGTCACTGGCTGTGGGGACAGTGAGTGCCAGAAGGAGAAGGTGGCAGCTTGCCTGAGCCTTATCTAGAGAGCCAGCAATGAAAAAATATGTGTGCACCCCTCATTTCTCAGCAGCAAAAAAAAAAACAGCCCAAGAGGAATCAAGGCAGGAGAACCGAAAACTCAGCAGAAAAAGGATGAGAAGGATGATAAACAGAGAAAAAAGGCACATCCTCCATAGGAAGCAGAAGTAAGACAACGGAAAACAGCCTGTTGGCACTGTGTGCCTGTGCACAAAGCTGCAACATGAATGGCAGGGAGCCTGGGAGTTGTATTTGCAGCATGAGATGTCATATGAGGGCAAAGCTGGACGGCCACGGTGGAAAATCTGCCTGCCTGACAAAGACCAGCTCCTTTTAAGAATACTTCTGTTGTGGGACGAGCTCCTTCACAGCCTGTGCAAGGTTGCAGAAAATGCTTTGGGGAGTTATGAAGACAGAGTGCAACAAACACACAAGAACACTGTTGCTGTATTTCTGTGCTCAGAAGCACGTTCATTCCTTTGTGCTGCCACGTTAATGGAGTGTTCGCTGATAAAGAAAACGCCCTCGCTATGCACGGCTTCTATTTCCAGTCATAAGTTAAAAATTCTCCTTTTAGGAAGATCCCTCTGTTTCCCACGCTCTGCAGGTGTGTGGGAAATTCTGAGCTTTTTTATGACACTACATCTTATTCTAGTTGGAGAAGTCTGCAGGAAAATTTCTAAATTCAAACAGAGAACTTCAAAAATGACATGATTTTCAAGAGCTTTGAATTCTAGAGGTATGCAAATAACTTTTTTTTCAATTCCTTGGCAAGTGTAAAACATCATCTCCAGCTGATGATATTTTTAGCAAATATAATTTTTGGGGGGGTGAAAATGAAACCAGCAATTTTGCAGTCAAAACCTGTTACAAAACTCTAATAAAAATGTGCATTTCTTTCCAAATGAGAAGCTGTGTATAATATGAAAAGTAAAATGTTTTGTTTTAAAATATTAAAATGGACCTTGTTATGGAGTGCAATAGTTTATTGAAACTGAGATGAATGAGCAAACATTTCAGTGGCCCAGAATCTGCATTTTTTCATGGAAATGAAATTTCAAGTATTAGCTTTGCCAAGTTCCTTTCAGCTTCCATTGGATGTGACTGATAGATGTTTATTAAAACAAGCTAATTATTTGTGTACATAAATATGGAATTTGCAATATAATATCAGTTTATGATTTTGTAGTGATTTCTAAACATGAATTATAGAAGACTAGGGGTGCTGTAGCTTCTTATAGAAGCTGCAGGAGCTCCATAGGTACACCAGGTAAGGAAAAACAGCAGACTAAAGACACTACAGATTTTAATTATGGCAAGTTTGCTTACTGACATCATCACAATTACATCAATAACTTATTGAAGTAGTTCAGCTTATGTGGCTTAGCTTTCCTCAAGTAAAACAGCTGTTGATCTGATGAAGCGCTGAAATGTTCAGTTTCTCTTGGTTCTTATTATTCACCTTCCTATAACACTTGCTTGGTTCTGCAGGCAGTGTTATTTTCATACATCAGTCACTTTCACAAAACAAAATGTAAAAAACCTGACACATTTTCCCTGGCACTTCTTCTCCCACTCTCACTTTTCTTTTTTTAATTGATAGATGTCTTCTGAATTGCTGAACCAGGAGTACAGACTGCCATCTTTCTCTGCTGGTAGGATATGTGGACCTGAGCTGTCTACATCAAGGACACCATCAGATAAGATGGTCTGTGAGTGACCAAACCTTGTTTCTAATCCTCTTGTGACTGATGTTTGTGTCCTCTGGTATCTAATTTGTCATGAGATCTGACAGAAGTTTATCCCTACAGCTGAAAGTTTCAGACCATCTGCTCCTTCAATTCTTCTTCCTCTGTTTCTCTTGCTCTCTGATGCCTTACAATGTGCTCTAACATGTGTTGGTTTTAAACACACTCACTCCCATGGCAGCACTATGAGAGTTTGACTCTTTACCAGCCCTCCTTTCTTCATAGTTCTGGAAGGAGTATTTTTTTTTTCAAACTTTTATATCTATGTTAAATTTGGTTGAAATCATCCAATATTTTAAAACAAAAAATAGTTTGGCACAGGAAACAATCTGAGTGCCAGACACACATTCCTATAGACACTCACATCCAAACATATGCAGCATGAAACAAGGATAACACATCTCAGAGGCACCACATTCCGTATAAGTCAACACTTCTGGAGATACTGAACATCTGTGTGAACACTGACAAATTTTAGGTTTATTGTGTCTTAGCAGTTTCCTTATGATAAGCTCATTGTGATGCAGGCAAGTGCTGAAAGAAATGAAGTCAAGGACCCTGTGATGAACCCTTTGATAAAGCACACTTGAAAGTTCCCTCCCCAAAAATACATGAAGATACTAAGTAGCGAGGTGGAAGGGTCAAGTTCATCTCATGGACTGATATCTGATTAAAAGACAGGAAATAAATCTGAGTAGAAAAGATCGGTTATCATAGCAGAGAAAATGCTTCAAGAGGTGACCACTGAGATCTGTGCTGGAGCTTGTGCTCTCCAGTGTATTAGTAAATGATCTGGAAAGAGGAACAAAGAGGAAGAGTGAAGCCTTTGCTGAGGAGTAATAAAAACTAAAATTGACTGTGAAGTCTTGCAGGAGGATGGCTGAGTGATGGGCAGTAAAACAGCAGGTGAAATTATCTTTCGATCAGCTGAAAACCTGATGCACGTGGAGAAAAATAACCCCACCCGTACATAAAGAGTGACAAGTCCCACAGGAGATGCTGCTGTGCAATGATTAGATATTCAGATCAGTGTAAGTTGCTCTGTCAGTATGGTTCGCTGTTCCACGGCAGTCCTACAGAGTGCCACAAGTTTTTAGCAAAGAAAGAGAAAAGAAGGAAAAAACAGGAAAAAACCCCAAACATGAAAGGAAAGAAAAGCATACCTGTAAGTCAGCAAGTAAAGCAGTGATGCATCTATCCTTTTTTTTTTTACAGAATTTAACAGTTCCAGTCTTGTCTTCTCTAGTACCAGAAAATACCCAACAAAAGTAATGTTTTAATGGAATAGTTTCTGTATAATGAGAAACTAAATGGACTAGTTATCTTCCGTAAAGAAAAAACATGGAATACAAGTGATTTCCAAAAATATAGGTGATGCTGAAAAGAGAAATTACTTCTTGTACCACAAAAGGAGTGACTTTCAAATGAAGCCATCAAACTAAGGCTTGAAAAGAAAGAAGAGGCAGAGTTTTCCACACAGTGCATAATTAAACAGCAGAGCTTACTGCCACAGGGTGTTGCGGAAGCCAAGAGTATAAATTAACAAAGCAATTAGACAAGCTCACAGATGAAAACACCATCCCTGGTTGCTAAACATCAAGATGCTAATCCACTTCAGGCCTAAAAAGTCCCTGTTTCACATTTGTGCTGCTCTGGTATTTTGTTCTCAAGCTGCTGTTCCTGCTTGACACCAGACATGGGATTCGGGGATAGATGGAATTCTGGTTTGGCCTGAGAACCTCCCTTTTGGTCTTAATTGCAACTCAGAGAAACAGGAGGTGAGATAATCAAGGTCGCTTTTGATATGGCCATGAGAAGTGGAATTAGAACTCAAAAAGTCTTATTTTCTTAACCCACTGACATGCAGCTTCTTTTTTTGTTACTGTATTTCACTATTCTGCAAGACCTGCTCTCATTCTTCATAGGTTGTAGACTGAAGTTAAATACCTCCAGGACAGTCTGAGAGTATTTGGATGGGAGCCTGGCCTTTGAGAAATATGTATGAGTATAAACAGATCAAACAGAATTTACCACAGTGCATCACTTCTGAATTTTGGTAGACATCTCAGGAGGCAATCATCTGGTGCAACAGGGAAGGAACTGCTAATAGTGCTCTGAGGCCACTGAAAAATTTAAATTCCTCCTAATCCTCTAGGGAATTGATTGGAAAATATGCAGGTAAGAAAATGTTCTTGGAACTCTGGAAACAATTTTCTTTATACCAGGTTGCCTAAGAACTAGAATGGAGTAGAATGTTTCAAGGGTTTTGAAGACAGAGATAATAACTGACATTTCTCCAGAAAATGATCATACCATTAGTGCTGTGAATGGCTTCAAATGGGAAGGTATCTGCAAGAGCAGGAGCAAAGAATCTTATTGAAAATAAGCTGCTTCCTAATAAAGGAAATAAAAGGCACAGGAGGCTCAGACCAAGGCTGCAAATCAATGAATCTGTGATCCAAGTGCAGATTTTAGTCAATGGGACTGAACCTACGTAGAAGAAAGTGCATGTGGACTCTAGAGTCCACTGAGGGTACTTTTAAATTTAATTATAGCCTAAATACCATTTTTTACTGGGAAATAAAAAGGCTTTTAGAATGTCAAGCCTCCTTGCTGGTGCTCTCACTAGTGCCAGGGGATATTGTGACGATAGGGAAGAAAAGATAGCCACTGTATGTTAATCATTTCATATTCAATTACAACCTGTACGGTGCATACAGTGTAAATCAGGAAAGAATTCTAAAGGAAAAAAAAATTATAGTCAAACAAAAGATATTTGTAGAGGGGTTAATCTGTTAAAGGACCAAACAACCTAATGCAACACACTACTGAACTTCATCTGCTCTTCATTTCCTAGAGCGCTGCAACTGCCCTCCTCAGAAGGAAAAAAATCAGCCAGAGACAGAACAACTGTATCACACAACAGAGGATCCGAGAGGCAGAAGGGGAGGAAGCAGGAGGCGGGTTTTGTGGAAAAGACACTGAAGACTCCATGGCCACAGATTTCCTGTGTGTCACTTAGGCATGGTTTGGGATTGATTTTTAAATGCAATAGTAAGCAGCATAAATGGGTACTGAGTAATTTGAGAAATCAGGCAGTGGAAATGCCCTTGTGCCTCAACCCTCATATCAAATGCCCTAGTTAGACTTTCCACTGTCAGTTGTGCTGAGGGAGATGTGCCTGAAATACTCAGGCAAAGGAGTCTGAGGCAGAGCCACATCCATGGGTGAAGGAGTCACAGGACAACCCCGGCTCTGTGGTACTGCATTAGACCATTCCCCATTGAGCTAAATTATGCAACTGCCTGAGTATGGACCATACCTTAAAATATGCACACAGAGAAGTGGGAGGATGTATCTAAGGATTGTTTACCTTTTCAGGGTGAATTTTGTGATGTTATCAGTGGGGTTTTTTTGCAGAGATGTTTATGTGTAGGATGGATACACAGAGAAAACCTTAGACAGTTGCCACTGAGTTATAAACAGACGAAATCATGCAGGGCATTTCAGGTGAATCACACAGAGTTTTAAGACAAGGCAGTCAACTTGTGTGGATTAGGTTTGGTATCAAAACAAGCCATGGACCTTCCCAGTGGTGATGGGGATCTCAGCCTCTGCCCCAAGTTCCCATTATGGTTAATTAGGGTTAGGGTTGGGTTCAGAACACCACACAGCTGACAGCTCCAGGGACACTGGGGCAGGAAAAGGTGTGTTAGGGGGGCATGGGCCATGTGTGGTGCTGGGGACCTCAGCATTAGGCTTAGGGGTAGGGCCAGAAAAAAAGATAGCAGAGTTAGAACAGGTGTAGTTCACTTATAGGTGCAGGAATTCTCAGACATAATATTTTGCGAGTGTCCCATCTATGCAAGAAAACATCTTTGGTCCATCTGCATTATTAACAGGGAATCTGTAGCTTCCCCTATGTAAGGCAAACATGGTGAGAGTGTGGTGCTACTGCAGCCATTAAAGTGGACATACCCCAGGAGCTCGGAGCTCATTTAGCCCTCTCTAACTCATTTTTTTCCCACTGGCTACTTTTGTTGTATGACTGAATGGAGGGGTCACAGCTGTGGCATTCGTGCCCCCTGGAGACCTCGGTCTCTGTCAGCAGCTGGCACAAGTTGTTCCAGCTTCTGCCATGGGACTGGACCAGCACACAGAGAGCTGAGGTCAGGCCTTTTTTGCCTCTTGGGGCTGGGCTGAGCTGCTGCTCAGCCACAGCTGGGAATCTGGGTCATGGTGTCTTGCTCCGGATGCAGCGCAGGACTGTGCTTATTGAGGAGAGGTTAATCTGTGTGTATGATTATGTCTGCAGATTGTGTCAAAAGTTCATGTCTAATAATAGCCTGCCTCCAACAGATGTTCCAGGAATTAATCAGCCCTCAAGTGTTTGGTTGCGACTTGATTTCTATAAGTATAAATTAAATGACATGCAAGGGTAGCTGGTTTAGACCAGGAAGTGGGTAGCCATGGAGCAATTCCCCGTGTCTTCACCACACAAATCAGACATGGAAAACCACTCATCAGATCATCTGCTCCCTTGTAGCTACCTTCGAAAAACTGTCTACTAAAACATTACCTAGAGTCTTGCTCAGCCTGTGCTTTAATTTGCATTTAGTGTGATGCATTTTTTATCTAAATTAATTCCAATCACCCACCTTTACCACCAGTATCTTTGACAATGAATTAAAAGCATCATTAATCTTAAAAAAAGAGCAGTTAGTGAGGTCATCTAAGAAAAATACAAAAGAATTTAGGTTTCTGACTGTCCTAAAAGTTCCCCCTCAGCAACATCTCCATTCTCTAAAAGTTTCCAGCAGTAATTGATTTTGCAATACACCTCAGAGCGCATAAATTTAGCGCCATTTATTGTAAATGCCGAAGTTGATGCATTACCCACATTGGCAACCTCCCTCCTTTTAAACCAGCCTTGGGAGTTTCCACTGAACTGGGCTCTGGCAACACACTTGAGGAGCTCTTCCCATTCCCACCAGGGAAAACGCACAGTGACTCAGTGGTTTGCAACTGCTTCTCCTCACAGGACCTCAGCCAGGCTCACACTCCATTGTTCAGTGGGGCCCACAGCTCAGGCAGCCCCAGGCTCTGATGAACTGGACAAAGCTCATGGCAGCCCTGACTGTCCCTTGGCAGCCCCCTGGGTCTTCCCCACCTGCCCATGGCCCTGGAGCCCAGATCAGCACCCAGGGATGCTGCAGCAGGGCTGGCCTCCAGCTCCCCAAGCCCTGCCCAGCTGAGCCATGCCCACCCAGGAGCTCACATCCCAGCCTAGCCTTGGTTCTGCCCTCACCCAGGGAGGTGCCCAATGTACCTGGCTTCTGCTGGCTGAGAATGGGATAGATCTGCTGTCCCTGTCATAGGGATCCCCCAGTGCTCCCATTCCCAGGGAGCTGCCAGCCTGGCTGCACCCTCATGATGGTTGGAATTGTCAGAATGAGCTGTTTTCGGCTGGGCTACAGATAATTTTCTTCCCAGTGGCTGGTATGGGGCAGTGTATTGGGTTTTTGCTGAATGCAGTGATGATAATATAGGGATGTTTTTGTTATTGCTGAGCAGGGCTTACATAGATCCAAGGCCTTTCCTGCTTTTCCTGCTGCCACACTGGTGAAGAAGCTGGAAGTGTATGGGAGGCTGGGATGAGACACAGCCAGGACAGGTGACCCAAACTGACCCAAGGGATATTCCAGACCATATGACATCCTGGATCAGTGTATGAATTTGGGGCAGGAAGGAGGAAGGGGGGGACATTCGGAGTGATGGTGTTTGCCCAAGTCAGTAAGGTGGGATGGGGCCCTGGTCTCCTGGAGATGGCCGAGCACCTGCCCAACCATGGGAAGCAGTGAATGAATTCCTTGTTTCGCTTTGCTTGTGTACATGGACTTTTGCTTTCCTTGTTAAACCGTCTTTATCCCAATCCATGAGTTCTTTGTATTTTACCTTTCCGATTCCCTCCCTGATCCCGCTGGTGGGGACTGAGTGAGGCTGCCTGGGGCTTGGCTGGGGTGAAACCACCACACAGAGCCAAGGAAGGCCCTTGAACGATGCCAGTCCTGTGTTTCAGTGCCTGGGCAGCCCTGCCAGACCCTGTAATAAGAAGATTTATGCTTTGCCGCATGCCAGGAAGCCCAGGAGAGGCCCGCTGACCTCCAAGTGTGTCTGTAATTCCTTTCCTGCCGTGATTATTTTCTCATTAGCCCTTGGCTAATTGTGAGCCTTGCCCTGAGCCACATTCACAAAGCAGGGGCCTGGTGTGTCCCTGACTGGGCAGGGCGCATCCCAGTACCCACCCCAGTGTCCCCCTGGAGCTCTGCCACCCCTGATACAGCGCCTGCTGCTGAGAGGGGAAGGGGCAGTGCTTGAGGGGGGACAGGGAGATGCTGTGGTCTGGCAGGATGGATGGCAGGTCTGCTCCCTCCGAGCCCGACCTCAGATAAATCCTCATCAGGGATGCATGGCCGGGCTCCTCCTTTGCCAGGGTACAATACATTACATTCTTAACGGAGGAAAAAAAAGTTAATTACTTTCCAGATGCATTAGGGGAGTAGCTGTGAGTGCTTTCCTGTTCATCTTTTATTTATTATATATTACCTAACTGTTTAAAAATTTATTGTTGTGATGACTGTAATTGTTTGGGTTACAACAGACCATGCTTACTGTATGTTTTATTTTCAGAGCCTCTATAATATACCTTGCAAGACAGGAAGCTGGGAGCCTAAATGTCGTTTTGTGAACGAGAAAAATGCTTCCCTCTGCCTCGAGAATGTTTAGGGCCAGACTCATTCCTTGAACTTCATATTTGTATTGCTGTGTTACGAACTTCTGGCCAGAGCACTTAAGGACACTGATTTGCAAAGCCATAGAGGAATCAATATTTTCCTCTTTACAGGCAAACTGTCACATAAAGAAATAAAGAAATAGCTGCATGTAGTGGTCCAGCCAGGTTCTCACTCCACAGGCATACTGGCATTTTTCTCTGGTGTTGAAAAACACCTTATGTCTTATTCAATATTATAATTATTTCTAATAATTCCCTTAAAACGAAATCATCTAGAGTCAGGTTCCCTTTTTCTTACATCCATTGGTACCCTCTATTCCATAGGATAATTAATATCCACATGCAAAGAAGAGGATTTATTTATATTTCGAGTAAAACTAACCCTTAAAAAAGCCATAAAAAAACCCACAAAGAAGTGACCCACTAACATAAATCTCATTTATTCTGTTTGTGAATTTTTTCTGTGTCTCAATTTAAGCCCATTTATAACTTGATATATTTTTTAAACTTTATTAATTTTTCCTCTTCTTTGTTTTCATGCATTTTAGTAGCAGAGTTCTTCTTAAAGCCTCAGAATACCCCCAAATAGAAAAAAAAAAAATGATTCCTTAAAATAAAATCTGCTTCATCACCATCTTGTCATCCAGCCTACGAGACAGTGTTTCCACTGACTTCTCTAAGCTGTGGATAAGGCCCCATATGTCTTAATTACAGAGCTTAGCATAAGCTCTTTGCACAGAGAGCAGCTTTGTCACTGTGCTGTTCTGTGCTCCATTATCTGTGGGAGGCTGCTGCCTGGAAAACAGTTTTGACAAGGACGTCACTGATCATGTAGCAACAGACAATCCTGGCCCGAAGACTTTGCAAGCTGTGCAGGGAAGATGGACAAAATGTGGTGGGGGAAAGAGAGCCCTGCAGAAGGAAAGGGCTTTGTTCAAGGTTGCATGGGAGATTTGGAATAGAGCTGCTGTGCTCCAGAAAACCAAAAAATCATGAGGTCACTCCATTTTGAGAGGAAGCCGAGTCTTTATTGAATTTCTGTGACCATGTAGAATTTTTTCCCTGTATCTTCTCTGAACACTGTTTTGCAAACCATCTCCAAGTTAGACCTAGGTTGCTGAATCCTGTCTTTAACCATTTCTATTGGTGTTGGAACTTTTTGCAATCAGAGTAGACATATCTATTCCCCCACAGCTTCAAAAAGCAATAACTACAGCAGGGGAATCAAGCACTGCTGACTTCTCTTGATCCTTTCCCCAGGAGGCCCTGGTATGCAGAAGTATTTCTCAGTGCTGATTCTCCTTTTCTCAGCAACCTATCCAGGAAGCCTGAGCCAGATGGCTCACAATAATAGTGCTGATGCTTTCAGTAAGCAGCACTTTAATAGTTCATGTAACCTGAGGCTGCCTTGCGCATCAGCTCATTGTAGTCCCTCAAGGCCTCCCAGATATAAGCACAGACTGGGAGAAGAAGTCATTGAGAGCAGCCCTGAGGAGAAGGACTTGGGGGTTCTCGTGGGTGAGAAGCTGGACATGAGCCAACGATGTGCATTCACAGCCCAGAAGGCCAAACGTGTTCTGGGCTGCACCAAGAGCACCATGGGCAGCAGGTGAGGGAGGGGATTCTGTCCCTCGGCTCTGCCTGCATCAGACCCCACCCGCAGTGCTGCATCCAGCTCTGGGTGCTCAGCACAAGAAAGACACGGATCTATTGGAGTGGGTCCAGAGGAGGCCAGGAAGATGACCAGAGGTCTAGAAAACCTCTCCCATGAAGACAGGCTGAGAGAGCTGGGGTTGTTGAGCCTGGAGAAAAGGCTTCAGGGAGACCTCTGCAGCCTTTCAGTACCTTAAGGGGGCTTTTAAAACGGAGGAAGAGGGACTTTTTATATGGGCAGTTAGTGACAGGACAAGGGACAATGGTTTTAACTGTGGAGAGGGCAGGTTTAGATTAGATGTTAAGACGAAATTTTTTACTCAAAGGGTGGTGAAGCACTGGAACAGGTTGCCCAGAGAAGCTGTGGCTGCCTCATCCCTGGAAGTGTTCAAGGCCAGGTTGGATGGAGCTCTGAGCGACCTGGTCTAGTAAATGTCATCCCTTCCCATGGCAAAGGGTTTGGAACTAGATGGTCTTTAAAGTCCTCGCAACCCAAACCATTCTATGATCCTACTGTCAGGGGGCAGATACAAAATCTAAACAGGTTCTATCCAGTTTCAACCCCTGTGGGTATGGACTGACTTTTCTTCTAACACAAACAAGAGAAGCAAGGCCGCTCAACCTAAAGAGGACCAGCATCCATCCATCCATCCATCCATCCATCCATCCATCCATCCATCCATCCATCCCTCTGCCCATTTCTCCTTAAAGACCACACCAAACCAGGACTTTAAACAAATCTTCCTAATTACCTTCCAAAGCATCCCACATCTAAGTGAGGAGACAGATTTTCTCCCCCTCCCTAACTCTTTCACTGGAAACCATTTATGTCTTTCAGCCAGAATGCCTTTGCCTTTGAAAGAAACTACACATGAATGTCATGAACCCTTCTAAGAGAGAAGCCAGACACTCTGCCCAGATCTTTCAAGGTATTCTTCATATCTTTGTGCCAAGGACCATCAAGTACCTTTAAAATCTGACATGATATTCCAGTTTTCCCTGACACTTATATCTCATTTATTTTAAGTTCCTCAATCCCTTGAGTCCACCTGCTATGAGATAGTAAGGGCTCTCTACCCTCAACCTGACTTCTCTACCCTTCCTCTGCATGCAGTTTTGGTTCTTCTTTCTCAAGCTTCTGGGTTTGTGGAAATATTTTTGTTTCCAAGGAAATCCAATATCTGTGGCAGTCCAAGATCTGCCATGTCACCTGTTCCCTCTGCTCTTAGAAATCACTTTGTTCACCTATTGCTCGGCCTCTCTCCTGGCTGTGTGTCTTAAGATAGCACACTGCTAATACCACATGCTGTGTAACAGCTTGCGATCACTCTGAGTTTATACAACTAAAATGACTTTTTTGTAAGTAAGCAAGCAATTTACAAAGATGCTGAAACTGCAGACAGCCCAGTGAAAGCTTCTTCCACACCTCTCCTGCCTTCCACCTTTCAGCTACATTTCTTGCAAAGAGAGAAGATCTAAATATTCTTAGAGAGCTCTCACAAGTTATGCTCTCCAGCAAATCCCAGCTCAAGAGAAAACTACCAAGATTATTTCTTTTCTTTATTTTTCTTTTTTCTCCTCCTAATTTTGAAATGTTAGCTATTAAAAAAATGTTTATAAGGGTTTATTGCTTGTGGTGTTTCTCTCCTGGAATGTAAAGCAGTTAAAAAAGTAGTTTAGGATGCCTTCTGGAAATATCATACGTGTTTTCCAGGAAATGTTATGATAGCTTGTGGTGCCATAGTGCTTGGTTTCCATTAACTAATAGTAATGGCTTTATGTTGTCATAACTCATGCTAAGAGAAAATGCAGCGCTTAACTAAAGCTACAATAACATCTCACTGTAGTGTTATAAAGAACTCCTTACTGAACTAAATGCCAGCACAGTTTATGCAAATGTAGTCTGTTCTGGATATGTGCACCCTAAACTTCAGCTACCTCTTCCCTCGGAAAATCTGGCTCATCTCCCATGGGAACTGACCCTGGCACTGTGGCTTGTGGTCGTGTAATTCTCCTGTTGTATTTAGGTCAGTAATGACAACACTGCATCGTTCTCGAGCAAATTAGTGTCTTTGGAAATCATGAGCCAATATATCTTTCTGGAACACTGTAGGATCTCTCAGAGATATTTTATTAGCAATGTGATGAAGGTAGCATAATCCCCTCCTACTTCCACAAATCTGAGGGGGATATCTGCCTTCCATAAACTCATTATAAGTCACAGCACTGAAAACAGTGCTTAGCCATATCTTTACCAGAGGTTGGCTGGCTGTGCAACAGCATCTCCACAGTTACATCACTGCAAACACTTACAGCTCTGACAAGCTCGCTGTTACGGAAGAAAAAAAGCAGAAATCTTTTGCAGCAGTTCCTGTTTCTTTTCCCAAGTGTGATAACATCTTCTGATTTTATGGATCATGCCATTCATCTTTACAATTCACACATTCCAAGGAGCTAGCCCGTAATTCCTGGGAGCCAACATATTCTCCTTCTATTTGGAATAGAAAATATCAGCTATTGACCCCTACATAGTTGAGTTATTTGCTACTTCCACATATGCAGAAAGATCAGTCTGGCAGAGTAAGAGTGAGATGTACTGAAGTATAAGAAATTCTCTAAATGGAAGATATTTTCTTTAATTATTCTAAGTTAAGTTTTGGTAAAATAGTTGTAAACCACATGAGAAATGTTACCCATAGAAACAATACTTAAAAAAGAGCATGACACCTACCATTTGCCTGCCATTAGATGAATCCTTTGCCTTCCTACATGTACTTGAAAAAACACATACACACACATGCACACATTTACACAAGTTTATCTGGTAAACTTGTGTCTCTGGCACTGACTTAAAAAGCAAAGAGCTCTGTGTAACCACAGTTACATGAAGTGAAGCCATAATCAGTTACATATTGTTTGCTGGTCTATTAAGCTGCATCCTCCAGCCTTAAGCTGCAGGTTTGTAGTGGAAGGTGGTGCATCCATTTGAAAAAATGGACATTGCAACAGGCTATGTTTGTGTTGAGAACCCTTGGATTAGTCATCGTCTGTGGTGGTTTTCCCACCTTTTGTACCACTCAAAAGAGTCCTTAAAATATTTAGATTTTCGTACAATGTCAGCTGCCAGTTCCATATAAAGGGTGCACCTCTGATGCTGAGGGGATTTTAAAAGGCCTCGTGCCTTCCTGTATACAGCTGAGATTCCAGTCAGAAGGAGGAGGAAGTGGAGACAGCTCTGTATATCACTCCACACTGAGACACAGCAGCCCTGGCTGATAGATTTACTTTAGTGTGAGGACACTTATTCCTCAGGGGGTTTTGGCTAAAAATGATTAAGAGGGAGAGTGGGTAAAAATTCAATCGAACTTTCATGTCAGCTTGTGAATCAGTGAGGTCTTCCCAGATGGTGATAAAGTAAAGCAAGGAGATGTTTTTCTAGGCAGTTCCTCTAGAGACAAGAGCTGCAGTCAGTCACTTGTTGCATTTAGAAAGCTTGAAGCAGTGGAAGGATAAGTCTGGGATGTGCTGGCAGGTTTCTGCAGGGCCTTGAGGTGAATGTAATGGACCTGCCTCTCCCTGTGGGTCTGGGAGGGAGAGAAGGAACAATGCCAGGCTGAAAGGAGGAAATAAGGGGATTAAATAAAGAGCTCTAATTCTTGAATTAACACAGTGTGCTGTGTCTGCCCTGAGAGCTGAATACAATGGCTTTCAGTTAAATACATTTTTCTGCTGAGCTGGTTTTTGGGATGGCTCATTGTAATGACTTCCTAAAACACTGAACTTGAATAAATAGAAGGGCTCTCAGGGACTTGCTCCAACAGAGCTTTATTTCTTCCACTCTAACATTCATCATGTTCTTTCCCTCCAGTAATAGTTGCTACAGGAGCCAGTGGAAAGCAATCCCTACCATATAACAAGGCATGGCTTTTGCAGCCCTTACAAACTGCCACGTAGCTACAGCAGGAAATAAAGGCATGTGTCACGGGAGTGTTCAGTTACCTTACATCTCTCATGTCATGTCAGAACAGAACCAGTCTTGGATCAGAACAGAGGAAACTGAGCTACCTGGATAACTCACTCTTGAAGGGTTTTGAGGCCTGAATGTACTGGTGAGCAGTGAAGGGACTGGGTGTACATAATAAAAAATTAATTGCAATGAAGTAATGTAGAAGACTATAGAAGTAAATTACTCCCCTTCTCAGCTTAATCTGTTGCAATGCAAAGGTTTTCAGACCAGATTTCATGCAGGAAGTAATGTTTGTAGTAAAAGCAGGCATTCTGTAAAACTGGATTGCTTCCAGGAAAATTTGCAAAGGAACATGAAAGCAAAATGCATCTGCAACATAAAGGGCAGCATTCTGAGGTTAGCAAAGAAGCACTGTTCTTTCCTGGATCCCCTAATACATTTTCAAGCCTAGGTATTATAGCTGACCAGCTAAGAACATGTAATCCACTTTAATTGAACATTTTATTGCATGTTTCCTGGAGCTATGGAACAGTAATGTCTTCACAGGAAAGATAATAGCTGTGTCTGTGCTCTCAGGGGCAGCCCTCAGGCCTTGCTCAACACCAGGCTTGTCTTCCTTGCATACTGGAAACCTGTTATTCTCATTAGGTATCAAAGGCAGAGTGTGACACAATAGGTTTAAACTGCTCCTGGAAAAATGCAGGTTAAGTAACAAAAGGAGTGCTCTAAAGGGAAAGAAATCCCAGCAGCTGAACAGAGTACTGCTGGAGGATTAAGCAGGGTCTTCACGGGAGATATTTAAAGTTTAATCCTAGTATAAGTGATTTTTAGCAAGCAGCATCTGAGGGGGTGTGTTTGTGTTTAATGCATTCCCTGGCACAGAATTAAAATTTGCTTGGTTTACCTAATCTGGGTGAGGGATGGAGGAGGAGAAGGTGTTCAGTTTGCAAAATCAGCTCTGAATTCTGTAGGTCCAGGTGTTCCCAGCCTTCCCTGGTAAAATAGAAAAGCTATCCAATGAAAGCACTCAAAACCTCTTCCAGATCTATCTATAATTTCTCCTTGGAAAGATCACTCCAAGTCTGTTACCGGCGTAAAATTCACCAGTTGTTGTTCTCCAGAAGAGCATTGCAGCCTGTTGAAATTTTTTATTCTTCACCTCACTGAACTTAACATGAAAATAATAATTAGAAAAAGAAGTTTTTTGAACTGTTTGAATGGTTTGCGTGCTGTATTATTTAGTGGTAGGAAGAAAACAGGCCCAGCTGGGTATTTATTTTGCCTTGAACCTGTTCCACTCATTCTCTACAAAGTTTTAAATTAGTTTTTTTTTAATTTACTCAGTGGAAATAAGGGCAAGGAAGAGAACGGCAGCAGGAAGGAAGAGTGCTAAAAGAAAAGAATTGAAAATGACAGCAAATGTGAAGAGTATTTTTTCTATTTTCTTCTCCTTTACAGGAACTCTCTGTCATACCAAGAGTGATGCAGCTTCAGTGGTTTCAAGTTTGAAATCAACAGTATGAAAGTAATTAAAATACTCATCCCACTGATAATACCTTTTACCAGGGGATCTCAGAGCACTCTATCTTTATCCTGCCCTGTTCTGCAGTGCAGCTATTTGAGGAACTGAAATCATCGTTGCCCGCCCATGCATTTCAGCAATCACACAGAATCTTTTTTTCTATTTTTTTTTATTCTTAAATGCTGCCTTAAGGCAATACCAAATGACTGACGTTTTTTCCTCTCATCTTAACCAAAATGGAATCCTGGATCCACTTCCAAGAAGTGCTGGAGTGCCTCCACATTTCTGCATATATGAAGTGTTTTTATTATAGGTCTGTTTGCTATCCTAAGCAAGATCATGGTGGGAAAGATATATACTATCAAACCTGTGAGTGAATTTAAGAAGATATTTGGACTGAGGTTGGACAATTCAATAACTCCAGCTCCAGGGCTTTTAATGCAAAATAAAAAGTGATGCAGGCGTAAAAAGCATTTGTCCAGATAAAACTCTCTCTCCTGGTTCACACTCTCTCATGGGTTTTATGGGTTAATATTCCAGTGTCAGTTTTTATAACAAACCAGATATAACCTATATGCTCACAGCTAGTATGAAAGGAGTATGCATGCATCAGCTCTTTGCACTATAGTTAATGTGGCAGAGATTTTACTGTATATTCAAGTCTGATCTGGATTCAATTTGTAATCCTAAAAAATTCAGAAGTACAAAGATCCCGTATTAGTGATAGTGGGAGTATACCACTGTGGCTTCAGAAAATACATGAGTATTGCTTTATAATTATTACAATGAATCAAGCCTTAATATCAATTAGAGAATTCTTGAACAAAGACGAATAGCAATTATTCACTGTCTCTTTTAGAAAGATTCATGACAAGCAAAACTGACCAGTTTAGGTTGGATAAAATCTGAATTAGATTCCATTACTTGCAATAGAAACAGATTTTTTCCCCACAGAATTCTGAAATAAGATAATGGAATAATAAAATACGTGAAATAAACATGTTTTTCTAGTCTAGTCAGTAAGATGATCAGTCCACTCGTGGAAATCTCCATTATAAGAGGAGAAAATTGTACGTAGCTACACTGAATGTTTCAAAATATTTCAGTGGTATATATTTCAAGATGATTGAGATTTATGTAAAGTTGCCAGTAAGTAGGAATTCTCCTCCCTCACTCACAACAAACTGAACTTTTATGTCCAGATGCTTTAAATAAATGAGGCATATTAATCCTTTCATTTACTTTAAGCACTATCTGACATAACAAAAAATTACTTTTTTGGGTCTGAAAAGATGTATGGAAGTAATGGACCTGGAGAACAACAGAAAAGCAAAGCCATCCAAACAGAATGGGAAGCTGCACATATGGTGTACTCTAGAGCCAGAACTAGAGCTCATTTCCTTCTCTCTATGATTCAGGTCTGCAAGGGAGAAGAAGGCCCAAACTCATGGAACTGGGAGGTAGCAGCTTCACACAATTATTTATTTAGCAGGTCCATCACCACCACTGCAGACAGCTCCCGCTCGAGGCAGCTGATGGGGCAAGGACAGGGAACACACAGCAAGGGGGGAAAAGAAACATCATCTCGATTTTCCAAACAGGAAAGGGTGATGAAGAGACAAGGTAACAGGGAACTGGAGTGCTCTGAGTGTCCTGGGGCAGGATGGTGGGTCTTCTTCTTCAAAACCACATTTGGCCCTGGAGATGCTGCAGGTGCTCATCAGGGCTTTGGCAAGAGATAAGCATTAGCAAGCAGAGAGCCACTGCACCTTTTCCTGCAGTGACATAGGGCATGCAACACCAATGACTGGTAGGAAATCCCCTCACAGTGAGGAATCTGAGGCTACGCAGTAGGAAAAATCCTAACTTTTGCTCTTCTGTGCTTTGTCCTTGTCTCCTCTGGTTCCAAAGAGGCCTTAAAAAAGATGGGCATGTCCCAGATTTGAAGTGAAAGGAAACAAGAATCTGGCAGTGACTTTTTTTAGAAAAGCTGACACTCGAGTAATGAAAACAACATTCATCCAGCTGAGAGACAGCAAAAGAACAGTATTTATTCTTGATTCCTTGCATGTGATCTCAAGTTCTCTGTGCCTAGCTTTCTGATTTCACCATGCTTCCATTTCCTACCTTTCAAGTGCAGACTGCAGCAGCACAGGCAACCTGCAAACTTCAGGTAAAATTTTTGTCTAGAAAGTATAATCATCTTCCACGCTGAGTATCATTAATGTATGGGAACAGACTGTATCAGAAACAGGCCTTGCTTGGATCTAGATCTTCTCTGATTGAGTTCCAAGTTGTGACACTGAGCCACCAGATGACCTTATCTATCACTAATGTGGACTGCACTGTGGAACTCGTTAATGGGGTTGCATGCACATTATAGCCTAGAAATTCTGGGTTATCACTGATGCTTGCAGCTGCCATGGCAACAGAGTTGGTAGGCATCTCGTAAAAAGTCTTCTTTTCTTTTTAAGGACTCCTTGAAAGCAGGAGGCATTTATCATCCAGCATGCACAAACAGGTTCAGCTATGAAAACAGTTTGCCTACAAAATGATAGACACTGTCTCCCTTTAGTTTTTCTATAGCTCGTATTTTTAGTTCTATGTTCGTACTACTGCATTTAAAAAGATTTTCATTCTGAGTCCTTATTTTTATGGCATATAACTAAGCTAGATTTTCAGGACTTTCCAGTGTTCGGGTTTTAGCTTTGCAATTTTCCTTGATGTTACTGGGAGTTGCCCAAAGCCATTTTCCTTGAAGACTTTTGAAAATGTAAGCCTCACTGTCTTTGTCTAGTAACAGTGAAAAAAAAAAACATTTAAGATAAATCAGTGGAAAAACAAAAGTTTGCTTTTTTCAAATGACTGTAGAACTGCTGAATATTCATCCACAGAAAATAAAAGTTTTGATTCTGTATAGCTCTAATATTTTACTTTGAGGAACATTTGCTCTGTGTTCTTTCCTCACATTCCTGGAATAACCCTTGTTTTCCATGTCTTTGACAGGTGGCACTTCTGCAGGTGTGTGTTCACTGAAGGGACTATTTAAACTCTGAGCAAACCACCATAATGTGCAATACACAGTCTCTTTCTGGCAGCCCTAAAGCCCTTCAAAAACCTGAAAACTTTAAGACGGTACCAAAGAGATGTGAATTCTTGTTTGCCCTTTCGGAGAATGGAGACACTGACAAGTCAAGCTGTATTAGCTGACTCAATAAGCCAATCTCCAACTCTGCCACGGCCCTGAGACACCCCTTGAACCAATTTCTTGGGATTAATCATAGGATTATCTTTCTTTCCTTCTTAAATGTGCATTTAAATGACTTGTTAGAGACAGTGTGGAGTGTTCCAGTGGAAAATCTGGTCCAAATTTTTAGAAGACTGGATTATAAGTGCATGGTTTAGGAAGAGTTTGGAAGCCTGCCATTTATTATCACTTATTTGTGTTATAGACCAGGCCCCCACTCTGCTAAGTGATCACTTGCAAATCAATTGCAGATGCTTTTGTGGGAAAAAATGACACACATTCTCTAGAAAAGCATGATTCATGGCACAGCAGGGGTGGAAACTCTTGCTTTCTGCACAGTTCTGGAGCCTCCACCAGCCTTAAAACCTTAGTGGTAAGTTAACTCCAGGAGCCTGATTTTTAAAATAGTCTGGGTGTCCTCAGAAACTGAAGGCTGTGCTTAAGGGAGTTTTGTATTTTTCATGAGCCTTTCCTCAAGAACAGAGCTGGGTTGCTGAGTTGTAGGGTCCAAAGCAGTCAGACCACGTAGTAAACTGATAACACTCTTTTTATTATGTCTGAGCCTCTTCCTTTGCTCCTGCATCCCTCTGCTCCCCTTGCACCTCACCTGCCTGACCTTTAAGAGCCAGTGGGATCACAGTCAAGCTGGTCTGGCTGTAGGCCATTTTTACCATGAATTCAAGCAGATTGGAAGAATTAAGGTGTTTAAAACCTCATTTATGTGTGAAACAATAAAGTTACACTCTGAACTGCTTACACAGTATTATCAGGATAGCACTTGGATGCCTCTCTGACAGGGGATTAGTGCCTGAGACACATGTTAAAGTAGGAATTAACTTGTGACTCTGGTGATTTACCCTGAAATTTTTGAGTCAGATGCTCCACAGGTCTTATTTGGTATTGCCTCTTGAGTCAATGGAACATACAGTGTCTCTTTATTTGCAGCTTTTGCAAAGCAATCTGGTTTTCCGTACTCTTAAAATTCATAACACTACATGAAGCAGGTGGAGGAAGAGTTTCTAAATACTTTTCTAATAGAGCAGAAGTACAGAAGCCCTTCAAAGGGAGCAGCTTTGATACTGCCTTGCAGGAAAAAATCTTTTTCTTCTTCTCAAAAAAGGAAAAAAAAGGCAAAACAGAACCCTAAACCATGAGTTAATTATTGGGACAAAATTAAAATTGACAAACACAGGGCAAAACGCACATTATTGTAGTCCATCATCCATCCTTAGCTTCGTGGTACCTTCTTTGGACCCAGGTCTGATTACCTGTGAATGCACTGCCCAGGAAAGAGACTGGGAGATTCCAGATGATCTGGCAGTGGGGTGTGCCCAACAGTGAGAGTGGCAGCCCCTCCGCCAGGCAGCATTTGCTGATGGATCCAGCACTGTGACTGTGTGTGCCAAGGCTGGCTGCCTCTGGCCCTTGGCCAAGTTAGGTGAAAAATGTGACACGGCCTGCTGTGAGGGTACTGTAATAAGAAATAACATAAAAATTCTGAGTGGAGCTGGGGACAATGTAGTAGAATGATGTACCTGAAAGCAGGCTCAGTTGTATTTGCTGCTTATGGGGTGACTTTTTTTACAAGGAGGAACTGCTGAGGATGTTGCCTTTGTCTTACATGTGAATGCCCTTGTTCATGTCTCCTACATGAATCTTATTTTTAACCTTCTTATCAATTTGTTATACATCTGTATCTCATCTGCCTTTAGGCACCTGCATAAGGTTTAACAGTGCTTTAAAACCAATGGAAAGAAAAAGTATGCCCGAAAGGTTATTCAGGTTACAGATGAAGTAAATTGCTCGCTGGAAATGCCACTATCTTCTGATTCGTGAATGATTTTACGTGGCTGCAGCCCAAATACTGCCTTACCCTTGCTTTTGTTGGGAAGAAATTCACCTCTGAGATTCTACAACAAAGATTTTCTCTCTTTTCATTATCTGTGAGTGTTGGTGAGGACCCGGTCCTCAGTGCTTCTTATTCCTCCACACATCAGGGCAACATTTATGTAAACAGATAATTGTATTGGGGTTGCATGGCAAAGTTTTGGTAGTGAGGGTGGCTAGAGAGGTGTCTTCTGTGAGAAGCTGCCAGAAGGTTCCCTCATGTCCCACAGAGACAATCCCAGCCTGCTGCAAAACAGATCCACTGCTGGCCAAGGCTGAACCCATCCGTGATGGTGGGAGCACCTCTGGGATAAAGTATTTAAGAAGAGGAAAATCTGCTGTGCAATGGCAGCCAGAGAGAGGAGTGAGGAGAAGTGAGAGCAACAGCCCTGCAGGCACCAAGGTCAGTGAAACAGAAGTGGGGAAAAGGTGCCAGACCTGAGATTCCCCTGCAGCCCACGGAACTTCATGGTGGAGCAGAGTTCCACCTGCAGCCTGTGGAGGGGCCCACGCCAGAGCACCCAAAGAACGCTGCAAACTCTTGCGCTTATTTTTGGTTCAATTTTGTATTTCATCCCCACTTATTAATGACATCCCAAAAATATAAAGGAGAATGCTTTCTATGCCCTGGGAGCAACTCAGGAAATTTGAGGCCAGCAAACCTGCACTTTTCTGGTTGTTCTCAGTGCATTTATGTGGCCAGTGTTATGAAAGTGAAGGGGAAGCTTCAGGGTAAATATAAGACTTCGGATGCACACATCCTTGGCATTCAATAGGAGAAAACAGCTGTCAATACTTCTAGAGCTGTGAAAAAGTACTAATCTTCAGAGCTCTCCTAATCTCCAGAAGCAAACCTGGAAGGGGGATGCATGGGAGAACCAGGAGGAGATATATGGAAATGAGAAGGTAAATTTGAAGCAGACAGCTGACATTTTCTACTTGTGGTTCCCACCATGCATGCAGGGAGTTAAGGCAAAAATAATTATCATTTCTCCCCACATTTGTCCTAGAGCAGCCTGTGACCTGGATTATTGTGTCTGCCTGCTAGTGGAAAAAACAATAGAGCTGCAGTTTCATTGCAAACTGTACCAAGAGAAAAGACACAGCACAAAGCAAAAGATTTAAATGGCTGTCAGGTGCGTGGTAAATCACGCAATGACACCAGCCAGGAGTCAGGTACATCTGGCCGGAAGGACCCATAGCTTGGATAGGGAAAGAATGCAGGTACTGATATGCAGAATTACCAACTCATCATCAGCATGAGGGTGAAGCAGAGAGAGTCAAACTGCTTTTTCAGAGGCGCTGCCTTGCATGATGCATTCATGAGATGATGTGATCTGACAAGTTAGTGAGTGCTTCACCCCTCCTCTGCCAGTGGAGACTTTCTTCCTGCTTCTCAGCAGAGACAGCACTGATTTGCTGAGCTCAGAATAACCCTGTGGGTGAGAGCTGTTGTGCTCTTACACACAGCTTTTGGCTGAAAGTTGTCTCTCTGGACAATATTTTGAGAGAGAAAATCCTTCTCACTCGGACTGGAATCCAGTATGGGCGGAGATGCCCTGGGCTGGAAAAGGAAAGAAAGAGGATCAAAGGAGGTCATAATGTGTAGAGTTAAACAGAAAAACTGTCATGGTAGGTGAAGCCAGTCCACAGCATTGCAGGGCAGAGCATCACACCTTTCAGGGTCAGCTTCAGGTAGCCCTGACTGGTGTCACGGGCAGCTGCCTGGCTCGTAGGTAGCCAGAGATGGTGAACTGGCACATCACATAATACACAATTCTCTTTGCACCCCAAATAGCTCTTCTTTAGCACAGGGCTGGGTGGGGCACAGTTAGAGGAGAGGCCCTCTTCTCATCTGCCCAGACACCTTAGACATGTGTGCCACCAAAAATCAGTTGGGTTAACTGGGTAACTTTTCTACATTTCAAGCTCCGCATGTTATCAAGGGTTTGATGAAAATGGGCAAAACTGGATTGAATGAAAATAATTTGGGTGGCAGATTACCACTTAATGGGTTTGTCCCAAGGTGTCAAGTTCTGTTTACAAAGGAAAATCTCCTATTTTTCTTCTCCAGCACATCTTCTTGCCAGCACAGAGCCCTGCAGATTCATTCCCCTTTTAATTTGCACTGATTTATGTCAAATCACCACATTACTAGAATATAATGTGAACAACTGTTTGTCTGTAAAAGTATAATGGCCAGCTCTTAAGGATAATTCTAGCTAAGCATCAAGCATCATCTGGCATGTGTGGCAGGTGAAACTACCATATGGTGAAGACCCACCTAGATGAATCACTATGCTCCATGTTCTGCACTGCCCTGTGAAAAAACATCTTCCTGTCCTGAGGACAGGCAGTACACCCTGATGTGAAAAGAAGAGTGGGCCATAACACGTAGTTTGAGTTCACAGTTGTGGAACAGGTAAAGAGCATATTAACCAGTCCTTTTTACATTTCTGAGGAGTTCTTAAAATGCTTTTTCATTCTACAGAGGGTTAACATGGATCTTGTGCAGAGAGAAGCAGGTGGAGTCTGAGTGTGTGTACACAAGCATATGCACATGATGCTCATAGGTTGGGGTTTTGACAGCAGTGGGGTCTATTTATAAGGGACAAGGAAAATATGTTTTCTTTGCTCCCTTGAGGAGCAAGCGAACAGTGAGTGGGTGGGAGGCATGGGGAGCGCGTCTGTCTCTGATCATCCCCGTGCTGGTGGCTGAGGGAGTCGCTGAGAGCGCTGCTGCTACTTCTGTGGCCCAGCCTGTGTGTGCTGTGCTGCACTTCCAAAGTGCCCCTGCTGCACCTCCAGCTGTGCTTTGTCCGTTTTTCCTGGGGTGGGAAAAGCGTATGGTCCAGGCACCTTCACGATCACAAACACTGAAACAACACAGACTAAGAATTACGACTCAGAAATATGCAAGAAGCCAGTGACCTGATATACTTTTTCTTGGTTTGTTACTAAACTTCTCTTACCATTGTTCCCTTGCAGACACTAGTGATCCCCTATCCCAGACTCCAAACTCCACAACACTCATTCCTAAACAAATACATTATTTTAAAATGGAGTATGGACTTCAGCAGCACAGATGGGCAGTATACTGATAGCTAACTCAATGGGGCAACTGTCCTGTATGGCTCTGTAATCCGTAGGGGCAGCTGGGGTGAGGGACTGGGAAGTGTTCCAGAGACTCATCACTTACAGAAGTTGAATACTTGAGACAGCAAAGGACCACTTGGAAAGAAGAGCATAGGCGAAGAAAAGGAGCCATACACTGGAATAAACAAGAATAGGTAGGGAAAGTACAGCACAGGGAAGCTCCTGATTGTCTGAATGTGCAGAAAAAG
This sequence comes from Eulacestoma nigropectus, assembly GCA_013397775.1. Classification (NCBI taxonomy): domain Eukaryota; kingdom Metazoa; phylum Chordata; class Aves; order Passeriformes; genus Eulacestoma; species Eulacestoma nigropectus. Next base: position 516,499 of record VZTE01006370.1, on the reverse strand, counting down.
GAAGATGAATTTTGTTCAGGCAAATGCAGGCTCTTCAGCTGGAGTAATTCACATTGAAGGAAAAAGATCAAAGAAAACCAGTGAAATTAGTCAGCTGAATTTTAATATGCTACCAAGTGAAGACTAAGGAAAGTCTTACAAATGATGGTAGAAACACTTTATAGAGATCAAAGTTTAGCTAGAGACAAAAGACAGAAAAACAAACCATCATTTTGTAATTTCCTCCCCACCCTTGACAACATTTTTCATGTATTATTTATGAAGAGACCAGTAGTGTTTTTTTGTGGGGAGAACATCTGTAATGTTCTTAACAAGGGTCCTTAAATTCCAGAAAGCATTTAAGTTGCAGTGGTCTCTGGCAAGTTTGCTGTCAATTTCAACAGCATCTGAATTGGGTACATGGTAAATTTAACAATGAAAATAAACCAGACACTTTTAGTTCCTTATGGTGTGTCCCAAATAGCTTATAAAACACAAATGCTTCTTCAGTCATTAGGGATGAACAGGTCCCCTGGCATCCTAAATAGAATGCAAAGTGTGGATCAGACCGGGTAATAAATTGAATTAATGTGGCAAAGACATAGGCTGGTGTCAAACTGATGTTACAGGACTGACTTATATTGAACTACTCCTTGGAGACAGAAACACAGAGAAATGGTTTGTGCTTCATCTCAAGCAGAGCTACCAGGCACTCTGTTGCCATGCTACAGTATCTAGGTGGCATCTTACTGAAGGAAAATCCTGCTTCTCTCAGTGCCAGTCCCTGGCTGGGGTGCTAGCAGGAGGCTAAGTACATCAGCTGAGTGGGTTGTCTTCCTCCAGATGCTGCTTGGACCAGAGGAAGGTGAGGACACGCCACACAGCAGTGCCTCTCCCTCACCATCCCACTCCTGCGATGACTCCTTCTCTCTGCATTCTCAGCGTGGAGCTGAGCCATGTGCTGATGCCTTTCACATCCCTCTGTGCCTCAACTCTCATTTTCTGCAGAAGAACTGAGCCCATTTAGCATTTAAATGTGCCTCTGGGGAAATGAAATGGAAGGTGGGATTTGCCAGATGAAACTTCACAAAAGCAAATTTAAGGAATGCTGGGAAATCTTTTGAAAGGGAATGTGGAAGGTAGTAAACAGCTAAAAATGGAGCAAAATATAGCATGGGAACAAACCAGAGAAGTAGAAAACAAAAATAAATGTAGGAAAAAAAAAGGTAGGATGAGTGAAGGTTAAGAAAACTATTCCCATGAGTTAGAGGAAAGGAATGGCAGTGGTCAATGACTCACCTTCATCTGGTAGTCTTCCGTATTCTCCATAATCCCCAAAGTCAGGCACAATATTTTAGGTTTCCCAGTGCTGGAGAGATGCAATGCCAGGGGCAATGAGAACCAGACCCATATTTTCAAATCTAGAAAGTCCGAAACTTGCTCTATCCATTTCTCACCCAACCAAACATACATTTTCATGGCTCTAGCCATTACTCTTCACACTGAAACAATTTTACAACATGCTGCAAATATTGAGAAACTCAGAGGCTGGACTGCCCTTGAGAAGCCCACATATTTTCCAGCCCTCGGTGTTTTGGATGCAATGCACTGCAACACAAGCACTTAACTAAAAATGACAGTTGTGTCTTTGTATGGCTTCATGAACTCCGACCGGAAACACGCTTTACCTTCAGCCCCTTTCCAGTGTTTTGTGGGTCAGCTTGGGCTCAGCCTGACCAATGTCAACACCAAACCTCCCCTCTCCAGTTAACTGAGGAGTAGATACTGCCTGACATGGAGAGAAGAACCACCATAGAAAGGTAACTCACGAAAGAAAAATCAAGCATGGCCTGCCTCCTAATGCTACAAAACACGGTTCTCTCCCTGCTGTGGGCTGATCAATATTTGCAGTATGAGACAGACCTGCTCTCTGGGAGGTGTGAGAAGAGCAATGAGCCTGGCATGGCAAAAGCACTAATGGAGCTGCTGCCTTTGTCCTGCCTGAGGAGGAGCCCAAATTCGGTTGCTTTAGGTTCTTTTGCAGGAGCTAGAAACCACTGACCCCATAAAACACCATCAACTCCATGTGACAGCTGCTGCTGCCTCTTCTCACCTTCTCTGTAACACAACGCCCTGGAGTGACAGGCTGACTAGACAGAAAATCCAGAAAGGAGCTCTTTCTGAGCATTCAGAAAAGTCTGACACCTCAATGTTATCATCTCAATAAAATGCTGCAGGAAAAAATAAAAGAAAAGGGCCCTCAGAGCCTTTTTTGCTGCCAGAGAATCTGCTGCCCTGAGCAGTGTGTCCTCATGGCCCAGAGGGTGCCGGAGCTGTGCACATGGCTCCCTTGCACAGACGTGGGGAGACACATTTCACACAATTTTTACAAAATCCGCTGAGTGAAGGGTGGTGGAGCCTGAGACCAGCACCAGAGTCCCTCTGGCAGGGATGGAGCCAGGGTGAGGCTGAGGAGGCCTCCTGACTGTGGCCCTGCCATCCTGGATTTGGCCACAGCAGCAGCACAAATGTTCTCTGTGGCTCTCACAGGCAAAGCCTCAGACAAATCTTTAGGTGTCACTGTAGACAATAGCCTTAATCTACTTCCAGGAACCTGTTCTGGCTCAGAGATCTTAGACAGGAGAGTGCTGCCCATCTGTCCAGCCATGTGGAGGCAAAGACAAGCTTTTAAGATGGAAACTCTGACCTGATCCCACAAGGCTGGGGTGAGCAGAAGAAGTGGCAGATTACTTACAAGCACACAACTTCCAATAAATTAAAAAGCTATCCAACCTACAGGAAATTTATTGCAGTTATGGCAGCATTAAAACCCCCTTTATATTTACCTGGATACATTTTAAAAATTGTTTGAAAGTTATAACTGCCAGTGAAGGTCACAGTGTAGTTAAGAAGGGATGAGCCTACATTTCAATTGGGAAAGAGCATGGGGGGAAGCCCTGCAGAGGAAAGTAATCCTGTTCTTGCCAACCTGCAGTAACCAAGTACAGTGCACATCCAGCCAGGAAGACTGCAAAAAAGATCTTCACCCTACAGTGGGCTGAGAACAGCTGACATGGATTGATTTAAGTAATACGCTATTAAAAGCTCTTCTGAGTGATTGCAACCTATTATGTGGCTTCAGACATTAGCACATTTAAAATGCATATTGTTTGATTGACACAGCATTAGAGGTCCTTCACAGCCATCACTGTTGCTCACACTGGGACAATCTGAATGCAGAGTTGTCACTGTGCTGCTGCCTGGACAGACACATGAGAAAAGGAGCAGAGAGGCCACCATTCATGGCATAGAAATGGCCTCTCTGCCTTAATGATACCGGTCAATCTGTGCTGCTGCAATGGATGTCACCTTAATCCGTAGCTGAGTGACCACGGGGATGTGTATTCCTAGCCTGGTGTTAATAACAATTCCTACCTGTCCCAGAAATGCACTGGTTCTACACCACTGCGTGCATCAAGGCAATGACTGCAGTCTGCTACTCTACTTCCCATTTTCTCTCATCTTTCTGGCTGGGTCCCTGTATCAGCTGTGAAAGCAGAGGACATCAGAGGACATACTACTACTACTACATTATGACACACTGAAGAGAGGAAGACACAGCTATATTTAAATCAATGTTCCATAGAAAGTGTTCTGCGTTGGCAAATAAGTCCTTATACATTTACCTGTCATAAGATTGCCATATATTATCATAGTAATGGTGATACATTTCAGCAATTTTTTTCTTCCTCTGCTGTTCACATGCTCCTAATTCCTTTTCAGCTTGACTCCTCCTAATAACACAAATTGTAATTTGCAAGCTTAAAATACAAATTCTGTTTGTGAAGATAAGATTCTCCAAATATTATATCTCCCCTGGAAGAGAAGGAGATTATTTTACATCATCCTAAACAAATTATTTAGATAATATCAAGTCTGCTTCAGGTTAAAATTTTTGAGATGTAAATACATTTTAATATGCCATGCTTATACCAAATACATTATAAGCATTTGTGCTATTTTAGCTGTTTTAGAATACTTGTAGTAAGAGACATACTGCAGCTAGAAAAACAATATTAGATTATAGATAGGGAAAAGCTGAAAAAAAATTAAATGTCTTAAAAACAAGTATTCAGGCTACAGCTGTCCTTAAAGGCCCATTCTCTGCGGTGACATCTTCCTGTCCCCATGCTGCCCAGCTCACAGGAGCAGCTGGAATTTACTTGCCCATTCAGTGGGATTTTCTTCCCACTGAAGCCAAAGAGGGCATAGCAGGGATAAAGGGAATGGTACCCACACCTCACAGGCACATCTCAGCCTGGCTTGCTGTCAGGGTGTGGTGAGAGGATTCATCCAGGCAGAGCAGGCTGAGTGATGGGAAATGGTCTCAGGCTGAACTGTCCTGAATGTTAAACTTGCACCTTCCATGCCAGGCAGCTCGATGGCGTGCACTGAGAATACCAAGCACTGAAATACTGAGTGTGCTTCAGCTGCCTGTCAGAGAGTAGGAGGAGGAACAGAGTGAGGGAATGCCTCTAAAGGACAGGAAAATGAGTGGAAGCGTTGCTCTGGTATAGTCATGACAAGGTGGGGGAAGATGAGAAAGATTTAGAGCTAAAACCCCTCCAATTAAGAGGATTAGGCAACTTCTAGAAGATAGCAAGTCTGAATCACTAATACTGAATGTTAAATCCTGAAAAGAAGGAAACTAAAAGTCAGGGGTTACAGTTTCAGACTCACCAGGCTGCCACTGAGCTCCAAAGGAGCTGGGAGCCAAGAGCAGCTGCTTCCCACGTGGACAAACACCCACCACAGCAGGATGTGGGGGATCCTGGCTGCTCTGACCTGGGACCCAAGCAGCAGGATCCATGTAGCAGCATCTTCTGCAGGAGGTTATCCTGCCATGATGAGGAGGAGCAGCAGCTCAGCTGACTTCCCAGCTCAGCTGGAGCAGGAAAGCAAGGGCTGACTGGCTCTCATGGTGCTGCGATGTCGCTTGGCACTGTTTTGCTTCTCTGAGAGCCAAAGTTTTTTGAATGATAGATCCCAGTGAATTCCAAGCAAGATACTGAGCACCAACATCAGCAATCATGCTGTTACTGCCGAGCCTTAATTCAGGAAGAACTTCCATCTAGGAAGTCCTTGCTTTTGCTGGAAAGATACCCCTGGGTTCCAAGTTGCCTTGCAAATGTGAGAGCCTGCTGGACAAACTGGATTTTTGGACTGTGTGTTTTATTGCCATAGAGGACACCACTGCTTTAGTCAGTGCAGTTGTCAGTAGCCATGGGCCTGATTCTTCTCTGGACCTGGCTGCAAGTGCTGCTGGTGCAAAGGGGGCAGGAACACAGAGCTGGGGACAGGAGATAGGGGCACTGCAGGGATCAGTGAGATCAGCGTAGGCTGCAGCGCAGTCACACCTGGTGATGTGGAGAGGGAAATTCTCTCCTCGAGTGGGAGATATCCTTAAAGCTGAGGTAAGGATATCAGTAAGAACAGCCTAAAGATTTTGCTAGAACACTAGTCTAGCTGCTGTTGGGAAATGAAGAGCAAAACTGAAAATGTTGGTATTTCTGGAGAAAAGACGTAGCAGTAAGTAGCCTGATGAGAAAACATTGTGATAAGCCATGATCTGTATTAAAGGGGCATTGATTAAGGGGCATTGATTTTGGAGGCTATTAGATTATTCCCGTTCTGTGCAATGGGGAAGTTTAGTGCTTTGGCGTGGCAGTCTGCAGTGCCTGCAGAAGTCTCTGTGAGCAATTTTTCATCCAATCAGAAAAATAAACCTTTCTTAATATGGCTGCCTAGCACTGCCTTCAGTGGAAGTGTCCATCTTTAAGGAACTTTCATTGGAAACTCACTGCATGTGTGCATTAAGTGGTAGCTGTAAAATAATAAAAGTAATTAGTGCATGTTACGAACTAATCACCCGCAAAAAGGCCTTGAATGAGAACTTTAATGCAGACTGAATTTTTATGATTATATTATATAAAGCTCGAAAACAGAAGCTTACACACTGGAACTGCTGAGTAGCCCTGAACTACAGTGCCATGACCAGCTAATTGAATCCATATTCCTTGGCATTCAGGGAATCAATAACCATTAGAAGCAAAGGGCACTGCCTTAGAAGCCCAGTGATTGCTTCATGCAGGGGAGAGTCTCTGTGATGAAAATGCTGCTGTGATATGGTAGGAATATGTGCCAGGCATCTGCAAGAGGATCATGTCCAAAACTGTTCACTAAGGACAAGCACAGCCAAGCCCTAAGCAAACACCATCATTTATAATATTTTCCTGATTTAGGATGATAAACAATCTGATGTGCCAGCCTCAAAAATTGCTAGGTTCAGAGATCTTAAGCTGAGCCAAGCAATACTGTTGGACACTAGTGTCTTAACCAGGGTGTGAACATGCCAGGGAGCAACTGGGAGAGGGGAACTTATTTAGAGCAGCAGCAGGCTGTAAGGCACTGGTGTAGCAAGACTGACTAGTGACTTGTTACTTACTCACGCGTGAAAACGACACCTTATGTTCTACAGGCTGCTGCTAAGGAATAACCCCAGGGGCAACCAAGTGGTGGAGAAAAACCCGAGAACCTTCTTGTGGGAGCAATATCCAGCACGAGGTGGTGGTGGCTGCTCCCGCCCCTGAACTGGGATCCAGGTGCCCTGTGAGGAGGTGGACCAAGGTGTGCCATCAGAGAAGCTGGTGCCAGAGCTGTGTTAAACACAGTTACTTGCCCTTCTGAGAGGAAGCTCTGTCAATTCTTCACAAAAAGCCTGCTATGGTTGTTTTCACACAGCTTTATAGGTTTTTTCATAGCTAAATGCTGTCCCATATTGCTTCTAGTGATGGGGTCATGTCAGGACACCGTGAGATTCTCTGTGTGTGCGAGTGTGTGAATTTTTCATGCTGGCAGAGGAAGAGAGAGGGAGAGAGGGAGAAGTAGGAATGAGAAGTACATGCTTCAGGAATCCCAGGGAAGAGAATCAGTGCCTCCTGCTCATTTTACTGTTTGCAGCTACCTTGTGTAAAACGCCAAGTCTTGCTCACATTTCCATAGTGGCTCTGATGAAGTCATTTAGCACATGCTAACTGCAGGCATATGAGAGTTTCCATTACAGCTACTTCCATTCACATACACCAGTATTCTCAAGAGATTTATTAGATGTCAGTCTAGGAGCAGAAGGAGCTTCAAAAGCTCTTGGAGGTCAGAATCCTTTCAGGATCACCTAGTGTGTGCCACTGGGTCGTTTTTGAGGGTTTGGTGCTTTGTTTGTGACTGCTCTCCTTGCTTGTGACAGTTCATCTGAGCTGCTGTACTGAATTGTTTTCTGCCTCTGGGTTGCTTGTAATCGCTTTGCTTTGATTGTTCATTATTTGTTTGATGTCTGTGGCAAGAAAACACACTTTTTCTTTTTTTTTCTTTTTTTTTTTGGTGCTCTCTGCCAGGTGGCTGAGTTATGTAAAAAATGAAAAATACAAACCCAGCATGTTTCCAGTATTTTTCAAAAACATTCAGAAATTTTTAGAAAACTCAGTCTAATCCTCTTTTGTGCCTGTCAGGCCAAAATAATCCAGACAAAAAAACCCTCTTGTGATAAAATAAGTGATAGTTTTAGGATCAACAGACACATCTACTAGCATGCAGTAGTCAGAAGACTATATGAGAATAAAACACAAAGAGAATCCTTAAATATTCAGACTAGGGCAATTCATTTGGACAGCCAGCAACTCAGACAAAGTAAACAGCTGCCCCCAGCAGCAGATTTTGGGAGCATCCAGCCATCCATGGATTTTCTCTGCCTGTGGCACAGACATGCAAATTCAGGCTGCTGCTTCTGCCGCTGAGAGAGTGCGAGGGGCCCAGGGAGAGCAGCAGTGCTGGGGCAGGCAAAGGGCAGCAGCGCTGACCCCGTCTCTCCCCTGGCAGTAGGAGCCTGACCCTGCAGGGCACTGTCTGCTCCCTGGCCTCAGCTCCATCCCATCTCCTCTCCCTCTGGCCTTGTGCCCCATGTCTCCTCCTACAGTAACTTTGGCTTATTTCCCTGGGAATCCCTGCAGCTAAAACACAACATAATCTTTCTCTTTGGAAGTCATCCTGTCTCCATCCCAGGTTTTACCGAGTGCCAGACCCTTTGGATTTTGCAATGCATGTAGCCCTTGCAGGGCAGAGTGGGAAGATGACAAGGTTTATCCGCTGCCTCCAGGGTGAGGAGAAGTAAAACAAGAGAGAGAAGAGGCAAGCCTGCATTGGACTTGATTTCCTCCACTCTGTTTCTGAAGAAAGAGGAGAGCTAGAGGGGAAGGAGGGATATGGCCTGGGGGGAGGAGGGAGATAGAGGAAAGGAGTTTTGGCATGTTGTCTTGCCAAAACGTGAGGTACAGATGGGAAGACACAGATGGAGTGCTTCTACTGATAGTTCAAGAAATCAAACATGCAGGGAGTTGCAGCAATTTCCTTGTATCACTGTATTGGAACATTCTGTAGCAGCAGTTCTTAAAGAAAACAGGCTGTCACTTCAGCAGTGCTTTGGGAGCCTGCACATGAATACAAACAGTCACCCTAAAAATCTGCTGCAGCAACTCTTGCCTGGCACAATGAGCTGATATATTTTGTTTCAACTCACATTATGTTTGCTGGCCCATCTGCAAGCACAGAGGATCTTAAGCCTGCTCCTTAACTTAGCAGGCTAAACTTGCCCATGGCATGGTTGCAGAGCAGCAGATGTGTGGGAGCAGATCTGCCTTCTTTGTGCTCAGGTGCAGCACAAGTCTGAGATCCAGAATAAATGTTGCGGGCAATAGTGGCGCTGGCATGCAAGCAGGGAGGAAGGAAAGGGATCCAGGGAAATGTCATAAAGAATTCTGCAGGTACTGTGTGTCAAGTCCCCTTATTAGAAGCGCTGAAATGACTGAACAGTCCCAGCAGCACAATTGCTACAAAGGCCTGCCAAGCATTTCCAGTCTAATTAGGCTTTAGGAGAGTCAGCAGGAGGCCTGGATATCCTCTCTGTTGAGAAGAAATCTGTGACTGGATTCTCCTTTGCCTCTGTGGGAAAGTAGATGCTTCCAGTCCCAGCCTCCTGGCTTCTGTGGGGTCATAGCCCTGTGTGACTTCTGCAGCTGGAGGCAGGGCAGGGAATGCTGGAGCAGTGTTCTGGCTCTGGCTCATGGCACCATTTCTTCATGCCCCCAGGAATACCCAGATGGATGCTTTAGAGGAGGCTAGCGTGGCTAGGACCTTCCTCTAACAGCAACTAAGCAGAGCGATGTAGAAATTCCTTCAGTATTTCCCCTCACATTCCTCAAGAGGCAGATCTTGGGGAAATTTATTTAATTATTTTCTTCTGTTCTCTTTCTCCTCTTTTACTGTGGGAGACCCAACTTAAGACTATGCAGATATATGTTGGGTTTGCTCATTAAAAAAAGATATTCCTTATCCGTCTCTCTGTGTTTTTCTGAGGGCAGCTGTCACCATAAAATCTAAGAAGAAAAATTGAAAATAGACTTTGAAAATAACTTCTTCAGATTTTTTGAGTCCCAGCGCAGGCATTTTCTTGCCTCTCACATTCTGATTTTTATCCTGCTGCAGTAAGCAAACGGGAGTTGGAGAAGTCATTAGTGCCTAATTTAGCCTGGCAATTAGGCAAAATCTAATGGGCTGCTCTCAGGTTCCGAAGTTAGAACTGCTTCTTGTAGGCTGTAACTCTGACACGGACTTTTTTTTTCTGTGGCCAGGATGAATTCCCTTCTCTTGTGTGAAAATTTACTATTCTTTATAAAATTATATTTTGGGGTTCATTGCTTAGGATTCATAAAACACTTTGGAAAGGAAAGGTAGGAAACATTATTTTGACATTTTAATGTGTGTCTGAATAGCTTTCAACCCTGTACTCTGGTCACTTCAAAATACGTCTGGGGTGGGAGAATTCCTATCTTAGCACACTTACAGTTATAAACTCAGTAACAGCATTGGTCCAAAAGACACATTGCTCAATGGAACTGAATCACGTGCCAGCATTACACAGTAACAGCTTTGGCCAACTGGGGGGATTGCTGAGGTAGAAAAGGTGGCAGTGGTCATCACATCTGTCAAACATCATTTCCCATTTCTTCTCTGGGTATTTGGACTCCAACACAACGATGGGATTCAGTATATTTTGACACGCAATATCAGTGGTCTCCTTTTCTTCCTCTGCATCGAATCAGCTTCAAGAGTGCCATTAAACCAGGAGTATATTCGATTTAAAAAGATGCTTGAAAAATATCTTTTTAAAGAGTTTGGGAGAACAAAACAAACCTCTCTCAAATAAATAAAAGGCCCATAACATAAGTTTTCACTTAAAAGCTGCAGCTGAATTTTCACTTGAAAGATCCATCTGAAGCTCCAGCCCCTTGGTTGAATCTCTCTCCATGAAAAATTCCTCTTCAAGGAAGTAAGATAGGAGGAGTGATCCGTGCTTTCCTCTCCATCTGGGTTGTGAAGGACTCTGTGCTCTGCTTTGAGATGGAGAGAAGATAAAAACTTCAAAGTTACAATCTTAATTTAATACCTGTGACATCAGCCCCAGAGAGATTGTCACTCTACAGTGCCACCTTAACCAACATGTTTTGGTCACTGAGTCACCCCTGTGGCTTAACTCACCTTGATCCTCAGTGATTTTGTAGGCAGGAAGAGAGATTGCCTGAGCTAAAAAAGGGCCATGGCTGAGGACAGGAGTAGAAGCACCAGGTATCAGACAGGAAGGCAAATGTTCACTTGTCCTGGTTGGTGATCCAGAGTGAAAATGAAGATGCTGTGTCACGTACAAAGATGGCAGATGACAAGTACTGTGGCTTTGCTAAAGTCTTACACAGGTAGAGAGGAGCATTCAAGCCTGCCAGGCAAGGGCTGTTAAAAATCTGACTTAAGCCTAACATGTCTTTTCAGAAATCTGAAGAGAAATCAGAAATTTTGAAATTATGTCCCGTTTCCAAATTATAGTTCACTGCATAGACCACTGAAGCTCACTGTCCTCAGAGACACTGAGTGTAAGGAGCAGCTGAGCCATCTGGGCTGGTTCTCTGCAGTATGGACATGAGGAAACAGGGCCTGTGCAGAAGATCAGAGGATTTTCTGCCACAGAACAGTGGCAAATGACCAATGCTCAACAATAACCAGCAAGTCTACCAAGAGATTCCTGCACCGAGCCTGTAAGCCAGCACTGTTCACCCAAAATTCAGTGGGAACTGGAAATAAAGACAAAGTAATTCCTGTGAGTGTTCTTCTGGGGAGAGACACTGCCTGAGATAATATGAGTTTCCATTTCTCATCTCAGTTCAAAGCCGTGGCGGTACAGAATAATTTAGGTTGGGAAAGACCTTTAAGGTTGTCAAGTCCAACCATACTGGTAACAGGCATGATCTAAGGACTCAAAATCTTCTGTGACCTCTCATGTTCCACACTGAGGAATGTGGAGACTTTTATATGTAGCTGGATACTTGCATGTTTAAAGGCATGTCTACAGTCATTGTTTGCAAGCCCTACAGTCAAAGGAAACCTCTCTGGCAAGATTTCGTTTCTGATGCCTGTTCTGAACAAGAGAGCACAGAGAAATGAAAACTGACAGATTATGGAGATTTTCAAGCCTTGTTTTCATTTGATGGTATTCTGGTTTGTTGTTTTTTTTTAATGCCATTGGGGAGTTATTTTATGTGTAATGCCATAGAAGAGAATTACTTGTTTTGGCTAATTACGTAGTCCTGTGATCACTGGCCTGTTCAACATTTTAAATTCTCTGTTTCAAAGTCTTCCTTCTACAGTGGTTTAATGCAGCTAAGCAGATGTGTGACAGATATTTATAAGAAGCATGAAAGTGAATAAAATAGGAGAAGTCAGATAAATTAGGAGTCTAGGGATGTTTGCATCAGCGCTTCAAGAGGGCTCTGCTGTGTGAGGAGTTTACTGCCTGGCAGTTTATTTCTAGTTTGTTTCCTGCACACTATTCACTGTTAACTGTGATTAGCCTTTACTGTGATTAACTTTATAAGCATGTGGTGAAGATTTACTTTAAAGAGCACATCTTCCACATAAATTGAACATATCATTCTTATACCTTTGGTAAGAGGAGGCATCTCAGACAACACATGAATATTCAAACCCTCTTTAAAATGGTATGCTTCTGTATTCCAGTATTGTTTTTCCACTCTTTCAAGGACAGGACTACAAATTCAAAAACATTTTTATCTTTGTCGTTCTAAAATAATCGGATGTTTAGATCAGTGGTTTCAGGAATAGACTATTAATTGTATTGCTTTAGGCTCTTCTAGGAGACAAGGATGGCAAGATAAGAACCTAAATAGAAGAGAATCTGGTTTCCAGGACAATCATACCAAATCCAATTTATAAGCTGTTAAACATATGAAGGGCAAGCTGGAAAAAATCTTAGGAAAATTCAGTGGCCTAGGCCCCAAAGCTATTGGCTTTTGATCTTCGTTCGAACTTTGAAGGGAAGGTATTTTCATGGTTGATACTCACTGGATTGTTGTTTACAGCCCAACAAACCAGATACAGTGTTATGATGGAGATTAACACATCTGAGATTTTATAAATATTACAGATGTCACTTTTACTCCCAGGAATCACACCCCATTGTACCATCATGGGACAAAATGCTCTGGCAGTTGATGTTATCTGTCCCTTGGTTTCTAATAGCATAGTCACAGCTATTTATGAAGTACAATAGAATTTTGCCCTACATCCTTGATATAAATGTCAAGTGCCCTGCAGAATTGTGCACTGTTCCTGGAGAAATGATCCATTAAAACCATCCATATGAGAGGAAGTATTCAAAACACTCCAGAAAGAAATTATATTCTCGTAGGATAATAGAGAAAATTGGCTGACTTTCATAGACTGTATTGACACGCAGCAAAGCTCAGCTCTGCACTAACCATGCCCCCATGCCAGAGCTAAGGACATCCTGCCTGCAAGGGGTCACAGAGCCTTCATTTTACTTTCTGCCTCAGACCCTGGGTTAAAAGTGAGCAGGGCTGTGCAGCTGGACAGAAAGAAAATGTGTAAAGTGCATCAGTAATGAGGAATTGAGGCCAATAGAGACGTGCGTGAATTAAAAAAAAAAAAAAAAAAAAAAAAAAAAAAAAAGAGGTTACCAGATGCAAATGCAAAATTCGAAAGAGAAGGAGGTGAATTCACAACACTCTGTGCGTTTCAGAGGATTAGAAGTGCTGGTGTTTGAATTGCAGAGATGAGTTTCCAGCTTATCATGGTCTAAGTGTTCCAACACTTGTGTGCATGTTGGATAATGAAAGGATTTGCTTGAGAGGAGAGTCTTTAAGGAAAGGAAGGCTCTGTAAGTTGCTCAACTTAGAAGAAAAAAGAAAACATGGAAATAGTTGGTTTCTTATAATGGAACTATCTCATCAACCTACACTTTCTGTTCTACCAGTCTGCAGTTCCAGCTGGAGAGGGCTCCCTCTTCCCTCAGCCTGGCCTGGAGGATGTCAGCATCCACCATTCAACAGGAGTTCTGCCACAGGATGTAGAGAGAATTTGCTTGTGCTTTCTGTGTGCGTGCTTTGGAAAGGGAGTTAATTATCTCACCATGAGGGGCCTGCCAGACAAGATATGGTAATTCCTTACAGTGGGCTCAAAGGCAGCTGCAAGCCAATTCTGCCTTATGAATTTCTTACAGGCAAGACACACCCAGTGGCTGCTGCTTCTTTCACATCCTGCTTAGTCTGTTTGGAGGCTGACTGAGGTCATGCAGAGACACTTTCAGCTGCTTTGCACACTCTGTGCAAAGGGACTATGCTCAAAGGAAACCAACAGTGATTCTCGCCTCAGGAAGAATGGAAATGGTCTCTCCTTTTAAGTTCACCCTGTATTAAACAATTTAAAAACACAGCACTCTCACTCATCCTGGGAGGACATGATTTCTGAAGCTCTTTTCCCAGCTGTTTTCTGACTTTAAAAGGATTCTAACTCACGGCCCTCAGCCATGGTAATGAAAATAACTGATCTGGTTAGAAATGGTGCCAGGCAAGCTTCTGGATTTAAGTAACTTTGCTTTATAAATCTGTTCAGTAGAGGGGGATTAGCATGGCCCAGATTCAAAGAAGAGGATACTTCTGTCCACCTGGAGATAACCTATGAGAGCTCACATTGACCTTTCCCCATCTTCCTGCCCTGGTGCCCTCTGTACTCTCATTTGTGCCCCCCTCTCTGCATTTTTTTCCTTTCAACTAAAGTAGGGCAGATATCAGGTTTGGTTAGGCTCCTATTATGTGCTCAAACCTTTAGTGAAGTTGAAAGGGCCTAAGAACACCTATAGGCTGTGGAGTAGATGTGCTTTGTGCGCTCCCTACAGTTTTGGCCCCTCATTTATCCAAATCTGGGGTTTGTCCAAAGTACACCTCAGCTCTCATTTGGGTTGTGTAGTTCCTGTATCCTTGGGAGTACACGGACTTGGGAGAGGAATGAGGGCTGGTTGACCCTCGTGGCTCAGGAAGCAGTCGTTCTCAGAGCAGGCAATGCAGGGGCCAGATGCATGAGGGAGTCACATCTCCTTGGCAAAATGATCTGTCAGAAGTTGCCCTCAGATATTTTCGCCTGCAAGTAAATGTGACCTAAGACCTTCAAATCCCCTAGATACATGTTCATGAGTGTATTAGAAGACCAAAGGGCACTTTCTAAGACCTATTCCACCTCTTAATATATCCAGGCTTCCTCATCCCCTAAGAAGCTTATAAATCACTGCACTCCAGGAAAAGATACAGTTGCTTTTTATTTTTTTTAAATTACAACCACTTTTTGTCTTGCATTAAAGCCTCTTATGTTTTCAGAAACTTTCCACTTGAATTATGAAGCAAATCACAGGCCAGCAGAAAACCATTCCCAAAAGAAAAAGGCGACATAATGCAACACAAATTAAAATACACATTCAAATACAAAGCACTGAGAGTGGTCTAAAACACAGCACACCCATCACTTTTGAAAATAACAAGGGAGTCCTAACACCCACGCTTTAAAAACTGCAGTACATCCTAGTATCTGCCAGATGTGGACTTGATTACGGCTGAAGTTAAATGGGTTACAACCTGCACTTTAAAAGCATTTCTTTGCCCCAGACTGAAGAGAGTAAAGATTTGCTAAGTTACGGGAAAGGAGGGAATTGAACCTTCCCCTGAAAAATACTCCACTAATGAATATGTGCATGTCACTGGCAATCAAAAAAAGAGTAGTTCCCATTATGAATAGTTTATTTCTTATTGAGGTTGGTAGAACTTCTCACAGGAAGGATGCAGCAGAGAAGGTGGCTGAGTGCAGTCTCCTATTTCTGCATGGAACCAGCTGCTTTTTACAAGCAAGTGCTCCCTGGAAGCATCGAGGCATAAACACCTGCATAACAGCCTATAACCAGCTCAGGTTTGCATTGAGGTCTGGCTTGTGTGCATCTAGCATCCCTAATAAAACCTTGAACTTTTCCATCATGGCTGAATAACCTGAGCTTGTGCAGCTTCCTTGTGGGGAAATCTGAATGTCGCCTGGGGCAGGAACAGGCAGAGGTGCCACACAGCACTCAAACAGCTTTCTTGAAGGTTGCATTTGTCCTGGAGCCACAAAAGTAACTCCTGACTTTCCAAGCAAGGACTCCCAGAAGATGTAGTTGCCTTTCCATGGGAAAGCCTCCAAGCCTCCTACCAAAATGGACCCTTTTGGAGTCAGTGAAAGTTGCTTCCTTGCAAGACTGTCAGGGGTCTCCCAGTCTGTGCAGGTGACTGTGGCTCGTGACCTCCGAGCACTCTCAAAAGTTAAAATGTTGATGCCATTCCCTAAGATCACACCTGAACGCTGCCTGACTTCCCAAGATGCTTAAGCTCCTGAAGACTTGCTCAGCTTGTGCTGGGCTCACTGTAAGCCAAGGTGGAGTTCTTTGAGAGGAGAGCCTTCCTTGTTTCCTCCAGAGGCCGGGCTGGGCATCAAGTTGGGACATCCTCAGGTCTTTTGGTAGATTCAGAGAGAATTCCTCCTGCTGTCTGTCAAGGAGGAAGTTCTAAGAACCTTTGCTTTTCCTAGGGTAGAGGATGAGAGGAATCAGACACCACTCTTCCTCTTTTTTTTATAAGGCAACTTTGAATATAAGTGGGTCAGAAATCAATAGAGATAAACACAGCAAAAAAATCACCACCAAAGCCTCAGACCTCAGCAGCTGCACTGAATTTGGTGTGGTAGAAGAACCTGTCTGAATAATTATTGTCAGCTCTAGGAAAGTACAGCATGCTCTGTACAGCACACCAAAAATGCCCCTGAGCAGAAAAATGGCTGCATTAGTATTAATGTTGGCCATATTCTGAATTAAATACTTACTTCCTTAGTAAACTTTAAAATTTAAAATTTAAAATTTTTCAGCATTTTAAAGGCAGCACAGCACCTTCCTTAAAGAGTGGGTGTCTTTAATATGAATACATTTTATTAAATATATTTGTCACCCTGAAAGAGCTGATGACACTACAAGCAAGTAGACAGTAAAAGGTATCTGGCTATTTTCTCCATGCATTACCAAAGGACCAGCATGCACATCTCAAAAAAAATTTGAATTTTTCAGTAATCCTCCAGCATCAGAAGGAGTCAGAGAGTCTTGTATGTGGTGGCTCATCAACCACTTAGTGCAGGGCACGTCAGCTCTTTAGGAACTGTATCCATTTACATCATCTGAGAACAGCTGAGAATGTCTGTGAGCAAACAAAATGCTGTTAGCTCTTGTGTCTCAGTTAAGAATTTAAGATACGAGTGACTAAACATGCTGGCATCAGTTGTAGAACATCTGGCATGGGAACTGGTCAAAAGCTGGTGGAAGATAAATGTTGTACCTTGACTTTTTGGGGCACCTTTTGGGATTTTAATTCTTTGGATAATAATTCTTGGGATAATTCAAACTAATATGAGCCAGCTGTTTCTGGCATTGCAGGCCGAAAAAATGAAATGCAGAAAGAATAGAATGGTTTGGAGCCAGAAAAGTAAATTCGCAGGGAGGTACCTACTCTGCTCCTGTCTAGAGGTGACGAGATCTTGGTCTGATGAGATCATTTAGCTCTCAGTGTCTCTTGTAAGACTGGTGGTGTAAAGAACAGCAGTAAAGATGGAGAGATCTGAAAACTGTGGAAAGAGGAAAGAAAGACAAGAGGGAGATCTAATCTCTAGTTTGCCACAGTTAACTCACATGAAAAAGTGAGTTAAAGTTTACTTGGGAAATCAAGTGGACAGACAGGGAAACTGTTTTCCTGGGTGCCAAAAGCCTTAAAATTGTGACATTTTGATAACTATTCCTACTATAGCATATCTCTTGTTATAACTACATGTCCTTGCAAGAAAAATCTGTTCATGCTGAAATGGGATATGAATAACTTAGAAAGGGCCAACAAATTTTCAAAAGGCAAAGGGGGCAGCAGAGGAGAGGATAAAGAAAAGTGATCTGCAGAATGTAATGAGGAATGGAGGGGAGCACAGAAGTCTTCTGCACCTCCCCTGGCGAAATACAGAGATCAACAAGGAAATAATTGAAAATCATCAGCCTAGAGAAAGATGTAGATAACAAAGTAGGTTCAAGGAGAAGCTTACGCCAGTGTGGAACTGTCCCAGCAGGAGAGTCTGTGCATGACTGTGTGGCAGCAGAATGACTCCATTTATTACAGTTTAATTTATTGGCTGCTGACAATGTAGTCTGTTCAGAACAAATATAGTGCAGTCTCTGTCCTCACAAGTAGCAGTTTAGCTAAAAAAAAATAAAATTAAAAATTAAGGTAGTTCAGATTTCCTTCAGTGTATTTTAAATCTAGGGTCTTCAGTGCCTCACTCTTGCATTCGCTGTTTTCTATTGGCTGTGGCACAAAAGAAGGAAGTTGCTTATTAACCAACTCGACTTCCTTGTTTGCCCATTTTTCTTGCAATTCCTTTCTCCTCTTCCTTCCCAGAGGGAAGTGTTTAGGCACAGACCCGAGGTTGAGATGGAGCTGCTCTGTCCATGTCCTAGACTGAGCCCTTTCTGTTTCACAGAAGTGGGGCCACTGTTGGGGAATGATGTGGAGAAGAGAGAAGAGAAATCAGTGAAGGCCATGAGCACTGTGTAAGGACATTCCTCCTGCTCTGCTCATTGCAGTGCAATCCTGCAGCCATAAAGTTCACGGCTGTGGTTTTTGTATTGAATGTGGGACTCTCTGTGCATACAAAATATTATAAAACATTCTACACTGCCCAAACTACAGCAGCACAGCATGGAGAGGAAGGCTAATCGCCCTTCAAAAACCATGTTTATTCATAAAGTTTTAATGGCAAGGGGAGGGGCTGTTTCAGACCTTTATCACCTGGAGCTGAAGGATGATCCATAAAAAAACTTTCTGTTCACTTAAAGGAAGATAAAATGAGTAGTATCCATCAGAGTTTATCTTGCTGCCCATTGCTAAAGCTTCTCTTCACAAAATCAGGTTTTGTGTGAAATCAGGATGTGGGACACCTATTGCAACCTCTTCAGGTGAGAATGGAGCATGTTAATGACATTTATTGCGCTGCAGTCTGTATGAGGGGTGCCACGGCAGAAAGACAAGTATGTCTAGAGGTGGAACTCTGCTACTCATTATCAAGTGGCTGAATTTCTGATGGAGAACATTATATAGTCATTCAAAAGGCAGTAACTCAGGTTGTAACAAAGAACCTGAGACATACTAATAAAAGCCCCATTTCTATTTTATAAGTCACATAATGGATGTCACATTCAGTGCTTCTTATGGTGAACAGGCTACTTATTAAGCATAGTCTGTGACTTTATTTCATTTTAAAATTGCCATCTTTTCCAATTATTCTAACTTTTTAGAATCTTTTCCCTTTTAAATAAGGTTATTTTTAGTATGAACCACAAGTTACAAACAGCAGAAGTTGCTATAGAAACAGAAAAGGCACTTTGTAGAATGAAAATGCAGGAAGAAATGTTGTTCACTATTTATCTTCTGCAGACAGTAGGATAGAATCAATACCTATAGGTGTGTGTATGTGTATCCATGCATTTATATAGATATAGATGACTTTCTCTGCTGTATCTATGAACTCTTCAGTGCTCATCTTCGTATCCTAACATTTAGCCAGTTTTTGGCACTTCTGCACTAGCGGTTTATTACCCCCAGCTTTATGCAACTACCCTGTAAGTAGATGCCTTGCATGCATCTCTGAATTCAGTCAGCCAAGCCAATGCAAGTCAAACTGATGTGATGTTGCAACATGGATAGAGGCAGGTGCCTTGCATGGGGTGGTGGGGGAAAATCTGTTCAGCAGTCTTATTAATATTCCATTATTTGACCCTCATCACACACCACACTGGACATTGATAACAGAGGGACTCATCTGGCTCTTTTCCTCCCAACCTAATCAGTCTCTACTGTACAGATATTCAGATTTTCCTTTAAAGGCCCTTTGCTCATTGTTTCAGTTGTGAAAATAAACTTCATGCTTTAGCAACTTTAAACTAAACAAAGGTAATTTCCAGTCACAGAATTTGTGCTGTATCTGAAGTCTGTTTCTTAAATGCTGTGCAACCTCTAAGCCTCATCAATGGGGAGGAGGATATGGATGAAACATTATATAATTTTCAGCCATTGGGAATCAGCCTCAAAATCTAGTGTAACAGCATGGATTTCTGAACCAGATTCAAAGGAAAGAATACTGCATAGATTACACTTAATGTATTCATTAGACTGAAAGAAAAGAACTTCAGGTGTTTCATAGTAAAGCTGTCTGGAAGACTGGGCCTGAAACATTTCTCACTTCTGCTCTTAAACCTTTATTTAACTTCATTGTTCATTGTAATGACTCAGCTTTACAATCATTCTGTGCTAATAAATCGTCACAAAAATAGTCACCAGAGATAATTTAGAAATAGTTGGTCCTGCCTTGAAGAAGGAGAGCCTGGAGGCAAGGGAATGAACTGGGTAGGAATCAAGGACCATTTAGGCCTAACTTGGATTTCTTTGAGGCATTTGACTTAGGAACACGTGATATTTTGGTTAAAAAGTTTGTACTATATGGAATTAACAGAACACATATTAGATGGCTTAAGAACGAATTAGTCATGTCAAATCTCATCTTTTATGTGGTCTGTTATTGATAGAATAGGTCAATGCCTTTCCAATGAACAAGATTTTTCTTCTGCTTCAGAATTCATATATAATGCTGGCAAACCCCTTAGGAACAGACTTCTGAGCACTTAGGTGTCCCAAAGAGGAGATTGCTGCTTGTAGTGATTGCCAAGTGGATTTTGGAAATCATGCTCAGTGTTTTGCTGCATGTTGGTTGCCCAAATAGATTTGTGAAGTGGTTTTTTTCAGAGATTATCATCAACAGTGAGCTCCTGTTTTCCCAGCTGTCTGCCTAGCTGGTGTCCTGGTGTCTGTTTTGCAGGACAGGTTTGGACTCACAGCTCCAACACAAACTAATGGAACCTTCCTTGGATATCTGGAGCTGGTTTGAAGTCCAGTCATTCAAAAAGTAAAAAACCCATGTCATAATGGTTACCACTGTACTCCAAGTATGCTGTGCATCCTAGCAGTGCCCTGGCTCTCTCTAAGAGCAGGACTTAGGTGTATCTCCACAGGCAAGATATTTCCTCTGGAAAGAAATCTGGTGGGATCTTCTGCCATCTCCAAGGGATTTCCGAGTTGGGATGAAACCCTGTGACAGGCTTCAGTGTGGAACATGCCCACCCCCCCTTTAGACATAACTAACAGGGCACCCAAAGGCAGAGTTCTTACGTTCAACCATTTTTGCCTCAGTTCCAGGTTTATAAATAGGGCATAGTGTGAGGAAGTTTTTGGAGCACCATGATGTAATCTGGAGCACAATAGAAAGCCTCATGAGAAAATTAAGGTTTTTAACTTCTAGACAGGGCTAGTAAGTGGTTTTTTTAACTTCTAGACAGGGCTAGTAAGTGTTTATGTCATGTAGTCTATCAGTAGGCACAGAATGGCAAAGGAGTAAAATACCAAATTGCTGCTTCTTAAGTAATCAACATTGATCTCAGATATGGAATAAAGCAAGGGTGCTAGAGAAAAATAGTAAATGTCCCTGTAATTAGAGAGTATATCCTAACGCACACTCTCCTAGGGACAGATGAAGCCCTCACAGGCAACTCGAAGCCTGACGTTTCCAACTTTTTGATTTTTACTTTGCTCTGCCGGTCAGAGTATAGGGAAAAGGTTAGTCTACACCTGCCTATTTATACACACTATTAGGCTTCCAAGTGGTCCAACCTTAATTACTGCATATAGAAGCAAGTCTGAATTCAGAATTCAGATCAGCATCAATAGAGGAGACACAATTTACATGGGCCTTGTTTGGCGCATAGTCTTGAGTTGGACTATTTTCAATTCTGGTAATATTCAAGCAGTACATTGCTTTTTAAAATGCGTGTCACTCTCTCTGGCTCCAGCTACTCAGTTCTTGAATGCATCCTTGTTAAAGAGAACAGATGGTTTCAGTTCCACAGGATGAACTCCCAGTGGTGCCTTCAAATCTGGGTGAAACCACTGTCTATTTGGCTGAATTGTAACGCAGGCCTCCATGTCTTCGTGATGTTGTTCCAACCCTGCCTGGTTCTCTTACCCTTTCTGCCTTTCCTCAATGCTGGGTTACCGTTCAACAAGAGGAAAAGGCCAGCAACCTTCTCCAGACCAGTCTTTTGTCTCTAATATTCACTACAAGAGGTAGCCAGCTAATTCAAATTCAGTATTAATAGTTGGGCCATGAGAGGAAATGACATGAAATTAAAGCCAAATGTGGTGAGCTCAGAATTTCTCACCAAGATCAAGTATTTGGAGATGCCTGTTCTATTTACAGCTTGCCCATGTGGTGCTCCCTCCTCTGTTGAATTGCACCTTTCAATCAGCTGCAGCACTAAGTGAAACTGGAGAGGGATCCTACCTTTGGAGACCAGGTTGCTATTTAAATGGGGCTATTTTGAGAAAAAAATGCCCAAAAAAAAAAAAAAAAGGAGGCAGAAGATTAAATGATGTTCTGATTTTCCAAATAAATACAAAACTTCTTCAATACCCTAGGATAAGATCAAAACCAAGTGGATTTGTAGGACTACATAGCTCTTCAGTGATAACCTTACAGAAGCCCTTTTCTTTGGGACATGAGTTCTGGGACCTTTCCTCCCAGCTCCCTATCACTAGGACAGCAACAACAGAAGCAGCATTATCATGCTATTCTGCCTGAAAATGACTCTGAATTTTTCTCTAATAATATCCCAGCTGGATTGTTATTTCCTATGAAAACTTTATTGATTCGCAGCAGGCCATTTGCAAATGATAGATTAACTCTAACCTCATTAATATACAAAGGATTGTTAAAAGGGAATTAGAGTGCACAAGATCTATTTCCCAAACAGAAATACACAGAGTGGGGGAAATCAGTGAGCAGTGAGCAGCCCAGCAGCCTGGGTAAGTAGTCTGTGCCTTTTGTATGACATTAGCATAGTACTAGTTTCTGAACAAATTTTCTGAACAAATTTTCTCCAGAAATTACTTAGGTGGGCAGAGGTGGAGAAAGATTCTCAGAGATCAAAAGGAGTGCTTTAATATGAGTAACCAGATCAAAGAATTTTGGCTATCATGCTTTGGTTGAGATGGATGAAAGGGTTCCTTAGGGTAGGAAGGAGATTTCTGGCTCTTTCAAGGATGTAGCCCAATGTCCATCAGGGTGCCCGCGTTTTCCAGACCTGTACGTTAGATTACGTTTAACAGATTTTTACAAGGGAACCAGTTCTTCACTGCACTGTGGCAGCTTTCACTTCCTTACACAGCTTGGGGAGGGAGCAGCAGGTGACCCAGAATTGGTCTAGGAAGCATGAGGGGAGAGGAGGGACTGCAGCAGGCTCTGGAAGGGCCATCTGAGGAGCTTTCAAGGGCAACCTGGCAAACCTGCAGCAACAGGGTCTTGCAAGTGCAGCCTGGGTGATGGGAGGGACAGTGCTTTGGGGTTTCTGCTGGAGGCTTCCGCCATAACCTTTGTCCTGGTGTTTGGCTTACCCATCTTTTCGACCTCAGTCAGGTCTTTATGAATTCTTCGTGGCAGGAAGCCGATTCTACAGAAATCACTGCCTATGTAGAAGGTGTTGCCATTTTCCCAATCTTCGAGACTTGCTATAAAGATGTTATCCTACAACTGGGGTTGCCACTTGCAAATCATCCTTGGAACAGTTGTGGCTGGGAGCCAGCACAGGAAGCAGATGCTGGGTTATTTAACAATATGAACCATGAAGAATATGAGAAAGCACTTTTAACTCAAAATTTTTGTTCCTCTAAGATGTGACAGTAAGTATGATCCTGAACACAATGGCAAATGCCTCAGCCAGGCACATTGCAGTGTTTTCTGCACCACTCAGGAGTGTCAGCCATTCCATTCAGAAATTCATTTAGTTCTGTCAAACAATAACCCTCCCTCCTTCTGCTCTTTCTGCTGCTCTCTAAACCCCTTTATGAAACCAAATACCAGGTTAGCTCTCTCAACAGAGCACTGCTAATGAACCTATGTATCCTTTCCAGGACAGCCTCCTCTCTGAAGAAATCATTTCTGTTCTGGTTCTCAGTTGCTGTTCCTTGCATCCAACAGCATTAACATTCAATATTCTCTGGTGGTTCCTGTATTTAACCAAAGAAATTGGACCAGACTGTGCCAATAGTCTGCTTTCGTTATTAAATATTGCACCATTCTGTTGCTGCTCACAAATGTTACAAGGAAAGATTTAGTGTTGTCCCAGTCAAAGGTCTTAAACCTGTCAATCTGTGGACTCCTTCCCAGGGGACAAAGGAAGATTACCTGAGAAAAGCAGTCTTAATGCCAGTCGGCTTTAGTTTGCAATGGGGGTGGGGTGGTGGTGTGTTCATGGTCTGAAAAAATAAAAATAAAAAAAATCAGCTAACTCGCTGATGACAATATTAAACAGCATTAGATAAATAATTGTTTTCCTAGGACAGTGCAGGAAACAATCTCACTTGCTGATACCTCAGCCTTAACAACTACCTTTTGAGATGAGACATGACTAATTCTTAAGCCATCTTATATGTGTTCTGTTAATTCCATATAGTACAAACTTAACCAAAATGTCATGTGTCACTAAGTCAAATGCCTTGAAGAAACCCAAGCCTATTATATCAACACAGTCATCTTTATCAACCAAAACTATAATCCTGTTTTCAAGAAGAGATGATGGCTGTATTTCATAGAATTAAAGGAAAAGACCTTCGAGATCACCCAGTCCAACAATTAACCCAGCACTGCCATGTTCACCACTAAACCAAGTCCCCAAGTGCCACATCTATGTGCCTTTTAATAGCTCCAGGGATGGTGATCACTTCCCTGGGCAGCCTGTTCCAATCCCTGACAACCATTTTTGGCAAAGAAATTTTTTCCCAATATCCAAACTAAACCTTCCCTGGCACAATTTGAGACCATTTCCTCTTGTCATGTTGCTTGTTACTTTGGAAAAGAGATCAACACCCACCTGGCTACAATCTCCTTTCAGGTAGTCTGGGGAGCAATAAGGGATCCCCTAAGACTCCTTTTCTCCAGACTCAGTGACCCAAGTTCTACATTCTTAAATTTTCAAAACTCGTTGTTGATCATTTGCTTCCATTTTTCCCTCCTATTTCTCACTTGTTAGTCAGATGAATGATTGTTGTTTTCCTATATCCTTGTAGCTGGGATGAATTTTAGGTCAAACCAGTCTTTTTTTGTGTCTCTGGTATGGTGGCTTCTTGACCATGCACAAAGTATTCTTGATATTCATTAATGTTTTTTAATGCTTAATGTACATTCTCAATTTGTTTATCTAGCTACATGTTTAAGCTTGGGAAAATGGTACTTTTCAAGTTTCAGATAGACAAGGTAGAAATGTCACATTCATTTTCATGATGAAAACACAAGTCCTGATGGCTGGCTCATCATAAGAGCATTTTTTTTTAGGTTTACAATTAACTGCTGTGTTGCATCCTCATTCAATCGATTTCCTGGGCTCAGTCTGGGCTGTTCAGGCCATCAGGTGTTGGGTTGCTCTCTGTCAGAGGAAGCTCTCCAGGAGTTTCTCTCCTGGTCATTTGAGTTGAGCAGCAAGTGCCTTCCAGTTGTTTTAGTGACAGGCTTTTCTTTTGTTGCTCTCGTCCAACTATTAAATGAAGTGCAATATGCCTAAATAAACATTTCTCATTATGTGGCCTCATGCAAGATTCATAAATTCATACAGATGAATTCCAGTCTTCAGAGAGTGTGAGCTTTATTGTTCTGTGCTGTTCAGAGTAGGGAGAGGAGGTGCAGAGACCTCCTCTGTCAGGGACCGAGGAGGTTCAGAACAACGGGTGTTTTGGATGTAGATTAAAGACTCTCTCACTGCAAGAGCCCGACAGAGCTGGGAGGAAGTAAACAACTTTGGCCAAGGGAACCTCAGGCAAACAGACAGATCTTATTCTTCGTGTGTCATGACACAGCTTGTAACATATTTGTATACATAATACATCTTCTGGAATTTTCACATTAAAGTGAAGATGTATTCATCTGACAGCTGAAAAAATAACTGATATGCCGCTGCTGTGTCTTTCCTAGGAATTCAGCTGTCTTGGGGACAGGAAAATGAGAAAAAAAATTTTAATATAATAAATAAATTAAGCTCACAGTCTTGCATACTGCATGATCCAAGAAAAACGGCTGAGCCAAGTCGGCAGGAACTGTGGGTTTCTGTAGAGGATATACAAAGCCTTTGGAATCACTGTGTATTGACAATTTCCATGCAAACTCTTTTAAAAATGTTAATAAATTGGATTGGCATTATTACATCGATGTGTTATTTTGTATTTTATGCTGTGGAAATAACAATATATTGGTCTCAGCTTTTGCAGTGGGAGGTACATAAAGAAGACTGAAATTCTGCGATGCAAAAACAAAACTAGAACTGAGCAAAATTATTAGGATGTAGTTGTCTGCCTGAACGTGCAAGCAGACCAGTTCTCATCAGCTTTGGTAAAATCCCTGGTGCAGTTGTTACCTCCCTCCAAAACAAAAAAAGAGACAACAGTGTTAGTAAGTAGGTCCCAAGATCCTTCAAAATCCCAGAGCATGTCACCGAACTGTGCTGTGTGTCTTCGCTCCATTCCATATCTTCTCCTTTATTTCCTTCCTCCCTCCCTCCCCTGAATTATCTTCGTCCTAGATGCAAAGAATTTGTTGTTGACACTGAAATATCCCTCAAAAGGGACTTCTTGTATTTCTAAATGGAAGTTTGTAATTTTTTTGTTTCATGTGTAAGAAAGTTTTGTCTATTAGAATACGAATGAAAGGAGAGAGAGAAGGAGAGAAAGAGAGAAAAAAAGGAAGAGGAAAGAAGAGGAAGAAGAGGAAAAAATAGAAAAATATTAAAGACCTTCCAGTCAATAGGAAACTGACTGAGAAAAAGCATAATGAGTTTCCATTTTGTCGATAAAACCTTAACAGACACTAAGAAGGAGAAAACACAAACTATCTTCTACAGAGGAAGAAAGAACATACACAATTTCCTACACCACACAGGATTTCTGTGGGAATTAAGCTGAAGAGGCAGTGGCAGAGCTGATGCTCTTATTTACTGGAAATGTAGAAACACACTGCAGGAAGGTCTGACTGTACAAAAGAACAAGACATCTATTCCAGAGAGTGTAGGTAACACTGAATATAGATTTTATAATTACCAAACACCCAATACTAAAACAATGAAAAGCATATTCAATCTGGCACAGAATATCACTAACTGAAAGAGTTTCCTGGGAAAGAATAATAATGACAGCAATGATCATCGTAATCATCATCAAAATGTATGTATTGCAAAGGAAAACAGAGCTGTATGGTGTAAATATGGTGATTTTCCTCCATAATGTCAATACCCTAGGTACATTTTCTTCTCTGATTGTGTATAGCTTTGGGGTTATATTTTTCCCCTTTCCTTCTTTCTCTTTAGTTTTTAAAGAAAAGACACGCAAATTTCTCATCATTCAGGCACTGCAGAGTCAATTAAAAGCCAAAGAGATGTGCTTAGCTGGTTTTGTAAGAGTGGCTGCTTTCCGGGTCCAGTGCCCCTGACTCTTCATTCGGCACGAACTCCGAGTCGTGTCCGAGATGAGAGAGGGGCATTGATTCTGTTCTCCACCCTCCTTGCTGGGTGTTGGGAGGAAGAAATTAGGAGAAAGGAATTTCATTCCTTCTTCAGCAACAGCAGATTGGGATCTGGCACCTCAGCCACTTGGGAACTTGTGGACACCTTGCCCCAGCAGCAGCCTCACTCAGAGCAGGGCTGCTCCCCAAAGAGCAAGAGCAGACCTCACCCTGCAGCTTTTGGAGGGTTTCCTCTCCACTGTGACAGAATTGTGGTGAATTTTACTCCAGGGTTTCTGCTTGTTGCAGCATGAAAACACACAGGAAGAACTCTGTCTCTGCTGCCACAGAAATGAGCATTTCCTCTCTCTATGCACTGTCCTGTTCCATGCAAGAAACAGCAACAGTGGTAGAAAGGAGTGGTATAAATTGCTTGACTGTCAGCCTTACTATGCCTTATCACTCTACAGCAGACTGCAGCAAGATCTGATCTCCTAGACAAGCAAACAAGAAATGTTATTTGAATAATTCAGAAATGATCATGGAATATGCTTAGTAAGCCTTTCCCACATCAATACTTGGCAGCATTCAAACATCGTTAACATTACTTCCCCTTAAAATTGAATGAGCTGTCAGTTTTTTAATGGATATATTGCCTATCTAAAGTATAAAAAGGGATTGATTTGCAATTATTTATTTCAGATCTCAGGTAGCTGGATACAGTTTGATATTCTTCCAGTGATTGAATTGTTTGTCTCTGTATGCCACAGATCAATTCAAAATGGTGCAGAATCCAGAAACGACTACTTTTAACCAGACTGATCTTGTATGAACCCATGTGTAGCTCAAAACTCCAGACTGACAATTCTCTCTGGGCATACCTTGCAACACAGATTGAATGCAGAGCACATCTGGACTTGCTGAGTGCATGAAAACAGAGTTTTGTCAAGGGTGAATTAACTGCACATACATCAAAGAGTTCTTCCCCACACTTCCCCAGTCGAATATTGCTCCCATTTTAGTGTTGTTAACATTAATAACTTGTATTGTTCTTGTTTGGTGCAAAACTCTTCTCTTAAGCTTTCATTACATTATTCACACACACGAATACACACACACACTGACTGCAAACCCTTCTCTTCAGGTGCTCTCCTGCTAAAAATTTTAGAGCTGTTACTGCTCAGGAGACAGGAAATTTTGAGCACTATGGAGTCCAAGATTCTAGTCATTAAGGGTATTAGAAACTAAAATATTATATTAACTGGGGTGAGCTTTCTCACCTTTGCACAGAGCATAACTTAACATCAGACAGAAAAGCCTCAGTGTGAAGGACAATTATCTAAGGCCCAAGAGGGTATGAGAAGAGGTCAGGAGATGCAATCGTAGGAGACCACCGTTTATGTGGAGCTTCTTAATAAAATGGCTCCCAGACCACATTAAAAAATAAGAGAGAGAAGACAGGTGATACCTCTGTTTTTTTAATGAAACAGTTGTAGATTCTCCAATTAATCTAATCAGCATGCTAACAGGCAGATGTGGAGGTTTCAGTCACCTAATAGTACATTAGAACTGTCTTAGCCAGTTTCTGTGTCTTCATACTCTCAGAAATGAGATCTTGTCTGAAGTTGTTCTGCCTTTAATAGCATGGCTGAACCTCAAGCACATTTCATCTGACAAGAGATGTGAATTTATTAGCCCCACTGAGCGAAGCTGTCTTGTACAGGATTTCAGATTGTAAACGGATAGTTTCACAGAGTTAGGAAATGGTAGAGCAAGAAAATCCAGCCACACAAAACCTGCTGAAGTCGGAAATGGGGAGAAAATGCAAAGCCCTGATATGAAGGCCTGAAGTTCTGCCAGTTTGGTAACACTCGTTAGCGTCTGACAGATTTTTCTGACGCAACTTCGCCTGAAGATCACGTTTCTGTATAAACAAACACAACTGCCTGTCCTATACTCGCTCTGATAATTTTGAAGAGCACTAATAAGGCTTCAAACTATCAAGATAATCCAAATAATAAACCTCAAGATAATCCAAAAAATAAGCCTAATAAACATCAACAAACGACTAGTTCTACCATGACAAATCCTTGAGCATAAGGTTAAAAACTGCTGACTTAGTGTGGAGAGCTGTTGTACATAGATATCTATGGTATGAACTGGTACAATTTGCTTGGCAAGTTGGGGAATCCTTGTCTGGCAAGGATGAAAGCACTTCTAAGTGAAAATAGCAGAAAACAGCCACAGACAGGTGATTAGGGCTTTATCATGTTCTGAAAACTAAATTTTCTGGAATCAACAAGTTAATGTAAATAGCAGCAACTGTATTTAACAGATTTTGTGTTGAGTTTCAAATTTGCAAAGATTTCTGACAATTTTTCATTTTCAGTATATGACCTTAAGCAAAAGAAATAAATGTGATTTTGAACACAACAGAGGAAAGACATTTTATTACCTAGAGGTGATGCTCCTACTATTCCCATTTTGTTATTTTCATTTATGTTACTACAAATGAAGAAATGCAATCACATTGTTCAAGAACGTTTGTTGTGTGAATGTATTGTGGAATATATTTGGCAATCAAAAAGTTACTGATACAAAAAATATCCCAAGTGTAACTGGGCAATTCTAAATATACTTTCCAAGCAAAATCTTGATTGGATTTTATCTTTGATTAACTCCTTGATTCTCCCCAACACAATTTAATTTAATTCTCTATAAAGATTTTTAAAAATGCAATGAAGAGGAAATTTTAAGCTTCCCAGGATGTACATAAGAAATATATGTGCAAGTGAAAGAGTGAAGTTGTAGACATACCTGGTCAAACTGAGTAATCACATGCAGTGGTAACCTTGATTTAAACACTCGCTTTCATATGAGACTTTGCCAGGACTTGTCAAGATTTTCCCTTTATGTCTGTAATTAATTCACCTATTCATCTAGCTATCTATTAAAAATTGTAGTTTTTTATTGTAGTTTTTTAATATCTTATACTCTCTATTACCATTCTCTTCTATGGCCTGGTATCAGACAATTTTTAATTATTTAAAGTTCTCTAAGGAAAATAAAAACTTAAATATTTTTGGGAACAAAAGGAGCGAGGCTCTCTATTTTCCTCTTTTTACTGTTTATTATAGGAAAAGGAAACCTTTTTGAGCCACATTATTTTTTCTCAAACCACTCCTCACACTCCTCGTAGGTTTTTCTCTCTCTTTTTCTATGTCTCTGTGACCTTTCCCACACTTATTATATAGATGGCTAAGTGAAAACAAAGAGCTTTGGAAGCAATTGCATCTCCATGGTGACAAAACCACAATGTCTCACTTATGCTCCGGGATTCCCAGGTAAACGTTTTCAGCTCTTTTTGTGGCGTGGATTTCAGCTGCATGTGAGGGGGGGTGAGTTTTCTCCCAGCCCAACTCTGACTCCTTAATGCCGTAATATTAAATACAACAGCTTCAAACTGTATGTACACAAACATGTAATATGTATAAGTACACACGGGAAAGATCTCAAGGTCATTCCAGCTTCTGCAAGAATTTTCAAGGACAAAAATCTTCAGCTCTTTTGTGCACTGAAAACACAGAAGACTGAAATGTTTCATTTCCTCAGAAGGAGACCCGAGGTAGCAGGATACACAAATTCTCCCCAGGATTTGTTCCATAAGTTTGACCTCAAATGAAAAAATAGGAAGAGGAAAGTTTCAGTTTCTCTGCCTGTGTTCTGGCTTCTTCGTCATCTCCACTGAAAAGCTCCCCAATCTCTCTCATTTGACAGATTTCCGGGATTTTTCTTTGATTTTTGTTAATGAGATTATGTCCATGGGGGAATAGGTGACAGATTCAAACCAGAGAGCAAATAACAAAATATGGGGGCAGGGTAGGTGTACACTCACCTAACATGGACTCTGCAGGCTGGCAGCAGAAAATTAATTTTAATTTTTAAATTTTAACAAACAAAACACTTTTGATGGAATCTGGTATCGGAAAATAATTAAAGGCTACATCCAATCTAATTGGTTTTGCTGCTATGTTTTTCCCTGTACTTTCCAGACAAAATATCACAATTACATTGGAAAAAAAAGAGATTGAGAAGACAGAATTTAATTGCGTAAAACACTTGGCAGAGGTGGGCAGTCCACTTAGTCCAGAGAATTGCAACTGAACTATGATTAGTGAACCAGTTATGACACGTTACAAAAGACCTGAGGCTCAAACATGTGCTTG
This sequence comes from Eulacestoma nigropectus, assembly GCA_013397775.1. NCBI lineage: Eukaryota > Metazoa > Chordata > Aves > Passeriformes > Eulacestoma > Eulacestoma nigropectus. The sequence goes on along the minus strand of VZTE01006370.1, from coordinate 485,132 downwards.
TGGTTAACACACTAAACAAGCTTGTCCTTTCCTGATGAAACCTGAGTGCTGAACCTCTCATTTGTAATGCAGTCCACAGGTAAGGAATCCTGTCACACACTTCTTCATCACTGTCACTCCACTCAATTCACATTTACATCTCAAACCTGACATGGTGTTTTAAGGTTTGCAAGAAGCGTGGGCAGAGGTCAAAGAGATATACTGTTCAAATTGTTACAAGGTTATCACTTGATCAGGTTTCCTAATGATTTTTTAAGTTGACCTTTGAATAAAGTTTTACAGACTCTAGGAGGAGAAGTTAGGCTAAAGCTTGTGTTCCAAGTGAGCAGGAGCTGAATTTAAAAAGTGTATGAATATACATTTATATGTAATTTGTTGTCTATGTCTAACAAATCTAGAAAGGCTAACTTTCTCTATGATTTAAACATCATTGTCAAGTTTAGATAATTTTAAAAAATAATTTAGAAACACTTTTAAATGCTCACACTAAAGCTTTAGGTGTTTAATAGTAATTCAAGTGTCTCTATGCCACTTTGTTTTATCTGCTTCTTAGGATTTAATTTCCATTTTAGCCAAATGGAAGACCAGCCAATTTTCAGTTATAAAAATGTGAATGAATAGGTGAAGTGAAAGGGAATTAATTTCTGAGTGCACAAATACACAACCTACCAGAAGGAAGGCAGAAATATTACACCTGCCAAAGATTCTTGATATATGCAGCTCAAGATCTGAACACCCAAATTCTGCTTCTAGAAACAAATGTATGTGGGACCCGCCACTGCAGGCTCTGATAGTGATACCAAATCACTGGAAGGTTGGAGCTCCTGGTGTAGAGGACAGGTTTTGGTAGTAAAGAAAGTGAAATCTCAGTAAGTAATACATAGTTGATCTAAATTCAGTGTTGATTTAAATCAACAGAAAGTTCATTTCAAGAACAGGAATACCAAGTTTCACAGTGTAGACTTTTTCAGATAAGTGGGCAATGTACTTAAAGGGACCATTAAGAATCATAGAACCAGGGAATGTTTTGGGTTGGAAGGGACCTCAAAATCATCAAGTTGCAGTCCTCTGCCGTGGGCTCTTTCTCCAGACAGTGCTGTCTCTCTGCAGCTCTACTCTCACATGTGGCCTGGAAAAGTTTTTGAAAGCTGAAACTGAGAAAGCTCACAGGTTCTCAGGAGAGAAGATCTTTAAATGCGTGTACTGGCTTTCAATCCCCAAGCCAGTTCAATAGGAAAAACTCTTTCCTGGAATGGCTTGTGTCTATCCATAGAATCTCAGCTCTGGGATAGAAAGTCAGCTAAGATAGAAGTGGAAAAGGGAATGTGTATAAAAAGGCAGTTTCAAAGCCAGATAAGATAGACATGAAAAAGGGAATCTGTGTAGAAAGGCAGCCTTCTGCCTGTCCAAGATCTGTGATTATCAAAGAGGCATTTATGGGCTAACAGTCTACTTAGATATTCCAGGGATTTCTGACACCTCTCATTGCACACATACCAACTGTACAGCCACATGTAACGTGCCAGAGCATCCCCTACCAGCTCCCACAGTCGTCAGTGAGGGCAGAGCAGCCTTATATTCCAGACCTGGATCCATTGGATGGAAAGGAGCAGCACAAGAGCAGCAGAGAGAGGGTCAGATACTGATCCTAAACCTGCAGGTCACTCTCCTGCCAGCTCATCTATTCAGAATATGCATCACAGTTATCTCACCTAAAAATCCCTCTTGCATTCATACCACCAGAAAATCCCATCCAACCTGGCCTTGCACTCTTCCAGGGATGGGGCATCCACGACTTCTCTTGGTGACCTGTGCCAGTGTTTCACCATCCTCAAAGGAAAAACTTTTTCCTAATATTTAATCTAAACCTACTCTCAGTTCAAAACCATTCCTGCTTTCCTATCACTCCATGCCTTTGTAAACAGACTCTCTCCAGCTTTCTGGTAGGTTCCCTTCAGGTCCTGGAATGCTGCAATTAGGTCAGGGGAGAGAACAGTGTTCATGAAACATGGAATTGCTGGGGTTTGCTCTTCTGAGTGGAGATGGGTACAAGTTTCTATCTTCAGAGTGAGGCTTCTCTAACAGCACACCAATTTTTTGTGCATGTTGACAGGAATTTGGATATTTCACATGCACAATCCTATTCACCTTCCTTGAAAGCCCACATCATACTCTTTTGCTTAGAAGTAAGCATGCAGACAAACACGTCAAAATCTGCTACCCATCACAGAGCCAAACCTGGAAAGTTTATCCATCCTCTGTCCCAGAATATCAAGCTTACACTGACATAGTACCACTGATTCCCATATACTTGTTCCTGATTTACATGAAGTTGAAGAAAAATCAGGTGCTTCTACCATGTTATACCAAAGCCCAGCCTCAACCCTTGACTAAAACTCGTATTACAAGTGTCTCCACTAAAGCTGATATTGTTCATTTCACTGTAAATAGTTGTTTTCACCATCTTCTAAAGCTGTCTTCTGCTAAGAAAGCATTCTGCTTTGCTGAATAGAGACTATTAGGTATTATAGAAAGCTATGGCATTTATGGTTTCACTCTCATTACAAAACACTGTTTACTTCCAAATTTCCCTTCTTCCTTCTCTCCCCTCTCCAGAATATACGTAGCAATGAGCTGAATGGTCTCTGTTTTTCTTGTGTGCATGGCATCAATCAGCACTTGCAAAGGATAGTGTATCCTTGGCTCTGCTTGATTGAGATCTGCAGTTTCGCATTTACATAATTAATACACACATCCATATTTAATCTGTGCAGATGAAGACAAAGTCATGACTGCTTAAATACCACAGAGCTTGGCAAGCTTCCAGGGTTGGCAAAAAGCTGTACTCTCATGCTTTCCTTTGGGTGGGATTGCAACTATTTGGCCAGTTCCGTGACGTGTACCAAGCCTCCCTACTTTTCAGATCAGAGAGGGATGGAGTAGTGAAGCTGCCCCCAGATGCTCCGTTACACACTCCTGTAATGTCTTAATCACATGAACAAGCATCTGTTTTGCTTTCTTCCTCCTCTCATCTCCACTTCCACTTAAACAGAGACTGGTGGTTTTGGTCGTGCCAGTTGGAGCTGGTATCATAAAGGCCTTTTTAGGAATCCGTGTGTCTTCCACGGTAGAAGCTGCAGAGATGAAGTGGAGGCAACAGGTTCATCACTAATATTTCTGTGCTACTGCCACAGGGACCCAGGAGGAGCTGGATCCTGGCTGTGTAGGAACTTGGATTACACAGTGCTTGTTCTTGGCAGCTCCAAATAGAGAAGCTTGGATTTCCCCTCTCCTTCTTAACTTTGTGCATCTGACAGAGGTGTCTCCCTTCAGCTCGGTGTGTCCCCAGATCCCCTGTATGAATCAGTAGACTCAGAGAAATGTCATAAAGTGAAGTGAGGTGAATTCAAACCTAAGTCAGGAATAGGGCTGCTCAGAAAGGAATAATTGTCTTTTGTGAAATAAAAGGAAGACTTGACCTATATTTTTGCTTCTGTCTGAAGGAAGAATAAGTTCTGACATTTTTAAACTAGAAATAGACAAGTCCCTGCCAACTGCAGGATAGTCTGGTGTGACTGGGGAGCTTGAGCAAGCAACAGGATACCTTGGTGTCCTGCCTTCTCCCACATCCCAGTGGAGATTTGGATCACCAGAAGCAGCTCTAAGGGATCACTTTGTTAATTTGTGTTATATGTGGTCCCCAGAGAGACTCTGTGCTTGCCAGCAGCCATGAACCCAAAAGAGAGCAAGTATAATCCATATACAATGTGTAATATTGTACAGTATTTAATAAGGAATCCTTTTGAATGGGCTACAATCAAGGCTAATAGGCTGAATAGGAATGAATAAGGTCTATTTAAAAAAATCTCTTAGATCTGGGTACCACAAAAAGCTGGCTACCATATCGAAGGGCATTCACATAGTTCTTATACTGTGTGGCTGTCTAGGGAAAAATAACTCCTTAGTGCCATAATAGCTGGAAAATTGCCATAGAGATGCATCCTAGCAAACCTCAGAGAACAGGGAGATAGTATTTCTGCAAAACTTCAGCCATCCTTGATCTCTGAAATCTAGCAAGGTTCCTCAGGCAGGGATACCAATCAGCAAAAAGGACTTCCAGTTTTAGTTACAGGGATCACATTTCTTGTCCATTTCTCCTATTACTTTACCTGTTTTCCCTAAACTTCTCTTTGAAAGTTTGACATCAGTTCCAGTTTATTTTTTTCTTTGATTTACCATTAAGCTTTTCTACTGTTTGGGCCCCTGAGAAACAGCAAATTTATCACACACTACAATCACAAATTAGCATATCTCCAGAAAACAATGTTTGACAGCAGTGAAAAAGACCAGTCCTTCAGGATATGTTTTGGAAACACTAGGTTATTGAAATTTTCCCACTACACTATCAAGGACTATTGAGGAAACTGGAATTACTCAGTATTTTGTTTTATGAAGACATTCCACTCACCAGATAAAACTCACCAGCAGAAGAATTGTTGGCTGCATTTTATGACTAGTCCAGACTGGGACAACAGCTTTTGTTTATTGTTACATTAATGACAACAATAAGGATGCCCTCTTAAGATCTGTTATTCTTTCTTTAAGGTAGGCTAAGTATAAGCCTTTCATTTCCACTCTAATTATTTCCTTCTTTAAAAGATATAATTGTACTTTTATTTGATGCGCACAGGAACACAATTAGTAAATCCAGCAATCTGGAATAATTCAGAAACAACATTATTTTCTTTCTTAAAGGCAGTATCTGAGCTGGAATCAAAACTGACTTTTGCACCCCAGAGGAAAATACTCTTTGTAGGGGTTTGGTGTTCTCTGTAGGAGAGATGACACCAGGGGCTGGGAATCTCTGACCTGTTGCTTAGAAGAGATGAATGATGTTTTGTTCCCCTGGATAGCAAGACAGAAGAGTCAAGAAGAAGCGGTTTCCTGTTTTCTGGCATCATTAAAACCACAAACATCTTCCTTTGGTTACAGCTCCAATGGTTTGCGTGTATTTCCCAATATTTGTACTTCATTCACAATAAAAAACAAGAAAGCTGTACTTGGATGTCTGACAGTGAATTTGTTTCTTAATCCAGCAGTAGATGAAGAAATTATTTCAGTATGTATATGATATGGATAGGAAATGGTATTAACCTCTCAATATCCACAATTCTTTAGTTCAACACTAACTATTCAGTACCTGAGATTAGGTGACACAACCCTGTTATTAAAGTAGCTGAGGGTCTGCCGTGCAATGGGAGATATTCAACAGATTAAGTGCTGGTTGTAATTTTACTTCATTATTCAGATTCTGAGGTCTTTAGGGCAGAGAATATGTCTATCTGTATTCTCTAGAGCAGTAGGTATATTTATGGTGCCATATAATGCTTCCACGCAATGGTAATGTCAAGTTGTAATTCTGTTGAGCTCTTAACTTGGTTGAGGATCAGGCCATCTGAGTACACAGGGTCCCAAAATGCAGCTCTACCATGACCTCTCCAGGCTGAAGGATGCAGCTCCTTCCATCCATACCTCCTCACCAACACAGAGTTTAAAATGAAGTGGTGTTGACAAGTGAATTTGCTCTGAAAAATGGGTTTGCAGAAGTGGCTTCTCGAGGTTTGATGTTAATGTTCCCTCAATGGCTTCCCCTTCAGACTGCTCAGTGCATAACTGAGAAAAAACTGTTGTAACTGTGTGACTTTCCTGGTAACTCACCCCTGATTCTGAGGACCAGTTTTGTCATCTTCCACTGATGACATATGTCATCATCACCCACCAAAATCAAAATAAAGATGTTTTATTTTGAGGGAAAACTAAGGGTGATGCAAATGCAGACCTGGCTTTAGGTGGACAGTTTGCCTGACATGCAGTGGAAGTTGACAAGTATTCCCACAGGCGTCTAAATTGAGTGTCTAGGAAGTCAAGGACCTTTGGAGGTGCTCAGTGACAGTACCCAAGGCAGGAATCCAACTCTATCCATGGCAAGACAACCTGCTCAAAACAGCAGGTCCACTGAGCAAAAAGGTCAATTTTATCATGATTGCTGTTGCACCAAATTCAAGAATTGTGTTTGGAACACTGAGGACACCAAACGGAAGCCAGCTGAGTCAGCTCAGAGGTACAGAGGGCCACAGTCTGTTCCCGGGCCAAGCCTACACATTAACCAATACTCTGCTCATGACTCCTCACATGGAGAGGAGACAGTTTTCCTCATTTTGGACACTAAGGAGCAGGGAATGAACTTTTGCCTCACAGCTTCACCTTACAACCACACCATTTGAGCACTGCCCCATCAAGGAAGCCAGATTTAGAAATCAGTAGAGTTCAGCTGTTTTCAGTGCATGATCCATAGGAACCCTGGACACATAAAGACTGCTTTCAAGAAGACCACAGAAAAGAACTAAAACCTAGCACATTGTTGATGGATTTATGAATACTATGGAGGAACCTGGACATGTCTGGGGAATGTTTTAGAGTTCAGTAAAAAAAAAAAAAAAGGATCAGAAACAACTGTCCCAGCAAATTGGATACAAGTAAACTGGAAAAGGACTGTTCTGCCGGTGCTTTTACTGCAAATAAAGCTTAGTAAAACTTTCAAGAATGTGGCTAGCTGGATGATTCAGGAGAGGTTGTTCCAAAACAAGGAAAGTGAGGAATACATCAAGCGTTGAAGAGCAGAAAGAAAGCTGCGTTTCCAGAACTTGGTGGAAAATATTTCTTGGCTGCTGTCTCTGGTATGAGGAATTAATCTGAAGAGAGACAGGAAAAAACAATGGCTTTGTAGGATAACTGAGGTGTGATACAGCAAGGGGCTGATTTTAGTGACCAGGTTTTTTTCTGCAGTGCCAGCCTCTGAAGTAGAGATGTGTGTTTTTCCACATCCTGATGCTAATAACCCAGATAATTTCCTCCAAGCTAGCTCCATAGTCTGTTTTATGGGCACAGTATGTCCTTATCTTCCTGGAGTGATAAGACGCCACCTGTTCCCCACAGTGAATTCCGGTGGAAGATGTTCTATGCCTGTAAAAAAAAATATGTGCGTTTCCTGCAGGAAAAATATGACTTTAAGGACTCTATCTTGAAAAATAGAATTTATTATATAACTGCATAGGTTTCTTGCTGCCTCTTGCAAGACTTAATTATTCCCAGATGAAACAATGTCTCCACAAAAATTAATGACTGCTCCTAGTTCTGTATAGTGACAATCCATTTCCAGTGTTTCTCTCTTCTTGTTTCTACCACAGGTGAAGCTTCCTTTGCTTTGTGTAATGATGGCTCTGGCTTCTTGTGAGACACTTTCATCACAGCAACAACACAAAAAACGTGAATTGTATCCAGGTAGGTGCAATACCTCTCCTGGCACCTTGGACCTCTCAGATAACTTTCAGAATTAAGAGAAAACATAAAGCAGTCTCCTACACTGGGAATTGCTACATTTTCCATGTTCTCCGTCAGCTCACTTCAGCAACCTCCACTCTGTCCATCAGACTTGGGTCTGTGGTGCAAAAGCTTATTGACCCCTCTCACCCCTTATTGACCGCCCTTGTCCCCTCCTGCACCACAAACTCGTTTTTAACAGCCTCCCCTCACATTTTGAGTCCTGCTCTGATCTGCTAAAGCTTTCTCATGAGGGCACCCCTTAACAGGATTAGGCAGCTATATTAAATCCAAATTGAATTGTGGACTCATTGTGCTCACATTTGATTCTATTACAGATTGTATTTGTTTCATTTCATTATTTACTGCCAGAAAATGAACAACTCCCTTTTTAGCAGCAGGCATCAGACTTATGGAGCTGAGGCTCAGGCAGCCTGATCAGACTTAGCCAAACTATAGACTCCAGAGACAATAACACATCTCTAAACAACCACTTACATGAGAAACCAATAGATCATTTTTATATACTTGTGTTTGAAGTGCAGGTCAAGGGACAAAATTGATGGTAGTTAGAAAACCAGTGCACTCTAAAAAATATATATAGATAAATTAATGGAGCCAAAGATTAAGATTATATTTTAATTTGGTAAAATCAATACCTCCATCATATTTCTGGAAGGAGAAGGCAAAGACTAATGAAACTGACACAATACATTTTCTGTGATGTTATTGAGGTGTGAGGTAGAAAGAAAAATGTTGGAAGTGTCTATAACTCATACATAACATATATGAATTCCTTCATCAGCTTTTACTGACTTGTTTATTACAGAAATCAACGCAGCAAACAAACAAATATTTTCAGTATTCTTCTGGCTGTTCCCAACAGTGTCTAAAAGCAGTGTGTATCAAACCCTCCAAAATGTTGCAATGTTGCAAAAATAATACATATTTAACCTAGGTAAAGAACACTAGGTGTTTTTCAAAATACAATATTGCCATAAAGTAAGCGCTAAGAATAGTGATAAATTGACCCAACACCAACTGAAGCCTAAAATCAGTCTCTGTTGGTTTTTCAAGTTTTGATCAAGTTCTAGCTTTATATGAGGGATTTTACTCAAAGGTTTCACCTGCAGCTACTGAAAAGGACCTGATGCATCCCAGGAAATGAACCCACAGTATGGGCCAGGAGTCTGCTGGTTGGCAATACTGGACGGGAAACAAGATTTGATCAAAGAAGTGTGAGGTTTTGATTGGAAACAAATTTCCAGACTGAGTTTCCTGGGCATTAATAATCCATACTGTTGCAGGGTTCAAATTTGCTGAACTCTGGTTGCCATGCCAAATGCCTTCCATTGCACCACTGGTGTGTTAATTTTTTTTCCTGAAGGAAACAAAGAGTTTGACATTACGGACGAAGGGATGTTGCGTGTATAAGCTATTTCCATTGTTTTGGAAATTGTAGTGCTTGGTGCTCTCATGATGCAGCAAGATTTAAAGCAGCCAGTGGCAAAAGGGAGAAGGCACCGAAGTGAATAACCGAGGGCAGTGTTAACTCCAGCACAGAGCACCTACCTGGCTGGTGGAGCAATGGGTGGAGGACTTACCAACTCATCCGTCACAAGGCTACAAGGAGGGATAACTTTGCTTCACAGTGTGTGCCGAAGCCAAAGGAAGAACCTTATTCCATAAATACATATTTGCTGGTGCCAGAAAGCCACATAAAATCTGTTTGAAAGGCTCACTGCATGACTGAGTCGTTCACATCGGGGGTGGGAAGTGTGGGGCAATAAAAGCTAAGATTATCTCAGACTCCAGCATTTGTCCTGCCCAAGAAATGTGGCCAAGCATTCATTGCATGAGCAGGGTTGAGACAAGCCTGCCTCAGAACCTCAGGAGAGGTGGAATTCAGAGCCCAGCCTGTGCCAGGGGGATCAGCCACAAATCCTGTGAGGACAGCTGAGTCTCACAGGGAGGGACAGACCTGCTCCATGCCAATAAACCATCTCAGGCTCACGAATAAAGGAGGGCTCATTGCAAAATTGCTATCTGGGAGCAGCTCTTGACCTGAAGAAGGTGCAAAAATGCTGAGGGAAAACTCCCCACCAACAGCCCATTGCAAAAATCCCTATTTGGCTACGCTGGAGAAAAAAATATTTACTGTTGTTCTCTACGGAAGGCCTTGCAAAATTTTAAATGGATGTGGGCAATTTTAAAGTCCACCTTGATTTATGAAAGCTGTCTAAACAGATAATAATGATGTAAACTGTGCAATGCTCCTCACAGCTAAGTTTTATGGATGTGAGGTGTTAGCAAACATTTATAAGGGAATTGGGAGCAGGGAAGCTCTAAAATTGTTCCCATTTAGATTTTATCCTGCTATGTTATCCTGAGGAACCATCTCTATTCTCCACACATTTATAAGGAAAGAATAAGGAAAACCTTAGGCTGCTGATCTCCCTTGACCTTCCTCCTTCCACTTGGGGCCTGTGAGATCCAGCTTCAGGGCTGTCTGCTGTCACTGCTGTCCTGTGCTCTCAGTCCCAACCCTGCCTTGCACTGCTGGGATCTTTTTATTTCAGTCCTGTTTCTTTATTTGTCTGAAAGAAAAATTTGGGAGCTTGGCTAGGATTCCTGAAATGTTCATGCAGGTGTAATCTTAACAGTAAAACATTCATGGAGTGGATGGGAAGAACAATGTGCAAAGCATTAACATCCCTTCAACTACATCTGTGCAGAGGATCTTCTATTTGTTCATGCAAAACATGTGATTGAGCTAAAAGCTGGTGAAAATCCATCCATACACACTTATGTGAATCAAAGCTCTGGGTTGCAGTCAATGCCCTTTTAAGTCACTTCTCAGAATTCCACGGAAGTGAATTGCTTGAAAAACTTTAGGAATGAGGATAACGTCAAGAATCTTTACCTTTCTGCAATGCACGTCTTTCTAGAAGGATTCAACTTTAAAACTCTCAGTAGATTTGGGATTCATCCCATCAGGAAAGAGGAATAAGAGAGTGACCTGTGTCTCTTGCTCCCGCAGAAAAGTGCATCATTTACAACTTAAAGCACTATCTCTGCTAATCATCTATGAGTAAATCAATAATTGAGTCCTTTGAGGAAACAAGCCCTGCATAATGGTATCTCCGCATATTTTTGCTACTGATAAGGCAACGCACCCATGGAAAGCATAGGTATGACCCATGTTTCAAGCTCTTTCAGACAATCAGCATATGAATAAAAATCAAACTTTGAAATTCACAAAGAGTGAAATTTCATCCCTGAGCGGAAGGGCTGAAATTCACAAAGAGTGAAATTTCATCCCTGAGCGGAAGGGCTGGCACGGTGACATTTCACTTCCCTAAGCTCTCAGAAACCTTCAAAACAGTGCTTTAAAGGCAGTTCTGCATTGCACAGCCTTTGGGTTGGCCTGCTCAGCGGTGAATTTCATCCATTGTGAATTATGTGTGAGAGGACTTTGATTTTTCACCTAAGAAGAGAAAAGGACTAAATGAGCAGACCACATGATTCATTTCATGTAGATATCTTACTGCAATCAGCACTTATTGTCTCTGGGGCTTGTAAAGGACAAAGCATGGGCTGGTATTCTGGAAGGAGCTGTAGACAATTGTACATAAAAAGTGAAAAACAGGAGGAAGAAGAGACTGGGGGAAGGAGTACTGAGAACTGGATTTTTTTTCCCAGTGCAATGGCAAGAAGAAGGTCTACTGAAGCAACAAGTGACAAAATGGTACCTGTGTATGCTTTTAGAGGTGTCACAGAGCCACAGCTGTGGAGGAAGCACCCCAAACTTCCATAAAAGGGGTATTATACACCATAAATAAGTAAAAGTTATTTTTCTGTCCTGAAACTTGAAAAAATATAAATATTATGTGCTATTCTGGGCACTAGTAAAATTGCTTAGAGGTTTGAAATTGAAAAGGTGTTATGGAGGAAAATCTTAAATACTCTGGAGCTTTGGACTTTGGGTTATGAGGAGGGATTAGCCTGTGCTGGCCTCTGCAGCCTGAGGAGGAAAGGAGGTAAAATGGGAGATTGTCAGGGAGGTAAACGAAATCCTGAAATGAACAGATTGAAGGCAGTAAGCTGTTTAAGATAGCAACTAATTTGAAAACAAGATGCCATGGACTAAAATTGGGATGGGATGGGGGGGGTGCACAGGCAATTCAGACAAAATTACCTCACAGAAAAGAACCTTCAATTTGGCATGGATGGGAAAAGTCAGCCACTGAAGCATGCGTGTTGGGGAGGGGGTAGAGTGCAAACCCACTGTGAAAAGGAAACGATGTATTTTTGGATGGGGATAAAACTCAAGGTTACAGCCACTAATTGGATTTTGGAGGATATGCTGATATTAGCTACTTGTAAATTGTTTGATATTTTCTGAGTTTGGGAGGACAGGCTTTAACAGAGTGATGTTTTCTCCCAGCAGTGAATGTTGTCGAGTCCTTAAGTCATTTGCAGCGTCAGCCAGAGCTTGTGAAGGTTGGTGGGACTCCTTCCCCAACAACAACAACAACAGGCTTGGGATCAGGCCTCTCTGGTAAAAACTATAAGAGCTTTACAGTTTCCTCAATTCTGTGGGTAGTGTTGCTTTTTGATTACCAATAAGCCTTTTAAGTGAAAGAAGGCTGTGGCAGAATACTGCTTCTATAAGCCTTTTCTGGTCCAACTGCTGAGTGCCCTTGGAGCCTCCCTTCCTTGATGATTTGCTCAGGAGTCCCTGATGGCCTTAACTCATTCTGCTCACGCTCGTGCTGCTGCTCTCAAGATTTCTAGACACTGGCATAAAGTTTAACCTTCAGATCTTAAAGAGTCACAGACTAGATTTCTGTGACATTTGAAATCAATATAAGTAACAGTGATATTTGCTTCAAAGCACTTCACAGGAGGTAATTTTAAACACAAACCTTTGGAGGACCTGCCAGTGCTAATGATCAGTGCTCTGACACTGCACAAATGCTTGCTCTTGCTGTGAAACAGCCATTTATGGCCTGTAAGGCAGGGAAACAAAATCCCCAAAACTCTGTCTTGGACTTCATAAGTTAATGAAACAGTTTCATTAACTCCCCTACCACAAGGAACAGTGTTTTACGTGAGCAAGTCTAACATATCACATGCAGAAAAGCACTGTGGTAAACATATACCCAAGCCAACATGTCACAAGGTGATACCTTGATTTTATTTCCCAGCATACAAATACATTAGAAAATAATGCTGTGCCTGCAGTCCTCAAAAGCAACAGGTGAATTTAATGTAAGCAGTGACCACTTAGTCCTTCTGTTAAGACATCTAGAAGTAGAAACATGGGTGTTTCTACTTATTTTGTCCCCTGGTGAAGAAAAGCAGCTCTAGACTCACATAAATCAGCTAGTTTGGCTTGGTTTATAGTGAGCTCTAGTAGAATCTTTTCCTTAAGGAAGGAATGGACTAAAAATGTCCTACTAGATAGACTGTAGTATCACAATATGCTAAGACCTGCATGACTTAATAGTTTGTCTTTTCCTGTATGCCCATTTAATATAGTGCAGAGTAGGGATGAAGCTGCTAGAATGCATCATCTGGGCATTTCCATCCTTTGACCATTTCAGCTTTTTTAAGTCATCTTGACTTTGCATCAATATATTTTGCTTTTAAAGTCAGAATATCTTCCTAACTTAGCTTAGCCTGCCACTGCTGAATTGTATTCCCTGTTTAACTCACTTTATATGCACTTTTGTCCAGAAATAAAAATTATTTTTTTTACTCATGTTGAGTGGCATTTGCCAGTCTGTTGATTAAATCAGAATTATTGCCATAATCAGGTGTTACCTACTATGAATCAACATGAAATTGACATTCTGTGAAATGTACTATAAAAAATGGAAATGCAGAAACTCATTGTCCCAATTTATATTAAGTAACAACTCAAAGTGGTGCAGTCTAGCCCAGAGGAATGTAATTAAGTGACACCTCTTTTATAAGACAATTTTTAACCTTGTAACAGAATATATTTTAAGGTGTAATTGCTAAACAGTTTGGCAAGTTGACTGAAGCAAAGATATGCAAAAGTTTTCTGCTACAAGGGAGACCAGTCAAGCACATTTTATTAACAAAATCCACAGCACGCCAGAATGGTCTCTGCTTTTTTTTTTCCTGGGTTATTTTGCTTTGTCTTGAGACATGGAAGCCTGTGATTCTGCGTCACCCTCCCAACTCAACTGCAGTGTGCAAAGACCTGAGCCAGAAAGATCTGTGCACATCTTCATCCACCCAGTAGATAGAACCAGACGTTCTTGCAGTGATGAATTTTTCCTCACAGAAATCAATAGAAACGTATTTTATCATAATCCTAAAATCAATATTAAATAACTAAGCCAAGCTTTTGGAAAAATAAAGTCCCTGACTATCAATTTTTCCTAAATCTAAGCTTTGAAATCAATTAAATCCATAGTATGCCCCAATACATTTTATGACCATTTGAACCACTGCTTTTATATTTAACACCATATTTTGTTCTAAGAAAGGGTAATAAATGTCTCTCCAGCACCGAAGAAAGCCAACAGGGGACACTGGTTGCTTGGAGTACTTTGCTTCAAAGCATTTTTCTTCACGTTGCTGGAGGAGCTAAATTAGCTGGGAAAACTGAGACTAACAACCAGTTATCCATCATGGCTCTTTGTGGCCTCATATCATTGCACACAATTGTTTTACAACATGAAAGGCCAACAGGATGTGCTCCCAGGGACAATTCTGCACTGAAAACCACCAGATAGGTGGTACTTTGTGGCTGAGTCTAAGTAGTTCAACCTGGCTAATAAAATGTGGGGGTGTGGTAAGGTAAATGACGAAGGCTGTGAAAGGCTGGGAAGAAACCAAACCCCACGTCAGACTATTCAAACAATCAACAGTGCCCATCTTCGCTGCATCCAAACCTTAAGGGTCATTTCCAACCTAAATGATTCCATGATTCAGTCATGGATCATAACAGAGAACTACTTGTGAGACAAAGAAGGCAGAAGGAAACTGTTTTGAGGCTGAGTGTTGTGCAGATGAGCATCTGGCAGCCAGAGGGATGCAGCTTTGTGGATACCCTCCCAAATAGGCTGCAACAGCATCGTCAGCACTGCTACAGCAAGTGAAGTAAAAATCTTCCCACAGCAGAGAAGTATAAACAGGTTATGGGAGGATCATGAATTATGCTCAGGCAGTGAGAGGGAATGGGGTGGAAAATTAAACCTCTTCCAGCCTCTGAAATTTTTCTTTGGCTTTTAGTGTAAGTTTATGCTCCTGGAAATGGGAATACCTGGGTGTGAGATTCATCTGGTCCTGTAAGGCTTGCAGGTCCACAGTGCTGGGCAGAAGTGGCTTCCAAGATGAGTTTAGGGTTGCACACAGAGCTTTCCTGCAGGCAGAGCCCCACAGCTGCCTTTGAGATGCTTTGGCTGATATACCTGTGGGTGGTGAAGCAGTGGAAGTATGGAGAGCATAATTCTGAGCTGCATTTAGGAGATCCCACAAGCGTGCACATTTTCCATAGCACAGGTAGGTCCAGAACTTCATACCAGACATGGAGAAATGGTGACCTGATGTCTTGCACCCTTTTTCAAATGCCCCTGTGAAGTTATCACAGAACTGACTAAGGGTAGATAAAATGCTCTGGCATCCCTACTGAAAGGACCCTACGTGGGGAAAGATGAGATGGAGGAGGGGCTGGGGGGGAAGTCCACACAGGACATGGTCCTCCATAGGTTACATGACACAAATATTCAGATATCAAGTCTGTGGTCCCTACATCCCAATCTCTTCCCTCTGCACAGCAAGTTCCTCAGAAAGGCTGTAGCTTCAGTGAGGAAGAGTAGGAAATGCCACCTTCCCAGTGCAACGTACACAGGACTATTATATGTTCTGTAATATTGTTCCTAAACTCTGGAACAAAATGAGATCACTGAGAATTCCTTAGTGATGCACAGAGAGGGAACTTAAACCCTGAGGCTGCCCCAGAAAAGTGAGGACAGAGCTGGTGGCGTGTGTGGTGCCTGAACTCAGCCAGGGCCTGCAAGGGAAAGCCAGAAGTGACCACAGCCTCTGATGTCCTGCAGCCTGCCTTCCAAAGGTAGGGCATGTACACTGATACCTGCTGGTGGCAGGTGCCAGTTCCAGTTTTGCTCCTAAGACACAACCTGGACACAGTAAAAATAGTCTGAAGGGGTGAGGAAGCAAAAATACCTCAAAAATCCCATCCACTCCTTTCCTCAGGCCACTGGCTGAATCCCAGCAGTAGCAGCAGGGATGGAGAGAGATCAGTTTTTCAGGACTGTCTCCCCTTCAGAGCCCGCACAGCCAGGCAAAGATTGCACATGGCTCAGCACTGGGATGTTTGGGTCACTGCATTTCCTCTGTGAGGGCATCCAGAGGAGGATGCAATGGATTCCCCTTCACCCTTCAGTACTGACAGAGGGATACAAGTTACTTTCTTTGGTGGCAATTGTTAGTCTATTTTCACTCCCAAGTGACTTGTTGAACTTTGACCCTCCCTCCCCAGCAGAGCAAGCCTCCTCCTCTGGTCAGTGTCCTCTGTCTGGGGATATGGAACATGGCTTTGTGTGAGTGCAGAGCACCCTTTTATGGCGCTTGAAATGCGTAGATCTTCCTTTTTCACCTCTTCCTATCTTGTCGTCATCACAAAGCTCCAGCCCAGCTCATTATCAGCTGTCAAGAGATTACTATTTGCAGATACAAGCTGTTTGAGGAAAGAATATGAGGGGTTGGGTGGGGGAGAAACAGGGAATCCTGCCAAAGAATGGCCAGCAAGACATCTGACAGACCAACAGCCCCTTTTCTGCCTGCTATGGCTTGAGCTGCACAGGCAGCAGGCTGACATCAGGACCTGCGCCTGCTCCTTTCCCCACTGCCACCGTCCCTCTGGGCTTCACCCAGCTGCAAAGCNAGGCAGCAGGCTGACATCAGGACCTGCGCCTGCTCCTTTCCCCACTGCCACCGTCCCTCTGGGCTTCACCCAGCTGCAAAGCTGGGGTCCCCCCCCGCCCCCCCCACCCAACGTGCCACTTAAAGCACCGTTGTTGATGACTGTTACCCCAGGAATGGAGGTAATTTAAAGGAAAAGCACAAAAGCTTGTGGAATGGAGTGACACTCTTGGCACTCAGCTTACGCAAGACGTTGGTAGCAGATACAGATTTCAACCTCACTTATGACTGAGCCATAAATAACTTTGTTCCCATAGATCAGCTAGCTGAGCATCAAACTAGTTCTAGAGGAGATGCTTTCCTAGGAAAGTCTCTTACTGCTCCTCCCTCATGGTTACTGTTTGGACTTGTACAAAAATATCCATCCTACATTTTTCCTTTTGTCTCATACTCTCCTAGTTCAGATCACACCTTTGTTTCATTCATGTCTTCATATAAATACATCAGTGTCACCTGGGAGGGGTTAGTGCCCAGAACACAGAGCCGTGGGCTCCAGACTCAATTTCTCTGGCCATGGGCAGGATACTAAATTCAGTTCCTGGCTTTCTTGAGCAGCTCTTTGTCTCTTGGCTCTCATTACGGGGAGTATAACAGAGCCGGGGCAAACACAGCACTGTGGGATCAACAGATGGGACAACGACAGTAAATACAGTAAATTATTTAGCTTTTTAAGTATCTCGTGGGAATTTATTTTAGTTTGTGTTGTGGCTGTTCAGTGGGGCAGCTCTGCTTACTGACCTGAGTGCCTGCAGATTTACCTGACCACACCACCAATGCCTGAACTTAACTGATGGGAAACCACCATGTCTTTATAAGGCATCCCTTGCAGTAGTCAGCCTTCCTTTCTTCCATATGTCTTCCCTTTAGCCTGTTCCACACCTGGAGGGGTTTTACACACCTTAACAGTGATGGGCTAACGAAACAAATTACCCAGAATGGCGAAGTTCACTTGGGAATTGCTAAAAGATTTGGTCCAATTATTGGTATCACAAGGGACAGTTGTAATACCATGATAAACCAGATGCTTTACTTTTTTTTCTTTATTTTATTTTTTTTTTCATCTTCAACTTTTTACACAATTTACAGGGTCTTAAATCAGGATGGATGGTTAGAGATGGGAGCTTGTACCCCACATGCTCAGTATGCTGCTGAAACCCAGAAAAACAAAGAAAATGTTACATAATGGATGAGGAATAGAAAGAGAACAGTAAGAAAAATAATATGAAGCCTTACCTCGAATGTATGTACAGTAATAGCTGCTCTATCTTAAAGAAAATTAGAAGACATTCATAGAAGGGCAAAGAAAATTATTTGGGGCATTATTTGGGAAAATGTTTCTTATGAAAAAGATTATGCTGGGACTGTTCACCTTAGAAAGAAGACCAATGAAGGACAATAAAGACATACTAAATGTCGTCTAGTGTAAGAGCAGTGGCTGAAAAAATTCAAGTAAGTTGAAATGCAGCAATTTCCAGACTGATCAAATAAAACTCTTTTCACACAGGAGATAATTAAACCATGGAACTCTCTGCTGCAAGGCACCAGGAAGGTCAGGCACTCAGGACTTCTGCCAGGTAAGGAGGCTTTTCAGACTTACAATGGCTGGCATTCATGTGTTTTAGGATATTAACATCTGAATTGCAAGGACCATTTTAGGAATAGCCTTTCAGGGATAGGAATGGGAGGTGCTGCCCTGTGATTTCTTCCATTTGTTTCTGAGACATCTTCCTCTGTCGTTTCTAGAGTGGCTTGGCCACCTCCCCCATGGGAATGAGGCCGATGTCCCCTTGGGGGCTCAGATCGCTGCCCATGACATCCAGCCATGCTGAGGAGCCTGGGGGCACCGGGAGACAAGCCCTGAGATTTTCTTATCCTTTCAGTGCCTCCCCAGGTTCTCCTCCATTTGGTCTGACTGCCTCCCCATCTGAGGTGGTCCAGGTCTACTAAAATCAGGGCTGATCCCCACTGACTCACACCATGAGCTTGCACCTTTGCACCTTTCCTGCTGCACCATGGACCAGCTCTGCCTCCCTAGATTTCATTTTAAAAAAAAGGTCAAAGTCAGCCTTTTTTCAACATGTGACACTGTGCTTTATGTGCATGAATTTAAACCATCGGGAAGGAGTACGGCCAAAAGTTGAGGTGTCTTGGCTTTCATATGGGTGTTTTTGGGGCTCTTCATGGACTTTGTCTGAAATCTCAGCGTTGTTTCCCTGTTTATCCAGGACTATCAGAGAAATTTCTTATCATTCACACAGAATCAGTCCTGCCAAAGATCTTCCTGATGCTTTGTTGGCTTGGGATATACATTTGCTGAAGAGGAAATTGTGTTACCCTATTCTTCAGATGAAAACCCCGCGTTAGGGGAGGTTGTTTTCTTCAATTTCATTCAAAAATCGAAGATTTGAAGGAGCAATACTAAACATTTTTAATGTGTAACTTAGGGATTATGCTCATGCTTTAATTCCATACTTACGCAAGTGGACTGGGCTTTCCCAAGGAGTGTGGAAATGGCTTGAAAAATGTCATAAAAGTTTAAAGGTTTCAGGGCATCGTATTAGGATAGGTGATCATGTCCTAGAGCTCACTGAGGGCAGGAAAAGGTGTGAGTGCAGTTAAGTCTGGGCTCTTTGCAGCAGAACTGTGACAGTGTCTGTGCCTGACATAAAGTGATTCAGAAGCACTTAACTTTCGTCTTCCTGCCTGCAATCCCTGACAGACAAGTTATTTATTAATTTTTGACACCAGATGTGAATTGTCATGTTAATGGCCAAGCAGCTTCTTCAGTGCAAGAATTGCTCAGTGGTGTTAGGGCTGGTCTGGAGCTTGCCTAAGAAAGGGTAGCAGAGACAGGGCTTAACAACTTCCCTCCACTTAGGAGGAAGCGTATGGTTGAAGGAAACTATGCTCAGACTGGAGAACCTTTCAAACTCTTCTTCTATGGAACACAACAGATTTTATCCCCAGGCATCAACATCCTCCTCTTTTGGGTTAGTAAGAAACATGGCATGCAGGCAGATCTGAATAAACATGCCTTAATCAAATGTGCTGGAGACGTGAGGAGACACAGCAGCAACTCCTTCGAGCTACTGCTGTGCTCCTGTCACCAAGAGTGAATTGCTACAGTAGATGCAGCCATCAGTCCTCTCTGCTCATAGTACCAGGTCAGCTGTCTGTGCAAAAGGCATATCTGGGGCCATGAGCACAATAAAACATAATTTCCCAGAGACAGTGAGCTTTCTCTGCTCTAGCAAAAAGATAGTGACAGCATGCTGGCAGGGTGGGTGTGAAAGGACTGATATCTGCAGGAATCCCAGGTTTAATTCTATGGGGGATCTTTATTTTTAGCTGTGAGTGAGGGCTTGACCTGCACTCAGTAGGCATAAGTTCCTTTGTAATTGGCCCCATGGGTGAGGGGTACCAAGGGTCTGGGATTTGCTGATGGAGGGCAGCTTTTCCAGATTTGTTAGAGTTAATGGACAGAGAAAGGTTCCAGCTAAGCTCTTGTGGAGGATGATTGAATGTAGGATTTTACTGTTCCCAACCAGCTGAAGAGGTAATACAGGAAGACTAATCTATCTCCCTAGGCTAAAGTTAGAATTTGAGTGTACTCCATCCGGTGCCATTAAATTCCCATTTAAAATCAATTTTTTGGGACCAGGATTTAATTATCTCTTCATCAATAACCTTCTGAGCTTCATCAGTTTCTTCAGTCTGCTCTGCAACATCTCTTCAAAATCTGTTTATGTCCAATAGTCACAAAACTTTATAGGCTGCCTAGGTACCTAGATTTTGGTTTATCCCCTGGAACCACAGAGAATTCTCATGCTGAATCATAATGGAAAAATTGAAAAGTCAAAACCAGTTGTAACTTACCATCTGAAAGAAGAAATAGTAAGAAGTTAAGACCAACTGACAATTTTGTTCCAAGTCTTACCAACTTGATTTTGCTGGGGTCTTTTTTTTTTTTTCACCTACTTCAATTACATTTTAAGGCAAAGTCAGTATGACCTGTAATTTTTTTTTCTTCCATTTCAAACCTGAACCATTTAAACCAAGAGTTTTTTCTCAAAAGGCTTTATAATTTAATCTCTTGACACTCCATGTCAAGAAATATTTAACCGAAAATTTTTGGCCAGTTGCATTACCATTGATTCAATGCCTAATTTTTTAGATGTTCCCATGTTTACTTCAAACTAATGGATGTTTTATGGTAGGTGTAGTGCACCTTTATATTTTATTAATACAAAAATCTAATATATGTCTAGTTTCGACCAAAAGCAAAACAATGTTTTTGAACATGAAAAACCAGAAAGATCATTCTTACCATAAATTCTTATGACTCTTGTTGTGCTGCATTTTTCTTACTGTTTTCTCTGTTTCAAATGCTGAAGAGGCAGCTGATAATTACATAGATTTATATATATTGTGTGCCCTTTTAAAATATGGTGAGCACACAATCTTGCATTGTTTTTTATCAGAGGACCTGTAATGCAACATAAAGCTTTGGCTGCAAATAATATTTTAGAAGTTTATTTATGGGTTGCAGTGTTTCAAGTAAGATTTAAAAATGCATACACAAATGAAAGGTGAGGAATTGTGCCTTCCCAGTCACCTGTGGTAAGAGATTGGGAATTGTGGTTTTTTCTGATGAGGTGCAGCTCCTCTGAGCTGTTTTTTGGGAAGACATGACTGGGAGGATGGCGACGTGACTAAAGGTTTAAGCTTTTAAAATTTATTTTTGTAGTCACGTGGATGGGACTGGCCTGTGGTAATTTATGAGCTCAGGTGTAGATATAGCCTGGTTTTCTTTCTCCTCTGGGATTTTCAAGACCATACAGTGGATTTTATTTGCAATTACCTGCCTTTCCCTTGTCCTTCAATAAACTCTTTCGCTCATTTTTTTGCCAATGGCATCCGAAGGAGGAACTGATAAAGTTTCACAGCAGAATTCTGCAATAATATTAATTTGCTTTGTGTGAGGAGGAATGGGGAAATGATGACAATTATTATCCAGAGGCACAATCTCTTTCTCTCTCCATTATGAGGGGGAAAGACAATTATATGAGACCATAGCTGTTACTGGCTAATTCTGCACAGTATCCCATCAGAGTCCCTATGGAGGGCTCCGTGCCACTTGTTGAGGTGTGTGCAGGAGGCAGAAGTGTTGGACAGGGGTGTCTGTGACCTGTGAGCTCTGAAAAACCAGCACTGACCTGAAAAACCATCCTGGCTTTGCCATCCATGCTGACATGGCCTCTGAGTCAAGTGCCTGGATTTGCACTGTCTGACAGGGAAATTCCAGTATGCAGCATGGGCTGTGTCCTCCCCACTGCCCCAGGGACTCACCTGACTCCAAACTTGGGGACCTCCTGTGACTGGGAGGAGGGCGAGGAAGGTGCTAGGTGTGGAGTGGGACAGAGAAACCATCAGACACTGATGTGGGTTTCACTGCCCATCCTCAGCAGTTCAGCCATTTGTAACTCCAGACATCTCCTTTCACTTTGAAGACAGACCTTCAGAAACCCTGCAGGCTGAAATGTCCATATCATCCCAGCCTCTTCTCTGCTTTTGTATTGGTTTACAGCCTTGGGCTACTGATAGTGGCAACAATTAATTTTTTTTTACTATGGAAATCACAATTACTGTCAAAAAGTAGGAAGTAGCATTGAATTTTCTCTGGACACCTTTCCCTGGTGGAAAAAAACAGTATGAGAGATAACAGTCTTTAACAGCTCCTAAAAAAAGTCTTGATACTTCTGAATTAATTGCCAGGGGTGAAAGTGGTTGAGCTACTTGAGAATCCATAGAAGTTGACAATAGCTCTCTAGAAAGAATTAAGGATGAATATAATTTTGGTACAGTGGGATGTTAATGTTATCTTTCACAGTCAATGGGTACCTAAGGTCACAAAGCAACAGCACCCCCGTCACTGATTACAGGAATTCTATGAAGAATCTAATATCATAGAGTGGAGAGTATCTTGAATAAAAGTTAACACCGTGGGTTTAGGAGACTTCTTGTGTCAAATGGCGTGTCCATCTGAAGGCCAGGATATCTTCTTTGAAAATTAAGCCCACAGGCTGCAAACACAAAGATGTTACCACTCACTGCCAGCCTGGAGCTCTCTATTGTTGTGAGCACTGATCCAGGGAAACTACACTCTCACAGTTATTTCATCTGTGCGTGCAAGGGGTCAGTTTTTTCTTCCAAGTGCAGTTGTTGCCAGCTCCATTTTGTCTTGCTGGGTATGTATTTGCTAAAACATGCTACATGCTGACAGACTGTCCTGCTCTGAGCCTCTCTTTGTGCTTTCCTCCACGAGCACTGTCGAAAGGAGACCTTCAGGCTTGAAAATTGTGGTTTGAAATCTTCCCTGAATCTGTGCTTTGAGGTACCAAATCTTAGCTTCAAGGTAGAAGTCGGCTCCTCCTTTCCAGTTTGGGGGAGAGGATGAGCTCACCAACACAGAGTGTGTTTCCATTCCCTTCACCTCCTTCTTCCCTTCATCTCCAAACCAACAAGGAGTAAAGATACATCTCCTGTTCTGAAGAGAGCTGTTGTGGCAATGAGTTCTACTAGCTAAATATACATGATATAAAATATTCTCTGGAAAGAACAGTCTGCTGGCTTTTGATCCCTTGTTAGCAATCAAGACTCTTTGCTGACCTTCATTGTACAATGTGATTTTATATACCTCAGTTGCATATTCTCATTTTCTCTTGAAGAGAAACAATTCTGACCTTTTTAGTTTGTTCTTACACATCTTAGCCTTATTGAAAGCTGCCACCTGTCTGTCTCATGCCTTCTGCCTCTCTCAAGCCCTCTGATTTACACTGTTCTCTGCAGATGAGGAGAAGAAACATAAGGGGGTAAAACAACTCTTAACATTTTGATTTAGGACAAGGATCCAGGCTCACGGACATTTTCAGTCATTAATTTGAGAAGAAAGTATGGTTCTGTTCCAAGCCAGCTGAAAACCTCGGTGGCAAAGGGTAGAACACAGAATAGATGATTCCTTGCAGTTAAGCTCCCCATAGCTCTGGAAGAGACATATCACCCTGACTTTGTGATCAGTATTCTGGGAATAGCCAGACAATTCATCAAAAAATCAAAATGGAGATTTTTGGTGTCCTGACCTCCAGTCAGTGGTGTAAAGTAAGTGAAAGAGCCATAAAAAGCCTGTCTAGGCCTGTTGCTGAAATGAAGTGCATAATGAGATGGAGAGAGCTCTCACCTGATCCAATCCATGCTGAAAGCAATGATACTTTCCCCCTGGCTTCACTGAGCTGAACTGGCTGCCAAAACAGAAATTGATCTTTCTGCTCAATGACACTGTAGTAAAGAAGCCCCACACGCTCACTTTGCATTGACTGCGGGCTCTACGACATCATTTTGACAGTTTTGATTGAAAAGAAGCAGTTAAAAATGCTCTGTGAAGAAAAACTGTGAGGCAGGGCTCGGTACCTCTCTGAATTCCTAACAGCTTGTAACTCACAGAGTGCGCCTCTGTGCTCGGCTGAGAAACAGCCTGGTTCTGAGGAAAAGACACTTCCATTCAACAGGAAAATATAAACTCGGCTGCAGGGATGTCTGTGTAATTCAGACCATGCCTCCAGAGTATAAAGGCTGTATATGTAAGTACCCTCTGCTAATTAATACTGCACTGTCACCCCACTAATTAATGCGCAATACAAGAAGTTCTCCTGACATCTTCCAGGTGGTTACAGAATTTGGATAAAATGAAGCCATGAAAATCTGAACGATTACAGAGACTCCTCAAGGGCGTGGACTGAAGCCAGAGACCCTGAGAGGAGCTCTGGATGCAGAAAATGCCTCTCAGAGCTGGAGATGGGTGCAGCACCCTCCTCTCCCACTGTAACCTCTGAGCTAAATAAGGCAAACTTTTGGGTGACATAAGGCATTTTCAGAGAGTTTGCTATGAATCCAACATTTCTATGGTTTTATACTGAAGGTCTAAGCCAACCCAGCTGATCAATGTTGTTTGGTCAGTGTAAAGCCAGTGGAAGTTCCAAACAAATGGGTGATGAGTCTTAAGTACTGTGGGGCTCGCTGGACCATGGTGGAAGATGCATAAGGAGGACTGAGAAAATGTATTCTGGCATGTTTAGAAGATGTAGCACATGTTGGAATAATCTGTGACTTTCTTTCCTCTCAGTGCCATTATTACAGCTGACAAAGTGCTCACCATTGCGTAGGAAGCCGTGAGAAGGACAGTCATTGCTCAGAGCACAAACACTGGCAGTTTTTTCTCATAAGACAGTGGATTAGAAGGCTAAGAATAGGATGACCCTACCTTTGTCAATTCTGAAAAGAAAATAACGCAAATGGTAATAATTCGTGGCCTACTGCAGCTCCTACACTGCCTGTGAAGCCAGGAATTCTTCCTAGAAAGGAGTCTGGACGGTGCTCCGGACCTTGGCTGATCACCTCTTTCAAATGGGATCAGAATCAAGGTCAAGCTGAGACCCTGAAGGTCCTCACATCGATGACTTTTGCAATGCTTTTAATGAGTAACTCTGTGCTGAGGTTAATGAGCAATTGATTGCCAGTGCAACTGCACAGCATATAGTTCTGAATTTTTGATTTCTCAGTAAAACCTCTGGCTACAGGTATTTTCCTCACAAGCAAAAGTGGAAGACAAGGGCTTGATACCAGCGCAGAACTTTCTGGACTTGCAAGTATACTAAGTGAGCACACTCAGAGCCACTGACTGCTAACAAGAAGTAGAAACACTTCCCTAATTATCCAGTGAAGTGCACCTGGAAAAACTGAAGTGCAGAAATAAAGAAAATGAAGGCACTTTGACAGTCCCTGAGTGGAGATGAGAGCTGGCATTTGAGGACAGTGCAGGGTTTCTTCCAATCAGTCAGGCAGGTATTTGTAAAGTATTTCTGAAAACATGGAGAAATAAGGACTGCAGCCTCTCCAGAAACTGGGTTACCTGAATTGGACGTTGTTCCCTTCAGCTAACCTTCAAAAATGCTGGGATGGACTCTTTTCTATTTTCTCCCCCTCTCTTTTTGAGAAACACCACGGTGCACTGAGTATGAAAAGCTACACGGTCCAGATGTGGAGGGATCAGGTTACAGCTGCCTGTGAGCTGCGCCTGAGCATCTCCCAAGAAGAGGGGTGTGTCTGATGCACCCTGGCCCCACGGGGATGAACCTGCACCAGCCCCACGCCTCGGTGACTGCAGGAAGGAAACCTGCCCGTGGGAGGGGAGCAACAGCCACAAAAAAAAAAAAAAAAAAAAAAGGGAGGAGGCCAAAGCNAATTAAAAAACAAAAAAAAAAAAAAAAAAAAAAAAGGGGAGCATGCTCACGTGCAGCCTGCTTGTGGCTTGGGGGATGCCCGGTAGGATTCCTGCCAAAAAAGCAGCACCCAGCTGTGCTTCTCTGTCCTGCCGAGCCCCAGCCCAGCCCTCCCCTCTCACGCCCACGGCAGCTTCCAAGAAAAGGAAGCTGAGAGACTGAGGAGTTTTTAATGCTGACAAATGTTGTCCACTGCAGGTATAATTTGCTGCTTAAAGCCGTAATGGCCATTTTATATACATTTTCTTGAACCATCATCTGTGAACAATGGGCTTTTCTACAGAAATGCGAGTTTAACAACCCTAAGGCTCCTCTAATTTACATCATCAAGCTGATACAGAGAATAATTTAAAAATCCGCTTTCCCTCTCCCTCTGATTCCCACCCCAGTACAGCTACTACAAGCAGAGACCTCAGAGTGGAGACTCAAAATGCAGCTGCATCCTGCATCTTCAGCGCCTGTAGCTCTGTCCTCGATTTCCAGAATTAACTCAAATAAATTATGCATTTCTACATGCTTACCCAAGAAAAGTCTGCACAGTGACAGTGCAGAGTCACTCAGAAGAGGAAAAAAATCTGACCCTGTAGTTCTGTGGATGACAGCTATTTTTTGCCTTTTGGCTGATACGCTGCCACCTAGAATAATTTACTAAAGAGGTAAACTAATGGAATTACTGGAGTGCCAGACAAAGAAGGGAAAAAAACAGGAGGAAAAGGAAAATTCCCATCAACATCACACTACAGAGCAATGAAAATGCCTCCCACCTGCAAACTTCTCAAAAACATTTACATGGAGCCTGGGCTTCTAATTTGACTTCTATTTGTAGTGTCAGAGAGCTGGAGTTTGTTGAAAGGAGATAGACATGAGTTTTAGGGAGGCACTATTATGAACACTCTTAGGAAATTGCAGCAGTTGTGAGCATTAATATTATTTTCCTCTACCCTGAAACCTGTCCCCTTTGCACATAAGCCACAGCTTTTCCTCTAGTCTGCACCACGCTGGCTCCGAGTTGGTTTCAAACTCCAAAGATCATCACAAGGCACAGACGAGCTGGCTGAAATCCTTCTGTGTAGCTGTGCCAGGTGTGTGGAGGGAGCAGTGACAGCTCTGCTTAAAATTAGGCTTAAATTGTTCCTTTCCTTGTGCTGACTATTATTCACAGGGAGTTACATTTGTCCTTGTCAGGGAGAGCCCACAAGTACTGCGGGCTTCTCGTGGATCGGTGCTCAATGCGAGGCCCTTCAGGATGAAGTGATGAGCTGGCTGGAGCTCCAGAGAAAGACATACATTTATCTCCATGTCAGGCTGGCAAGTTTTACGCATTCATACATTAATTTGATTCACAAATATATGCTTTTAATTTTCTTCTGATCTTCTTTTCCTGCTCACCTTCAAAATCTGCCTTTTGCGGGCGATACTTTTAATCCCCCTCTTTTTTTCCCCTCCTTGCTCATTTCTTCTTATCCTAAAGCGATGACTTTCATTTTCTCCTTTGAAATCATCATGATCTGGCCTTGTGGTGTTTACTCATGCACCCTCTTCAGTTTTCCTCTAAATAAATATTTTGCAAATATGACAACATGGAAGGGTATTGGAAAGAAATCAGAGTCCAGCACAAAAGAGCAGAAGACCCCATCCTGCTGAAAAAAAACCCCAGAAACATCCTGGGCCATGAAAGCACAGCCAGTGAGAGCCAACACAAGAGCAACTTTATTGTTCAGTATTCATATTCTTTGTATTTTAGTGCTGCGACACAAATCTCTGCCACCTACAAAGGAGAAACCAGTATTTGTTTTCACCGATTCTACCCTTGCTGTAGCCGCAGGGTGACCTGACACACTCTTCTGCAGCAGCAGTGGGGAGCAATCCTGGTCCTCCTGAGGTGGCTGCAGTGGGAGGAGGCAGAGGTGGGAGGTGGTGGCTGATCTGGAGCTGCGAGCCTGCTGGTCCAATCCCACATTCTCCCAAAGTGCGGAATCTTCAGGTCATGGAGGGAACAGTGTGAGCTGTGTGATAGAACTCCAGCTTGTGTATGAGCCTTCACACCTGGGTACTGGTGAGCCAGAGCTGAGAAATTCTCAGGTTTGGTGGTTTGAAATACGTAGAAAACTCAATGATAATAAGGGGACCCCTAAAAATAAGGGAACTGCTGGTCTCACATCTACCCTTCTTTTATTTTTTTCCACGAGGGCACTTTTCTTAACATCCTGCTCTAAAACACAAGCTTTACTACAGCTCTGACCAGACCATCACGAGCAAGTGAGGTCTGATATTCAGGGTTAGCAGAAGGAGAAGAGGCCATCACAACTCCCATTCTGCAGCTGATGAAGTGAGGTGTGTAGGATGTCTGTTTCTGTCCTCTGCAATCCTGGTTGATGCCCAGGACAGAACTTGTGAAATAACCAGACAGCCATATGGTTGGCCAAGAAATTACGTAAATTTTTTTCTGAAATACCCATAGGACAGTGACTCTGTTTTTCACACATGGCTTCATTTAGGAATTAGAAGCCCGTTATGGCCTGGGCATGTGGGTGTGCACAACATACGAACTCTGCTGGGGAAAGATTTTGCCATGGTTTGACTGTGACAGACTGAGCATACACTAGGGATGAAAAATTCTATGGCCAAATCACTCTCCTAGCTTCCATTCCAGATAGGAAGGAGGTGTCTTTGCTGTACCTATCTCTGTACTATGTCAGTACATCTCAAGCAGAAATGGAGATGTGCTTAGTATATACCCATAGAATAAATGGCATTTTTTCCTTTTTTCAATTCCCAAAAGAAGGTCGGGAAATTATCTTTCTGTGCATGGACTTTCTGCAAGCTGGCAAAGAGGCTAAATTAACTGCATACATTATTCATTACAAATTATTCACTCTATGCAGCACATACTGATTGTTTAGAAAATTCATTCTTTCTGTCCTAGAAATGTCACTGACTCTAACTCCTTTACCTCATCATTGACAAATTCTGTTGATTACTTGACTAGTTGCTTTAACTAATCCAGGATTATGGTTTGCAAGAATAATAATAGCCACTTCTCTACCACTTCGCACATGAGGATACCGAAACATGATTTCAAAATGCTAATTAATCCCCAGAGCACCTGAGAGATGAAGTATTCCTACCCTTATAGCAGATTTGTGGCACTTGAACCTTGTTGGGAGGTGGAAAGCCATTCTGCTGACTCACACAGGCTGCCAGGTCAGGTGGGTCTCATTAGCTCCAACCAGAGAAGAAAAAAAGCCAAGCATTAAAAAGAGATGGGAAAAAAAGGAAATCAAAAAAGGGGACGTGGGAAGGGTGAAAGAATTGTAGGTTAGGTTTGGTTTCAGAGTCTTGTTCTTAGTGTAGTTGTTGAGGTATCTGAATAAATTACAATTAAATGGGAATGAGCCCTTCTGGCCAGACTCACTAAGATGAATTTTACTTGTTTTGCAGGTTGTGTATCCTGACGTGCCTACATAAGCAGTGTGGGGTGAGTTGACCCTGGCTAGGGACCAGGCACCCACCAAAGCCACTTTGTCACCCCTCTCCTCAGCTGGACAGGGGAGAGAAAATACAGCGAAAGGTTCATGAGTTGAGATAAAGACAGGGAGAGATCTCTCACCAAAAACCATCACAAGCAAAACAGACTCAGCTTGGGGATATTAATTGAATTTATAACCAACATAATCAGAGCAGGATAGTAAGAAATAAAATAAATCTTAAAAACACCTTCCTCCCACCCCTCCCTCCTTCCCAGCTCTCCCTCCTCCCCGCCAGTGGCACAGGGAGATGGGGAATGGGGGTTATGGTCAGTCCATCACACGTTGTTCCTGCCACTGCTCAGGGAGAGGAGTCCTGCCCCTGCTCCAGTGTGGGGTCCCTCCCTTGAGAGACACTTCTCCATGAACTTCTCCAATGACACATCCCATGGGCAACAGTTCTCCACAAATTGGCCCAACATGGGTCCAACTCTTCCATGGGTGCAGTCCTTCAAGGCCATCTAGAGTTGCTGTGTGTGCTGTGCTAAGCATGCAGTGACCCCTTGTCTTGGACATCTGCATGTTGGGTGCCCTGATAGATTCTTGCCCAAAGATGAAGCTATTTGATGACTGGAAGAAGAAACTGTTTCATCACCCGCACTGGTGAATGTGACGGCCTGGCAAGCAGGCTGCATGGCCAAGGATTTCCTTCGCCTTTCCAGGTAGCAGAATGACTACATGGGAGTATTAAAAGCTCTGTGTTGAAGCCAGGTGATCTTTGTCTGGTGGAAGGACTAATGGGAGAAGAGTTTTTGCTATATACATGCATCCCTTATGAATTTTCATTGTTGTCTGTAGGGAAACTGAGATACTCCAGGCAAGAGGAACTTATTCACTGACTGAAGCATGAGAAGATGTGAGGATTTGGGTACTATCTTTGTATCTTTTGTGAACAAGTTTTAATGTTTTAAATTTTGCCTGCATTTGTTGCTCTTTCAAGAAATCCTGTGGAATGGCAGCTAAGGACTGAGCTAAAAGAGGGGAGCTCTGAAAGTGAAGCATGTTGTGCTCTGCAGCAAAGGAACATTGAACCAAGTAACCGGGGTTTGTTGTCAGTGAATGTTTCCAGTGAAAGTAAAGAGCAGAGGCTCTGAGCAGGGGCACACAAATGTGTGTTACTCCCCTAAAGATAAGCAGAACTGGACATTTAGGTGAAGCAAATGTTACTAAGGCCAGATAATTTAATGTATGCTAAGGGGGAGGGTAATGAAATGGAGTAGTGGGTGCATGACTCTTACCAGTGCCTTTGCGTAGAAGTGTGCAGTATGGCAGCCAGCATTTGTGCTCTAAAAATGCAATTACCATCTCAAGAAGCAAATCCAGATAACCAGCAAACACAGGCAGAATGGCAGCGGACAGTTCATGGCTGTAAGCTGTAGTACATGGACGCTAATGTTGTTCTGGAACAAAAGCTTTTTTTAAAAAGGAGGAGGGGAAAAACCAACAAATAAGCCCTGAAAGTCAAGAGCACTCATCATTTAAGTCAAAAAACAATAGTCTGCCTAGCAGGGACATTTAGACAGAAAGAGTGTGACACACAAAACTTACACATTGCTGCAGGTTCCACTGCAGGGCCCTATGGCATTGATTTGATTAAATAAGAGCAGTAGGGGTATAGAGAACTGCTGCTTAAATTTTCAGTAAAATATCCTTGCCAGCCTTCATTGATATAAAAATAAAGGACTGACTCGGTCCATATGACCTAGTTCTATTCTTCCTTGCACCAGCAGACGAAGGAATTGCTTTCTGGAGGTTAATGGCTTTAGACTTGCATGTAAATGAGGGGAAAATCTGATCTTAAATCTCAAGGAAGCAAAAAGTAGTGACAGGATTTAGCACAGACCTCTTCCACAGGGGCTGGCAGGGAGGGATTGTGCAATTAGAGGAGCCCTTAGCAGTGCCATTCGTTCTGCAATTGTCCTCCCGTTTCAGTGCCCACGAGGGTGAGGATTTGAGGAGGAGGAAGCAGAGGGCAGAGTAGCTGTGGATGGGACTCCACAAAGGGCTGTCCCAGATCCCACCAGATGGTTTTTGTGTTGTCCCTTCCAGACAATGTTTGTCAGGCCCAGTTCCTCGACTATCTATGCTGACTCACCTTGGGGAGCACCTGGGCCATGTGAGCAGTGTCCTGAGGGGAGTCAGGGGGGGAGCCTGGGTACCAGCGAGATCCTCAAGCCTCTGTGACAGCTCTGGCTTTCCCAGACCACGAACACACACCCCACAACGTGGTGCAGTGGAGCAGGTGATTGTATAACCCTATTCCCTCACTGGCAGGACTCTTCAAAACCTTATCAAGGTGGAAGGGGACCAGGATGCTGGACCAGGAGCCTGCTTCTCCCACAGATGAGCCCTATGTTGGCCCTGCAGGAACACATCCAGATTTAGTTTTGCCCCTGTGCTGATGAGGAAAAGAGCAACCTGGGCAGACAGCACCAGCCAAGCTCCCCATCCTCACCTTCTATTCCCAAAAGTTACATGTCCCAGACTGGCTTCTTGCTGCTTTCTCTTTGCCTGCTTGGATCTTTCCCTCTGCCCTGGGCTGGTGGTATTGTGCCAGTTCTGGTTGGGCACCAGAGCTGCTTCCCATGTGCAGAGCTCACAGATTCTTGCAGGTGGGGCAGGCTCTGGTGTCCAGGAGATGCAAACCCTGCCTTGTGCTGTCCTGCACCTCTCTGTCAGCTAAGCGAGCCTAAATACAAACCAGAGAGGCTGAACCGCTGCTTTGAGCTTTTGAATCAGGGAGAAGTGCAGTAATTTTCCTGTTCAAAGGGCAGAGAAAACAACAGTATGTTTGCTATGGATATGAGATATCTGAAAAGCTAAATTCACCCCTAGTGTAGCTTTATGGGCTTCAGCAGAATTAGCCTGGCATCAATGGCAGGCAGGAACTCCAAAGTTTTCAGGTGGGAGCTCTTAAGGGCACACCTGCTTGCCCTCTCTGGAGTAGATAATGCGTTTCTGATGTTTCATCATCTGCAAGCTCAAAGACTGTCTGGGGCTGGCATCCATCCATCCATCCATTTTTTTCCTGGAAAAGAGGTGTATGTCCTTGGAGCCTGAGCCCCTGGGGTCTGTGTAGCTGGGGGGGAGCAGTACGAGCGCAATGAGCCTGAGGTGTTTCTCCTCCAAGTGAGGGCTGGGAGGCACAGGGGAGACAAGACAGAGTAGAATGGGTTATTAAAGCCCATGCTCTCAGCTGTGCTGTGTGGCTTCAGGGCCCCTAGAATGGCATTTCCTATACACACTTTCATTTATTCAGGGAAAAAAATATATATTCCAGCATTGCCTACATGATCTAGGATTTTATTTACCTTAATCTGTTCCTTCATTTGCTCTCTGTTTGCTGCCTCTCACCTCTTTTGTATGTTTTCCCTCTTGCTTCATTTCTTAATGAAATGTGATTTCCCCAGTTTTCTGGCTCCTTCGAATCATCAACAAAAATCTGGCATGGCTTTTTTTTAAAGACTTACTACTAATATACTTGTAAAATAACTTTAATCAATGTTACCTCTTGGGGAATTCCTAAGTAATTGCTAGAATACAACTAATTATTGTGCTGTTGCTTTACCATTCAGTCGTTACTCTTCTGTGTAGTCGTAGCTTTTGCTAAATATTAGCTCTCTGATGAGCACCCCTGTTAGGCTGCATTTTTTTCTCAAGAAAATGTGTAATTTACTTAATTAGTTCCATTCATCTGTTTAACTCCTTTGCTGCCATGTTACCACTTTTGAGAACATTTGGCATTTCTAACTTTAAAGTCTGAGAGGAACTTTCTAAGGAACTGAAGTAGGTGGCTTCACCTTGTGAGTGCTTACTGACTATGGGGAATATGGTCAGTACCCTTTTCCTAAAGGATAAACCCCCGAAATATCAATGGCTTTTGTTTCTCGGGAGGTTCAGGAAAGGGCGGGGTGAGTATTATTTTCTGAGAGTTATTCAGAAAAGCTGGGGGGGAGGGGGGTGTTGTACTATGGTGGTGAGAATATTTTGATTTTTCCAAGCTAGTTAAATGCAGAATATTGCTGGTGTTGGTAGTTCCATTTAAAATTAAGCATAATTTCTTTTTCCCCATACTTTCAATTAGTGGAACTGTAGAACAGCTCAGGTAAGAAGGAACTTCAGAAGATCATCTAGTCCAACCTTCCATGGAATGGGAGCCTAGATCAGATTGTTTAACACCCTGCCCATGTCTCTGGGGAGGTTGCTGCAGCGAATGATTGAATTTCTAATGCTGTAAAAAATGTCTTTTTTACATTGAGATGAAATCTCTTGTCTTGCAACTTGTAGCTATCGCCCCTTGTCTTCTCCATGTGGCTCCTGAAGAGGAGCTTCAGGCCTCTCTGCAGCTGCCCTTCAGGTAATGAAATAGCTGATACTCAGGGATGGGGCTTCCCTGGTCTTCTCCAGAGAGCAAAGACCTAACTCTAGTAAAGACAAAGGCAACAAATGTGTTGAGACTTTTGCCTTGCCAGCATTAGGATGTTTCCCTGCCCTATTAGCAATGGGCCTGTGTCTTCCCTGTGCTTCCATTTACTGCCCATGGATCTGTAGAGCCCTTGCTTCTTGTACTTGGCATCCTTGGCCAATTTCAGTTCCAGCTGAGCATCAGACTTCCTATCTAGGAAGAAGTTTTAAAGCCATTTAATACCATTAAAAATGTATTTAGCTGTATCGATTGCAATGTATTACCTTTCATTGTCCAGTTCCAAAGATTCTGTAAAATACATTTTTTCCCCCTCTGCACTAGCCTTGGCTTTTGCCTGTATGCAGTGAGGTGGTGTGTGCTTAGACACCGTCACTTGGAGTAGCCTCCGGTGGTTCATTATCGTTACTCATGTAATAATTATATTAGTAAAGCAAAGCTATCACTAAGGTCTGCAATGCCAGCAGAAGCTTCCTCCAATTTATTTAACACTGGGTACTGACAGGTAATAATGGCTTGAAGAAGTGCTCATAAAAGACACTTTCCCTCCTAACTTGGTTAGAAAGGTTCTTATGAAATTATTGCAAGTGCTGTATCTCATTCAGATTCTGTAAAATAATCGATTCTGCTGTAATGTAGGAGTGTGGGATTTTTTTCCCTTTGTCAAATCTCTGCTGACCTTTTTAGGATTATTTCCGCCTCGGTTGCACATCAGTGCACCTGAGCAGCAGCACAAACTACACAACCCAGTGACTGCCCCATCCCAGTGTGTTTAGCACTAGGAGGGGCTGTGTTGTCTTGGCTGACCCAGGAAATCCCTGCTCTCTTATTCCATGCACTTTCCTACCTTGCTCTTGTGTCCTGGTTCAGTGGTGCCTGGCCACGGGCAAGGTGTGCAGACCCAAGGGGCAGGGCAGCCTGGGAATGTGCTGGTAATTCCATCATCCCAGCACTTTGCTCAGTGATTCACAGGATTATATTAGTAGCAAACCTGACTGGCATCATCTGCCCATATGTGGGGACAAGGGGAAGAAAAATGCTTCTGGTTACGTTTGCAGAATAAGGGGAGGGGAGACATTTATCCTCCAGTGGGACCTCATGGGTACCAATAACAAAAATGAAAGAAAATTGAAATACTGATGGAATTCCTCGTGCACCTGGCATTTTCTGTAGTGCTATGGGAAACTCTAGGTGGCTTCATTGTCATCTGTATATGATCTATTGTAAAAAGTCCTCCTTTTAGACATTCTCAATCTCTGCTTAATGAAGAGACAGGCATCATGAGAGCCGTTTGTAACAAATTTATTAGCCAGTCATATGCATTTAATTAATGTATAGCTCTGTATTCTACTTGCAGGCAAAATTAATAAAGAACAGAAACAGATGGACGCTTTTATCTCACCGAAAATGAAGACACACTTAATTTTCTCTGCTGATGATGTAATTCCAGACTGATCTGCTGCCAGAGGTTCTGGTGGTAAATTTGCCTGCTGAATTTTTCAAGGTGTAAAGAGCATTTGGATCAAGCCTGTCTAGGAGTGGTGGCACTTCATTCATTCCCTGGGTGAAGAGGCTGCCTTGCCTGCCCTTTCCTTTACCTCCAAATGTGGATTATTTTCTTAGCGTGTGGAGCAAGCTAAGCTGGGAAGGCAAGGAGCCAGTCAGGTGTTTGTGCCAGGAAGATGTAGGCTGTGTGTGACCTAAATGACCACCTGGCAAGGTCGGGTGGGGACTGTCCCATGCACGAGAGGTCCCACGGGGGTGGCTCTCTGTCACGTTAGCAGCTGCACACGGTGACTGCAGCGATACCCTCTTGTGCCTTGTGCGCTGTTACTGGGGAGTCATTTAGCATCCTAACAACTGCTTTGATCTGATTAATGCAGCCCAGCAAGGGTTTCCACAGGAATCAGCCATGGGATGCTTCGGAGTGTGTGAACCTGACATTAAGTAGCTACAGGTGGCCTTTTGCTGTTAGAAGGGTAAAAAACGTAACTCCATATTGCTGAATCCTCCTGGAATTGCATGCTGTGGGCAACGTAATCCCTGAGAATGCATTTGTGTTTTCTTTAGCCTTGAAGTCACCAATCATCTGTGGCTTTCTCTGACACCTGTGTGTTAAGATGTTAAAAGAGAAAGGCCAAGGCTCTGCAGTTATATTAATACAAAGCCAGAACAAGACCCAAGAATGTCAGGGTTTTCTACAGTGTTTATCTAAGGAAGAAGTGTCTCAAACCGTAGATGACACACCTCACCAGGAGAACAAATAAGTCGCTTTGAGAAGAGCTGAGCAGATACTCTATTTCTTTCCAGCCTTTCCCACCCTAACCACCTCCCTCAAACCAAAACCAACCAACCAACAACAAAAATCAAACCAAAAAACCCACCCCAAGAAAATGCTCAAAAAACCAAGTAATGAGTAGTCAGGCCTGTCAAAGCATTGTCGCTTGCATAAAAACCATTTTCTTTTAACTTCCTCCCCTCTTTTCACAGTCAAACTCAAAATCATTTTTAAACTGGAAGACTTTAGAAAGCTAGTTGCTTGCTTTCCATACGCAATATTCATCCTAGTTTGACAGTTCACAAAACATGTAAGTTTGTACGAAATGGCTTTTTTCTTACAGAAAATTTCCAACCTGTTCAATTTTCAGTTAAGTGGCTCCAGCATGGGAAGCAGTGTACTATATTTAGTTCTTCTGTCAGGTGCTACTCCTAATGAAGCTGTGCAGTGGGCTGTGCAGTCATGAGCCTTAAGTGTTTTTCTTGAGACAGTGAAGAAAAGGAAGGAAGCATCAAACAACGGGGATGGGAACAATGGGATGTAAACAAGGGGAAAGGACAAAATCAGTGGGCCTGGGAATACTGCTAGGCACACTGCCACCATTAAAATACAAAAGAAAGCATATGGTGAACTGTGACACAATATTCTGCACAATCAGATAATTTAGCAAGATTTAGGGGGTTGCTTTATGGCTGAAGCATGGACTAGAGCAATAATTATTAATCTGTCACTTCCATTGACTTTGACTACGTAGGACAATTGCCGCTTGATCTACTCCACAAATCCAGACTGGTCACATTCTCACTTAAACTGTGCTAATTCAGGTTGTCAGAAACTCAGATTAATTGGTCCTAGAGATGCCCTGCCATGTCTGCTTTCGTCTGACAATGTCTCCTCTACTTAGAGCTGGGAGACGGGTATGGGACCTGTAGTGATGCCTCAGCTCTGCTCCGGGAGCCCACAAAGAAAAGGAAGCCTTGGATGACTAAACAAATGCAACAGACCCCGCCCCGAGGTGACCCAGATCCATCCTGATGCTGGAAAGGCCTTGCCTGTGGTGAGGAGATGACATTTACCTCCATCTTTTTCATTGGAAGCAACATCTCCAGCATTACGTTTATTGTTGGATGGAGCTTTGGATATCTCACACACACCTCTGGTTGTGTCCTATGAGGATTGGTTGTCTGAGTAACTGATCAAAAGGTTTTTGCTCCTTTTCTTTGACATTTCCCAGGTTTTTCTAGAAGCCCTTTTGTTGATTTTCACCATACATTGTCTACAAAACTTCCAAAAGTCCTCCTCACCCCTTCTTTTCTTCCTGTTCCCTCTTGCCTATTTTTTTCTCCCACTCTTCCTAGGACCACACTGTGTTCTGCATGGATTTAAAGCCCTGGTATGAGATTTCATGCTTTAAGTTCATTACTGCTTACTCATGAACCAGGCAACAGCTGAGTAATTCACCTTTACAGAGCTCCTGACACCCAGGGGGAGCGAAAGTCTGAGTCTGAGAATGGCATCACCATCAAGGTGACTTCTGAGGCACCAGAGCACTAAATCTCTTTTACTGGCAGCACGGAGGCCTATTGCATGCAGGGCTTTTGGTGGGGGTAGGTTTTGTGGGGGGTTTTTGTGTGGTTTTTTTTGAGTTTTGGTTGGTTGGTTTTTTGGTGGGGGTTTGTTTGTTTGTTTTGGATTTTTTTTAATGTAGGCTTCCTGCTACGCTACCGAACATTGACTCTTATCTCAGTTTTTCCCTTTCCAAGTGCCTCTCAAACACTGTGAGCATTAGCAGCACTGTGAGGATTTTACCCTACAAATTAAAAAGAAACAGTGTTTGATATCAAGCAAAGAAATACTTCCTTAACCTCCCTCTGTGGAAACACACAAAAAAGTTGCTCTGAATGTATGGCCTGAGACAAAAGTGGAGTAATTCATTCACCTGCCTTGTCTTCAGGATGCACAATGAATCTGTAGCCAGACAGGCATATTTCTTGCTTGGAGTATCCCAGCCACACAAATAAACATGATTTTCTGTCTAAAAACTGAGAAGTAAATGAAAAGTGCTGAGAGGAGAAGCTGCAGGGTTTAGTGGCTGGGCTGCTAAGTCTGTCTTCTTTTCTTATTCCCTTTATTGATCAAGTGTATCTTCAGTGAGTCTCTCCTGCTCTCTGTATCAGTTTTCTTTACTGTCCTATTGCTCCATCTCTGACCTGTGAAATCTTGATTTTTCTCTGTGTGCTTGGTGCAACAGGCTACAGTGAGCCAAGCAAGAACAATATATGCAGGACACTCAGAAATGCGTGCTTGCCAAGGGGGCTTAACCTGGCATCTCCTTCTGTGCTTGCAGCCAGCTGTGAGGGTGGTCACTTGCAGATGTGATGACAAAACATTGACCTCTGTCCACAGCCATTTTCCCCAAGCGCTGGGAATATCAAATTCTTAAGAGCAGCAGAAAATCTCCCTGTAAAACTGCTGAGCTGTCTGCATGTAGCAGAGCAAAGCCAATGGCTTGAAATCTTATTGTATTTTGTGTATTCTGTGGTTTTGAATATCCTGGCTGCCCCTCTCCCCTCGGTGCTTGCTGTGCTGCACACGTCAGCATGAAGATCCTGCTCCTTAGGGGTGCTGCTCAGTCTCGGGGCTATAAATCCCTGTGTGCCATGCAAAGAACAAGGAATCATCAGATAATCTCTCATGAAGCTAATGGTGCTTCAAATGGCTGCCCAGATTGTAGTTCTTAGCAATGCTGAGTTTTTGCTGTCCTAAGTATCACCTGCTAATGGTCCCTCCTCTTCACAGGCTGGTGATCACAAAGTGGGCCATTGTTTTTACCTGCAGAGTTGGAATTTAATTACATTAGAACTGTAAGGAAAGCTTGGTGATATACAAAGAGCAATACCATTTCCAGATTCTTTACTGCTCCTCTTCCTTCAAGAGGAAGTGTTCGGTGTAAATTTGGGATAAGTGAGACATTTGCCAGGCCGGTTGTGGTTTTCCTTTCTGAGGAAGCACAGGTGGATTTGCCCTCATCAGTCCTCTCCCATTATATGCTCAATAACAAGACTGAAATAGGTTTAATATAATTGACTTAGCATTGTGGGAGGATACTTTGCCAAGTAGTGGGAACTGGCTTGTGCCAGCTTGAAAGGTCATTGCTATGTAAGAGCGTCCCTTCACGCATTATCTGCAAACACGGCCTTTGATCCAGTGTAATTGATTTTAAAGTCTGATAGCTCGCCAAATTGATTTATAATACGAATTACTGATGGGAAAGATTCTTGAATTCAAATGTAAGTGGCAAAGCTTCAGCAACCCAACCGACCTTTGTTTGCAGTCTCTGCCTTCCTTGTGTTTAATTAATGCTTTCCACAGAAACTGGTGGAAACCCTAGAAGGCAATTGTGGGAAATAAAGGCACAAGTGGGCACTTTGCCTACTACATCCCTTATAAGAGAAGACAATGTGATGAAAAGCCACTTTAATTAGCAGCAGCTATGGGTCTGTTTCTGATTTCATACAGGTAATTCTTTTGTGTGACTTCATGTATTCACTTCCTTTATGCCTGAATTACATTCTTTTCACTGCAGTCAAAATTATACCTAATGTCCTCACGATATGGAGAATCTTTTGACTAGGAAACTATCTAAAAGCATGCAGTAATTTGAAAAAAGAAGAAAGCCCACAAAAAAAAAAAAAGGCAGTTTATTGGAGACTAGAGTACAAAGAAGTGATAGAACAGTTGCCTGTATAAGAGTGCAATAAGAATTAAGGCTAGGCAAATGCATGGGCTTGGCTGGTGCTTGCAAGAAAGTCATCTGGTTTATAAGGATCAAGTGAGGCTGGAAAAAAATCTGTAACACTGGAGAGAATCATTTCATTCTCCACACAGAGCAGAAAATGTAAAAAGGGAAGATTTAAACCCTGATGTGTGGTAGAATGTCGTGCCCTGAGATAATTTTCCTGTGATGGAACAAATCCTTTTTTGTGTGTTTGTCTCTGCGTGGTCGGGCTATTGCCCAACAGGGTGGTGAGCACATTTGCCCTGCTTGTAGTTCTGCACCTGACCTTTGAGGGTGACAGGTAAATGCAGATGAACTGGTCCAGCAAGTGAGAAGACAGAGCTGTAATAGCAGAGGGGGACTTCCATGGTCTGCTTTGAAGTTCAGCGCCTTGTCTGCATTGTTGCTCATTATTTCCTTCCCATGAACTACAATATGCTTAGAGAACTCTTCCAAAAATGGGTCAAGCAGGAAGGGCACTGCTTGCTCCTCTGTGTAGGTCAGTTATTTAATTCTGAAAGGCATTGAGCAGCATGAAACTGTGGGAATTACAATAAAATGGAGCAATCAAGCAAAAACTTAGGCCCATTTACTTTTGTCATATTCTATTAGTGTCCTTATTAGTGGTGAGTGCTGCGTGAGTCTCTTGCTGTCAAAACCTGAAAGTGACCCTTTTGGGTCACTTTGGTAGCCAAAGGACTGGATTGGCCAAAACCAGAAATATTTTTAAAGTATCATCATTGGCACTGAAAATGGCTCCAGCAGTGATGTGTGTGTCTGTTTTAATTACTAAGCTTAAATTTCCAATGGTATTTAGTGACAATAATGACAAAAGAAATCTTTATCAGTGTGATGGATGTACCTGTTGTTTCATCTCATGTCTCAGTAAGGGGGAGGAAAACCTTTGGTTGCAGGCTGTTTTCAGTGGCTGATGGTTCTTGGGCTGGATTGCGAGAGGGCAGAGCATTTGGTCTCACAAAGACAAGCTGTAAAGAAAGGAATAATAAAAAATACAGGTAGTTTGCTCTGATAAACTGAGACACACGATCTCCTGTATCCAAAGCCTACTGAAAGTTTTTATGCAGGCTGTAATTCAAAGATACATCAGATTATTGACAGAATCAGGGACCTGGTAGATAAGGAAATTGGAAAGAAATAAAATGTTTCACAGGAGATATTCTCGAAGCAGGTGTCTCACTTCTTTCCTGTACAGCATGATTTCCATTTTGATGCTCTCAGCTAACTGCATGTCATCTATTGCAAGAAACTTTTGTGACATTCAGAGCAGCCAGGCACATTTGTCTCCAAGCATTTAGCCTGGTTCTGGACTTTAACCACTAATACAGAAATGCCGTGTATTAAAAACTGTCATGTAAGCTGTGAAATCCTCATCTGAGATCTTCTAGGAAAGAAAAAATATGTAACAAAGGCTATCTGCTGAAGCCAGGACATGTGCCTCCAACCAAGAAGATGGCACAGATGTGTCATTTGAGAAAATAAGGGAAGCTCCTGATGTACATTGAAGATCTGTGCTGGGGTTTGCCCTCTGAGAGCCATTGAACCTCTGTCCTGTTGCTTCCCAGTGTGTTAACGTCACCAGGATTAGGAATTTTTCCTCCTTGTTGGCAAACCCAAAGTATTTTTAACAAAATGTACCCAACAAAGAATGCCTTACCTGACTTCACCTTTCACTGGAGTAGCAGAGAACAGTCCTCTTTTCTAAAGCAATGCACAATTAAGAGAATTTTTCTGCCACACTTCCACTGTTGTGAAGGACGTGGTCAGAGAAGAGTGTTCTATCAGTCCCCCTTATTTTTATCAAGTTTGCTTATCTGGTCTTCTTTAGCAGTAGTAACTCTGTCTGCCATAAGGACTGCTTTCCTTGCTTTCCTACATCTGTAACTCAAACATCAATAATTTTTAGTTTAGTTTAATCTTTTTCTTAATGAAATTGACTATATACCTGTGATTTTGAACTATCTTTTAGTGCTTTCAGCTTTACTCGAAAAAACAGAACCCATTTTTTTCTTTTTAAGCTAACCAGATTTGGTCTGAAAAGACAGAGGGAGGAAGAGCTATTAAGAATTTTTCAACAAAATTACCAAAGCAGGACCGCCACCCTGGCTGAGACTAGTCAACATTTCCATAAAGATCCAAATGCAGTGCAGTTTTCATGTCCTTTTTAAATGCTCTCCCACTGTCCTCTGCCACATGCTTCCAGAGCAGGAGCAGCATGCATGGTCTGCTGTTGTTAAGTGGAGTCAGTTCAGCCTAAATTACACTGCTTCTGACTCCTGCTTGTTCCACTCTTACAGATACACTGCTCTCAGGATGACTATTCCTGTTTTTCTCACTTAATTACAAAAATTAATGCCCCCAAATGCTTCAGGGAGAAAAGCAACACTTTCCAGGAGGCTCCAGAAAGGGCAAAAATACTTACTTCCTCATTTAGACATACGAGAGTTGATTAGAGGTGATAAATTATTAGGTCCAAATAGATACTTATTTGCATCTACATTCTGAAACAGAATAATTTACTCTAAGCCAGACACCAAGTTATAGATGTTGGAAAAACAAGCATTTATAACCCTGTCACAGGACACACAAATGAACCAGTAAAACTCCAAGGTATCTGGGGATGAAGAAACATTAAACAGGTTTTCTTCTGAGGCTGAGCCCTTATGTCTCTGTGTTCAGCTTCTCTGAACAGCTGAAGCACCTTGGGGGTTGCTGTGATGTGTCCTGGAAAGCGGCAACAGCCAGAATTTGTGGCCTTGAGAGATAGGAAATGGTCAGGGCTGATTCATTGTGTTCTCTGGAAGGCAACAGCTCTGGTTCTGGGCATCACACAAGTTTCCCAAAGCAAGAATAATTTTTGTTTTCTTTTTGTCCCCTCTATAGATGTTTTGCTTTGAAGGTCCCTCCTGCTTAAGCAACAGTTTGCACAGGAGGGAACATTGTTTTTGTTGTGGGCCCAGACTCTTTTTCTTCCTCTGGATGGATCTGGGTCTGATGAAGTTAGTGTTTCTGATGATGCTCATAAGAAAGTGGATGTGGCCTTTTCTTCCTTCCAGTGGGCAGCTGGCAGAAGTATTGTACTTGTGAAATCTATGGACTCGGAACAACACAAAGGAGCCATGCACCAGCCCGGACACACTTCCAGCCTAGCAGGCAATAACAATACATTTGCTGTGCTTCATCTATCCTTTGATTTTAAAATGATTGACAGCTTGTAGCTGCCATCTGTCAGAGGAAAATCTAGTTATTACAAGAAAGCAATTTACTCACAGAATTTGAAAGGAGATTCTACCCTACTGCCTTCATTGTTAAGAAGTAAAACACTGACATGATAAAAAATGAGGTGGCCACCACTTTAGGATTTTCTTTTGTATCCCTTCATGGGATCATGCATCTGCCCCAGGCACCTGCATAGAACAGTTTGAAAAATGCTGCTGTGAGGTGTTAGTGGGTGGGGCTTCATTTGATTTTTGAGGGATAGCATGAGTGACATTCCCTTTTAAAAAAAAAATGTGAATTTGAGGATGGTCACAGAAAAGTCCATTTTGTGACTGATGTAATAAATTTTCTTCCCATCCATTCATAATCAAGATGAAGACAGATTTGTAACACTTGGAAAATATCCTTCTCTAAAAAGCCTCTTTTACCTCTGGGTGGATATGAGCCTGTACACAGCTACAATGACCTCCTCTTCAAAGTGGCCACCAATTTTAGGAAGACTTACTGAAGTACTGATGCTTTATCAAATCTGGGACTTAAGGAATCCCTAGAACATCTTTGGAATGTTGAGAGGTCGGAAGGTCAGCTCTGAAGTTGGACGACGTGTGTTTCTGTGAGCACTGGCCAAGAATAAAAAGTAGGAATTGTGCAGTGAACACATAAACCAGCTACAATCTATTTGCAATTGTCCAGGGATCACTGGGAGAGGGGGAAGAGCTAACCTGGAGAAGACAGGACCAGATAAAAATAACAGAGTTGAGTTAGACCAAAGGAATCCACCTGGTGTGTGCCCCTTTGTTGGGAGCATCCTGGGAAGAGCAGTGGCAGCTTCAAACAGCAAAGGGCAGAGAGGTGCCTGGGGGAGTGGAGCTTCCCAGCATCATGTGGGAAGGGAGGAGCTGCAGCAGTGCTGCTGCCAGGATGCTGGAAACTGGTTACCCACCATCTGAGAGCCCAGCCACTGCTCATCAGTATTGGCTTTTCTTATCAGAAGCAGCATTTCA
The DNA here is from genome assembly GCA_013397775.1 of Eulacestoma nigropectus. NCBI lineage: Eukaryota > Metazoa > Chordata > Aves > Passeriformes > Eulacestoma > Eulacestoma nigropectus. Next base: position 441,185 of record VZTE01006370.1, on the reverse strand, counting down.
GAGCAAGATTACACTCACAGGGCTAGAAATGTCACAGATGTATGGTTCTGTCAAAAATTGCTCGTTTGTCAAAACCAGCACACTTCATGGAGATCTGTCAGTTCAGACAAAGTTGCTTGGAACGGTAATGAGAAAACTTTGAAGAAATCAGGCAATTTGATTCAATTCTTCAATATGGAATGTTTCAACTTTTCTGTTTCAAAATAAGTTTGCTTCATTCTTTTTTTTCTTTTTTTAGTAGTCTATAGAATGTTTGCTAGTTAGACTGAGAAGTTTTAAACCAACAAAATACCTCTGAATGATTAATTCAAGCTTTTTGCTTGGGGTGGTAGCCATTTTTCTCTTCCTTTCTACATCATTGTATTCCAAAATAGAAGAAATGGTAAAATTCTGTGTGAAGAGAGGGGAGCCCAACCAACATACATTCCATCTCTCCTTTTGCTCCAGATTACATGTTTGTCACAGACTTGGCAAATGGCTCTTCACCTTCAATGATTTCCACCAAAACATACAGTTTATAGACGCTTGAGAAGATGAAAGCAGACTTGATAATATTCCATGCCCTTTTTCTGTCAGTAAATGTTCCAGTCTGAAACAGAAACAGTTCAGTGTCTAAATCCTTTGTTTGTTGTTATTACAAAGTTTGCCTGCAGAATCTATGAATGTTCATCTGGGCGCCCCCTTATTAACCTGGAGACAGCTGAAGTGCCTTATCAGAGCCACAATCTTTAATTCCAGAAGAAAGTAAGAGTAAAAAAGTAAAAATTGAACAGGAGTGTAAAGGAAGTTGGAGTTTGACCACCAAAATGTCTCACTGCTTTGCAGGGACTGGTCAAGGAGTGGGAATTTCTTTCTGTCTGGGAGCAGAAGGAGTCAGATCAGCACATCATCGTGTCTTCACTGAATGTACATCTCTCTGGTACCCCGTGTGTGTTTTACAGCAGGGAAACAATTTGAAGAATATGCTGACCTCATCAATTTAGGATTACGAAGAGTCAATCCAATTTTAGGGCTGTTCATTCCCAAGGGGTGCAGGAAATTGTATTAACTTTCCACAAAATCTGTCTCAGGAGCTCTAGTAATAGCCAAATCCTTCTACTTGGCATGATGCCACCCTAATTAACAAGAAAAGCCGTTGGAAAGAAGTTCTGCAGAAAATAAAAACCGGGGATGAAAACTGGCAGTGAGGCAAGGGGAAAGATGCAGAACTACACACGATGCCTTAGAATTCCCTCTGCTTCCAAAAAACCATCTGTGCTTGAGCTTGGCACAGTGCAGGAGGGATTCTCACAAGTGCCTGGTCCATTAGTAAATACTGGCAGGTGGAAGTTACACAGTGAGTGCAAGCACCCAGGGTAACACTTGCTGTGCTGCTGTAGGCTTGGTCCTGTGCTAGCAGGAGGCAAAAATGTAGGCAAATTACATGGTCTGTGCCAAGGGACCCCTCTGCAGAGCGAATCAAACCCCACTAATTCCCTAAGCAGTCTGGCAGCCGCAGCCAGAGGTACCGTGGGGCTGGGACCCACCGCCACACAACAAAACACTCAGCATCACCAACCCTGGGTAACGGTGGGATTGCAGTCTCACCCTGCTTCTGTGCCCTGCAGCCCTGCAGAAATGCCACAGGTGTTTTATGCCAGTGAAACAAACTACCGTGTTAAATGTTTCACAACGGGGTTGAGTTTCTTGCTAGAAAATACACTTCAGCCGAGAGAAGCTGTAGGTTACACCAGCTGAAAGACTTGGCTGATGCGCCCTTTAATGTAATAAAAAAATGACCAGCTTCAGTCCTTTTTTTTTTTTCAGAGTGAACAGCATTTTAAGCATTACTTTGAGCAATATTTTAAGTGGTATTTGCAAAAGATAGTTTTTTCTTTTTCACTTCATGAAATGTTAGGATATGACATAGTTGATATTTATAGTCTCATTTTCAAAACCAAATTTTCTTTCTAGATTGCTGGAAATTTTCAGGATATTTTTGGTTTTAATTTTCAGAAAAGGATGCTGTTTTTGGGGGGGTGAGAAAAACAATTTGAAAGAAAAAACATGGAAGGTTTTTGCCCTGACCCTCCTGACATCCTACATTCTATTCCCTTTTCTCAGTTATTCATCTACACATTTTGCCATCTTACTAGACAGGAAGAATAAGAAAAATGATTTACCAATAGTGTCAGTATTTTTGTAGGCCCATATTTTAATGCTGACTTTCATTTTGTGAAATGAAATTTTGTGAAATTTTTGTTTTCCCTGACTCAGAAGTTCATTTTTTCTGTGACCAGTATGGTTCAGGAGCAATACCCTTCATGCCATGTTGCCAGTGGAGATGCAGAATACTTGGCTTTGCTCTTGCTGGGCTTTAAGTTTCTTCTCCAGGCAATTAGGAAGACTCACAAAAATAGAAGCAACATATCCTTGCAAAAATGGAAGAAAACAGTAGTAAAATTTGGGCTGACATGTGGAAAAGTTGGGGCCTTTTGTGTAACCAAAGAAAGTATGTGCTGTGTTTGCAGAACCTCTTAAATAAGTAAAAATGGAACCAAGTTGGCCAGGAAGACTAATTGAACTCGGTAGGAAAACAAGACTAAGGAATGTGCACACAGTTGCACCGGTAAGTTTGAAGGTTACACAAAGGAGAGAAACAAAGTGCTTATCATAATTCGTAATATGAATTACTATTCAAATACAGCTGGGTGTATTGGTAACGAGCATAACCAAACCCAAAGGTATTAAAGCAAATGGAGAAAACCAGCTGAACCAGCTGAGGAGCTGAACCCTGATCATTCAAGCAAATAGACCTCTGGGGAGGGCTGGGAAGGGAATTGGCTTGGGGGGTAAAACAGGAACTGAGCTGTGAGATCAAGAACTTGATACGACGATATGACTGGAGGAAAAAAGGATTTCCAGCCTTGGACATTTCTGAGTCAGCTGGGCTTTGTTCAAATGTGGGGACACCACTGGAGTTATAAAATACTCCAAGTTGTGCTTGCTGCAGTCCTACTCTGTAGAGTGCTGCATGCCTTAATTTGTTTTCAGTTCTACTAATGAAAATAAATAGCAATGAGAGAACTCCAGGGAGGGTAGAAAGAACGGCATTTAGGTTTCAAAGCTCTGCAGCCCCGCTCTCTAGCGTGCAGTTGCAGTGTGAGGCAATGTTCATGCCTTGTTAAATAAAAAACAAAGAGTGAAAGAAGAAAACAGAGCTGTTTTACCAGAGAGCACAGATTCCATCTCCTATTCACCACTTTACAGATCCTTTGCAGTCTCTGGCCCGAGGCTACATGAAAATGCACATCTGAATTTTAAATGCAATAGCTGAAACCTTTCTTTCCACCTTGAAAACACTGACAAAAGCATCACAAAATTCAGCCTGAAGTTGAAAGGTGTGGGAAGCTCTCTAAGAGTTACAGTGTGCTGCCTGCCTAACAAACAGAAGAGCCACTGAGCCAGAGCTTGAGCCCAGTGAGTTATTATGAAGGCCCTCAAGTTGTTGAATGGGAGCAATCCAGTGCATTCATCTGCCATCCTCCATCAGCTCTTCAATTAAGCCCTGAACAGGGATCACTGTGAAACCTCCATCTCTGCTCTTGCTGCTAAGAACTTCAAGAGAAGTGGCAATTAAAAGCCTTGTTTGTTAATCAGCGCAGGGCCTGCTCTGCTTGGTTTGCAGGCGAGAGTCCCTCCTCAGGACTTGGAGAAGCCTGGCAGGCACGAGTGGAGCAGCCCAGATAAAGCCGTGCGTGCCTTCCCCTGACGGATGTCACACCACAGCAGATGCTCAATAATTCATCCCTGAGACAAGCAGCACGTGTGGTTCAGCGTGGAGCCAGCTGTCACCCTTCCCCAGGTTGTGACCTCGCCGGATTTACTGCCTAAGCTGAACTGAGCCCAGTTTATATTTGGCTCTGAAACCTCTTTAGAGAATCCAAAATAATTCAGGGAGCAGTGGTGTGGGTTCAACAGTGAATGATTCCCCGCTCCCAGTTTTGGACTAATGTCATTTTTCAGGATGGAGTTAGGAAGATACTGGTGGGAGCTGTCCTTCAGAGGAGATATTAGCCCCTTTCTGGGAAAATCCACGCAGAACTTGCTCAGGAGAGAGGTGCAGTGCAGGACTTTTAATATATAATTGTCACTGCTGTTCTCCGAAATACAATGAAAAGCAGAAACTGACTTCTCCACTTCCTGACTGCCACTTACAGCACCACCTGCACAATAAGGCTCTCCACCTTTGCTCTGTGTTCAGCCTGAGAAACACATTCTCAGTTTCAGTGAACCCCTGAGTTTTCCCTCAGTCCACAAGCTCATTCTTTTAACACCTTGTATTTTGATCTGGAAAAGGAGGTAGAAGTAAGGGGAGCTGACCTCCATCATTCTGTGATTCCATGATTTTTATCTACTTGCATTCCTTCCACATTCACCCCTTCACGTTCTTTCTTCTCCTTCCCTGCTCACTTTCCTTCCCCACACAGCACTGACATTAGAGATAAGGTAGCTCTTCATCTCAGGAGCAGAGTCAGGTCTTCAGAAGTCTTCAGGATCACCTTCTGCTTCTCATTCTTCCACAGCTCCTGCACTGACATAAACGACAGTGCACCAGCATGTCTCAGAGCAGCCTCTGGCCACAAACCTCCCTGTGTTCCACTTCTGCTGCTGCATTTCCAAAGATTTAATAACTACCTCAACTTTCTGGATGAGCAGTTGCTCTTCATGACAGCCTTTAAATCAGTTCTACATGCAGCAAATGCCTGTAATAACAGGGTGTCTGGTACCCCACCCAAATCATGGGGTTTCACTCTGTATCAGCGATGTGCTTTCCTACCTCACGTCTTTTATTTCATGGAAACTGAGTGAAGCCCCCCAGCTGTGGAGACAGGACCACCTCAGATACGTCCTTCCCATGGCTTGGAGCTGTAAGGGGAGAGGTGACGGGGAACACAAAAGACTGATGCTGAAGATGGTGGCAAGCATCAGCACTTTATTACAAAAACCCGGCCTTTTTAAGCACTTAGCCAGTTATCTGTTTACAAAGTTTTAAAGCATAACAAACATAATTTCAACCAACCACCACACACCATGGTGTGAACAGGCGGCTGTCACGCAGCATGTTCTTCTATCCCTAATTCAGCTATGTCTCCTTCCCACAGTCCTTCTCTACTTAGCTGAAGTAACAGGCCTAAGCCATGATTTTACAAAGGCAGCAAGGCTTTCATTTTATAAGGCTTTACCTATATGGAACAGAGAGAGTGACTCAATCAGCATTTGGATCCTATGGTGCTGGCACTGCTTCCACTGGGACCTTCTGAAAGAACCAAAAGGGCTTTGGACAAGAACTTAAGCCTGGCGCCTGTGGGAGCATCCTGGATCACAGTGACAAACCACAGGGAGTCACAAAAAATTTAAATTGAAGGTCTAGTGTGATCACACAATTTTCTCTCTCCTTCACACAACAGGGAACTGAAGCAGAACCCATGTTCTGTTCTTTTTGGTGTGTAGAACAGTCTATTCTGTTCTTTTAGGCAGATAGATACCCTGTTTCTTTCTTTTCATAGCATGCCACCTCATGCACTGTGCAACAAATGAAAGTGTGTTGGATAGGAGACAGTGCGAGACAGAAAAATTGAATTTTAATGCTTCCTCCTGTTTTGCAAAACTGGTTTCTGTGAAAAATCAGAAATCCTGAAGTGATCTATAACCAAGTTACCCAAGAAACCATCACATAGCCACTGCCACCCAGCTGTGCTATCAGAGAGCTGATATACTACAGACTAGAATGGTTATTCTTATCTGCAGCTAATGCAAATCTCATTTAAATATGCAAACAGACTGAGGAAAAGAGTACTTCAAGGATTTCAAAAACCTGAAGTCTCTCAGTCTACTCCTTGGTAATTTTTTTTCTTTAGAGGTAAAGTTTAGCATCCAATTTAACCAATACAGAGAAACAATAAGAGACTTACATATACATTGTTCATTATCAGAAAAAAGCTGGCCTGTCTGGAAAGCTAAAACCATATTCTCAGTGGGAGAAAATGGATACAGAAAAAAGCAGCTGGGAATGAACTTTGCAGAAGTGAAATATTTTACTCCAATCCAGTGATCCATAGAAAAAGTTGCTGCAAAAGTGGGTTTGCTCAGTGTACAAAAGGCTGCGATATTTGAAGTGCTGAGAACCTGACCTTTAATGTTATTCAGCAATTTGGTAATGACTCCTCTGGACTCCAGGAGTTCTTTGGAAGATCAGGTGAATGTAACCTGGTAGAAGATTTTGGCATGAATTTCTGAGGAATTATAAACAGATTATAAACCCTTTAAAGCTTTACATTCCTGGTGGATTATACTAATTATATATTGATATGCATATTTATATATGCATGCATATATACTCACATATATATACATACAAATCAGTTACAGCTTAAACATTAATGTTTTCACAGGTGTACTTTTGTTTTGCATCCTAAGATTTTTCCTAAGCAGGTGAAACAATTCATTATTCAGATAGCATTAAACCGTTAATCATTTAACTCAAGTTTGGGTTTTGACTCAAATAAGGGAGGAAAACAGTCCCCAAACCAGCTGCTTCTCTGTTTTCGTATTTCTTTTACGCAGTTATTTCACTCCACAGGTTTTATAACAAGTTTCATTATGGCAAAATGTTTGCAACAAATTCATTAACCCTTTAAACTGAAGGGGAGGGGAGAGGTAATGGTTGGAATATTAACGCATGAGTATCACAACTTACAACTCATTATCACATGGTGCCATTTCTTTCCAACAGTAAAACTACAACCTATTGTGAGAATAACTTAGAGTGACAGAAGTGATCAGAGTGTAAAGCTACGAAACTGTTTTATCCCTTGAAATCTGCCAGAGAGAGATCCTGATGACACACCATGTCATGAATGATGATTATTTTTATGCCATGGAAAGCCAGTGATTGGAGGTATGACCTCTATCACAAAAACACCGGTCTGGGTAAATAATTCTACTCTATTATAAAGAAAGAAGAAAGTGATGAGGCGCTTTCAATCAATTTTTAATTGTACCCACAAAAATGGGTATCTGTCATGGTGATGTGAAGGGAAGGACAAAGATCGTGCTATCAAGTTTGTTCAGTGGAGAAAAAATATGCTTTAAAGTGGTGCTCCATCATTTCTTGCTGAGCCAGCCTGCCTTTGGTGGATGACTGAGTGCTGATTTTTGGAGGGGGAGCAACTCATTATGGGCTGGCCCAGCTCCCTCAGTGAGCACTGATAATCTTCTCACCAAGTTTCGTGAAGAACCAGAAACCCTTAGTCTTAAATCTGAATCCAAATGCTTAAGTGTGCTTGAAGTTATAATCGTGCTCCTAGTATTCTATTGAACTTCTGCACATCTTTTTTGTCCTTTTGCGGGTTTTTTATGGTTTTGGTTACTTGGTGAAGCTAAATTTCAGCCTTTGCAGTGTAGGTGTCTGCTGAAGTCAGGAAGGGAAATGCATTTTTATATGGAACAATTCCTATGACCAGTTTTAGATATCTGTTTTAGTCTGAGACAATTCTCATGTGAGAAACAGACATTTCTCCCCATCAACACCACTAAGAAAGACTAGAAAGGCTGGTTGAAACCTCATCTTGTGCCTGAATGATGCTTTCATTTAAACAAATGATTCCTCCTATGTCTTAAAAACAAAGAATGTCCCAGGCTCCTTGCTATAGATTAGGTGTGCCTGGGACACAGGATTGCTGGTGCCTGTGGACAGACTCAAGTAGGGGCAGCCTGGCTGCTTTCTGTGGCCTGTGTAATTAATTTAATTAGGCAGTGGAAGGGGATGAGTGCAGAGAATTGATGAAGGCTGCAAGATATGGCCATGGCAACCCCCCCAGCAGGAGCACCCTTGGGGCAGTGCTGGGCCAGCCCCGACATTCCTTCATTCCAGCTGTCAGGCTGCCCTTGATGGACTTCTCCTGCTTTTCTCTGACTGTGGCCACCCTTTATTAAGTTTGCTTCATTTCTGTATCCATTTCACTCATACCCAGGAAGGAGATGTGATTTTCTTACAGAGGATACTTGTGCTTGTAAGGACGCATTTAATTTCTTCAAAGTTTGATTTAATTTTGCTTTGACAGTAAACCAAGGAGTTTTGCGTCAGAGAAAGAGTTGGAGCTGTTCAGGCCCATTTTTTAGCAGCTGCACTGAAAGCAATCTTTTCAAATATAATATTGTCTAGAGCTTGGAGGAAAGGGAAGAAAGGATCTTCTTGAGAGTGCCGAAGGAATTAATCTGGCTTCATGTTTTGATGATGATATGAGTCCTTTCCAACATCTTTTAAGGGTGTTTCATAAAGACTTCAGTATTTCTATTTAGTGCTGAGTGCTAAAACAAATCCAGGTGGTTGAGGACTTTCTACTTTCCCCCTTAGCTAATCCTCTCCTGTTCATCTTTTCTTTCGGCTTTCACTGACTGTGATATATTTTTTTTCCTTTAATATTTTGCCTTCTGGGAATTTAAAATACAAATACTTACTTCTTTCAGTAAACTCTTTCTTCCACTTCAAGCATCTTCCCAGTGCAGGAGAACATACAAGGAGCTAATAACACACCATGTTTCTGTGGCACTCAGTCTTATTTAAGGAGGGAACGATATCTTCAAGTAGGAGAGCATTTGTGTCTCAACAGTGTCTGATAGTCTGAAAAATGAATGCAGCTTGTTCAAATACTTGTTATTTTCAGCTCTTTGAAAATATATTATCCCCAGTAGGTTGAAGGAAAGTATTTAACTGGCATTTTGTCACATTTAATATATAAATCTCGAGGAAGTTAATAAAACAGCTTCTCTTAAGAGTCAACGTAAGCCTTCTAAAGAAGGTAGTTGGGAAATTATCAGAACAACTGAAAAAATTAAATAACAAAAATGCAGCAGAGCAGCAGGCCCAGGCATGCCTTGTAAGCACAGCCGTGTGGGCATAGCTGGGGGCAGACCCCAAACAAAAAGGTGCAGAAAACTTGAAAAGTTTTCTTTCTGGACCAATCTGGAAACATGAACAGACCTCAGAGGCTGCTCCTTGGCTTGCTACCTGGTCCTGGGTTCATTTTTCCCCCAGCACATGATGGTCTTCCCAGGAAGGACATGGACAGATGGGAATGGATCAGGACTACACCCTGGCTCCTCTTACTTTCCTTGTTCTGGGGATAAGGGAAAGATCACTATCCTAAGGAAACACTGATTTTTGAACACAGAGGCCCCTGATTTTCCATCCCTCATCTAATATTAACTATACGACCTTCCTTTTTCACACTGGTCCATATTCTTCTGGGTGGGAACTGTGCCTTTTATCTTGCAAATGTTTCTTCTGAGCATGGCGAACAAATAAGAATAAGAAGTCCAGGTCTCTGCCCGACCAGGTTTTAGCTAAATTAAAAAACCCAACCAAACAAAAGACCCAACACTTTGGGACTGTTTCTTTTAAGTATCAGGGGGAAAAAAAGTGATTATAATAGCTGTGGAAATTTTCTACACAATTCAAAAGAATCTGATGTTGAACATGGATGGGTTATTTTAGTGGATCATGATATAATGCATTTCAGGTCGCTTTTTTTTTCCTCCACCATACCTAAGGTCATAAGGTTTTATCTAAAAAATGTCAAGTAAGTCCCACTGCCACAGAACACTTCACTGCATCCACATGTCCTCCTTGGGAGAAGACAGAGAACAAACTGTGCCAGGTATAAGATGTGTTGTTAATGAGGTGCTGGAGGGCCCTCGGGCACAAAGGGTCTGTTGGAAGAACCTGGGCAGAACAGAAAAGAATTTAATGTGTGGTCAAGTGAGGGATCCTGGTGCAGATACTCTCCTGCAGCAAGCTATAACAAGGCTATAATATCAATAATCTGCATGTTAATGAGTCAGAAATCTTCAGATTGAAGCTTTCCCAAGTGAGATGTGAGACAGCTTTATTGCTGTCAAATAGGACAGGTTTCCTAATACTCATTGACGGTTTTTCCCCCCATCACAGTCACGGAGAGGTCTTGACCTCAAAATGCATCCTTTTTCTCTGAAAAGAGAAAAAAAATGGGACTTTTACATATTTTTTTGTATTGTTGCCATCATAGTCTTTGCTGCTATGAGGATTTTTGTATCTATGGAAATGCAAAAAAAAAAAAAAGGCAACATACAGCTAAATATTAAAGGTGAATGCTAAATTTTGAAGTTACTTTTAAGTGTCACATTTTTTGTTCCATGCTGCGACAAACAAAAAGCTTCTGAATGCTTTGAAAAACAAAACTATATCCAAATGTGCCTTTTCTCACTGTAAAGATCAGGTTTTCCATTCCAAACTCTTTCTGATTAGCAATGACCAGGGAGTCCTTAGGATCACAATTTAAATTTCTGGATGAGAACATCCTTGGTGATGTAGCAGGAAAATTTCATTTTCAAAACCCACATCATTCTTCAAAAAAGTCTCAAATTTCATGCGTGCGCTCTAGGCAGTGGTAATGGTATGCCCTGGACTTGGACACAGAACATACATAAATATAATAATCCATGTCCAAAGTGTCCCAATCTCCATAGTCAAAGTGGAAAAAGTATATCTTTATTCCTTACAATTTAATCGTACTAATGAGGTTTAGAAAGTAGATGTAGGGCTTATTTCAAATAAGCCCTATATTATGATATTTATTTATACAAAAACTGGTGGGACATGTAGGGTCTTTATATTACTGGGCTGAATAACACCCACCCTGCAGTTTTGGATAGCTGATTGTTTTATCCCAAGTTGAGGGTACTGTTCACACACTGCCCCTGGGTTCAGTGCCCACCTCCAGGGAATATTCAGAGCCTGAGGACTCTGTGCTGAGGGATGAATTTGCCATCTATCAGCAAATGCACAAGCCCACCACTTACACCCATCCTCTCTGGAGCTGCCTGGCTTCCAAAGCTGCTCACTGCAGCACTGAATCCTGGCTGTGGTCACAGATGGAACACATCCCAGTCCTGTTCCTTAAGCACAGGCACTGGATTAGCACATCTCATTGTTTTTTGTCTTTGTACTCAAAGTAACCAAGAAGAGCACAGCTAATAATTGTCTCTATACTCAAAGTAACCGAGCACAGTTAATTATTTTTTAAGGCTCATTACAATAGCAATTCCAATTCTTTTCAGGCAAGCAAGAGGACTGAGGAGTAAAAGCTGAAAATTCTCATTTTGTCTTACTCACAAAGCTCGAACTCTGATTCCTTAGCAACCCTCTGTGACCTGTGAACTGTAATCTTGGTGAGACAGTAGAAATTTAGTTCTGTTCTTGTATTGTTGTAAGATTTCAAACCTGTGTGTGAGATTTTTTTTAACTATCTAGCCTCTGGTAAAATAAACTAGAGTCATGCAACTCTTTAGAAACAGAAAAATTAGTAACATCTGGATAACTTGAATACAATGTACTGTGTCTGCAGTTTTCCACAAACTTTAGCAATCTATTGCATTTAACAGGTTGTGTAACAATTTCTCCTGTCAGAAGTATATTGAAACTGCAAAAGAGCTCCCATATCTTAGTTAAGTATCTAAAATACTCAAACATAACTAGGCAAAAACCCCCCGTACTGTGTGAAACCAGAAGGCTCCATCACAAAAAGAGGGAAACTTTGTTATTGGCCCAAATTATCTCTTAGAAGCAATTTCAGAAAGACTAAATATGAGATTTATTTAGATCACACACTTTGCTCTCCTAGTATTACCTCAGAAATACCTACATACGTAACCTAAGTGATATAAAACTAAAGCAAAACTGGCATCCAGGTTGGCTGGTGTCAATGTGTCATGAGCCCACATGGGACAGAGGAAGCCCAGGAGCTCACCCAAGACTGACACTTAAATATTTGTGTGCAGCCTGGAGATGAGGCAAGTTTTTGTGGCAGTGCAAGCATGGAGATGTACTGAAGGCATAGACTGGCAAGTCTAGGTGTGTCCTGACCTCTCTGGCTTGAGCTTCAGCTGGGTTACCCTCACCTCCTGCCACATTTCTAGTGAAAGCTGGAACAGTTTATTTTTGTCCCTGGAAATGCAGAAAAAACCCCTGACTTGTCTGTCTACCAAGGCAAGGTTGGATAGGGCTCTGAACAACCTGGTCTGGTGGAAGATGTCCCTGCCCATGGCAGGTGGGTTGGAACTGGATGAGCTTTAAGGTCCATCCCAAACCCAGGCCATTCTACGATTCCATGATCTATGACCTTTCTTTATTTTCTGCCTTCTACTGCTCCAACATCTGCCTTCAGAAGCATCCAAGGTGCAGCATGCCCCAGTGGTTTTAAAAGTTTCCAAAGAGATGCTGTTACCTAGGTCCAAAATAGTGTCAGTGTGACCTCTGGAGCTTTCCTGCCCTCCAGCCCTTCCATCTGCTCAGGTTTTGGGGCAGGGGTGCCAGCTGGGGGAGATGAATGCAGCTCCTCTTTGAAATAAAGCATTCAGGCTATTAAATCCCCGTGGTAGCTGGCTCTGCTCTGCATGCCTTTATACTGTGCTGTCAAAGGCATCAAGCAGCAGGGGTAACTGCCTTCCTGTCATGTGGGCTGACAAAGACATAATGGTATAAAATAGGTTTTCCTCGTTCATTTTGTGTGATAAAGGTAAAGCCCCTTTGCTGACAGCCCCCCTACCAGACCCGTATTGTTGCTAATTTACTATTTCTATCACAGTAATGTGCTGGCTCTGCGAGAGATTGATGTTCTGTATGCAAAGTGCTCCTTGTAAATAGAGCAACAAAGACACACTCTGCAAGCACTTAAACGTAATAGTAAATGCTTTCTACTCCGTGTGTTACTTGGTGCATTTTACTCACATTTATCTACCATGTTTCAGTTGTCAGTGTCTCCAGCACTGCAAATGTTTAGCAATGGATTTCCGTGTTTCTCCTCTTCCTCTAAACCTTTGCAACAAGTTTGATTCTTCTCCAGTATTTAAAACTGCCTATAGGGAAAGGTGAAGCTTCTGTCTGAGGTCTTTGAACAGTACTGAGGATGCCCCACTTCCCTGTCCCATGCATAGCAGGGAAAAAAAGGACTATCACTGTCTTAATTTTTTTTTTAATGTTATCCTCCTCAAAAGGCCATAGTTGTTAACCTGTGAATCTTGGCACTTGAAAAAATCTCCCTCCCCCAGCTTCAGATAATCCAAGTTTCTTAAAGTTTTTAAGAGACTTGGGACTACAATCATCTGACACAAGTGGAAACCCCAGGAGATTCTTTCAGAAATGACCTTTCTGGACATCAATTAAACTCAGATTCCATTTCTTTCAACTACATTGAGTTCCTGTTTTTGTTAAGTCCTTCTTCTCAAAGCTCAGCTTTGTAGTGCGTCTCCCCAGCCTGGGAGCAGGCAGGGCTCCTCTGCTCTGCCTGCACAGGTCAGTTCTGCTCAAGCAGCCCTGGGTCAGAGGTAAGAGCTCAGTAACTCTTCCCATCTCTTTCAATCACAACAGGTTAACAAGGCCATGCAGACTGCCTCCATCTCCTGCCTTCCACTCCTAAGCCACGGGCTGGGCACAGCGTTAAAATGTGAGTTATGATTCATAGAGCCATTACTAAGAACTCGTAACCTCAAGTACACAGCTGCTTTTTGCGAAGGGAAACTAAATGGATTTTTTTCAAAAAAGCAAAGAAGAAAGATAATTGGCAAGTCAGTCATGGCATGGTTCAAACAAAGGCTACTCTTCTGTGGCTGGCATTGAATTTGCTGCAGGTAGTGAGTTTGTTTTCACACCAAAAAAAAAAAAAAAAAAAAGGAAAAAAAGGAAAAAAAAAAAGAAGAAAAGAAACNNNGTGTGGTGTTTTTTTTCACAAAAAAAAAAAAAAAAAAAAAAAAGGAAAGAAAGGAAGAAAGGAAAGAAGGAAAGTAACCTTCTGTCTTATTAAGGACATATTTTGCGGTCCAAATGGAAGCCTGTTTACAACAGCTACATAAATGCATAGTATGAAAAATTTCCATCTACATTTACAATTTATACAGAATAATCTCAGTGCAGGGTAGGATTCTTAAGGGTGCCTGAAGTAAGGCTAAGGTGAGACAGAGCTGCCTGACTCTAGAACTGAGATGAGAAAACCCTTACTCAGAGTGTGGGGTTAAAATGCTGGAAACAGTTTGGACATGGACATTCAGGTTCTGGGGACTTGGCACTGTGTGTGACCCAGAACAGACCCAGATAGCACCAAATCTTTTACCACCCTGTTTATGCCCCAGCCTAATAAAAGCCAATTGCAGTGTCCAAGCCCTGCTGGCAACGATGCCCTGTGGTGGCACTTGCAGCACATGCTGTCCTTACCAGACTTCCTACAAAGCCTGAGCAACCTGCTCTAGTGGAAGATGTCCCTACCCACGGCAGGGGGCTGGAACAAGGTGATCTTTAACATCCCTTCCAAATCAAACCATTCCATGATTCTCTAAAAAGACGGTCATTTATGGCTGTTTCTTTTCTGCAAAATGGAAAGTGGGAAAAGTGTTGTCACTTCCCAACCTTTGCTTTGTACAATACTTTACAGGTTAAACTGATCAATATAGGCAATGGGAGAATGTGTTTCAGGTCCTCCTTGCACATTAGGTGTCCCTGGATCGATGCTGTACATCTCTCAGGTGTGGAGTAAACTGAGATGTGTTTATTCTCTCTTCCTGAAATCCTGACAGACCATTGAGGATGCAGGAGATGAAATGCCATTCAGGAGCCTGGATCTATACCATTACTTGGGCATGTACCTGTAAAGGAGAAATCTTTATCTCTGCTCCCAAGACAACATCAAATTACTTAAATTACAGTTCTTTGGGTTCCCATTTTGGGGCACATTTTAGATGCAGAGACCTGGGTGTGCAATCTCTGCTGATTGAGCTGACTTTGTTGAGATGTCACTTGGACACACAGACATGAAACTGTGCTTGAGCCATCATGACCTGCCTTGCAAGTGACTCTGATCTCCCATGCAGGCTCTGAGACCCCTGCCTCAGGTGGCAGAACAACACAGCAGCAGTGCCAAGGCTGTGGTTTCGGAGCCCCTGAAGAATGGATATTTCTCTGTTTTGATGCCGGAGACAGCCAGGGCAAAGGACTCTACGTGCCTAGCCTGTGTTTTTCCTTAGCCACCCTTTTACAGCCACTGCTGGGAGCTCCACAAAGCTTTGTAACTCCATGAAATGTTATTCTTTTGTGGCTCTCCCCACATGTTGCAGGGAGCACACCTACCATGGCCTGGGTGGGATTCAGCCCTGGCTTTCAGGAAGTGAAATGCCACGCTTTGCAGCAGATAACTTTTAGTCATTTATTTGACTTGATCTTTGTTCAGTCATGTCTGTGGGGAGAAGCAGATGAAATAACCTGTAATACACTAGAGAGAGTTGCCAGTCGGTTCCCATTTCAAAAAAAAAGGATTTATGATCTCTTGCTGCTAACGGCTTCATCACCTTGCCCACCGTCCTATTGTACAGTTTATCAAACTACCCTGCTCGAAGTTCTCCACTGCAGTTATAATCACTCACACTTGGATCAGGATGTATCTAGCTGCAATGTGTGTCATCATGTTGCAGTATCCAGGTTCTGTTTGGTTTTTTTCTTTTTCTTTTTTCCTCACCAGAGCTATTAAAATATGAATTTCAGAGCAAAAAGCTCAAAAAGTTCTACTAAACTTGAACCAAACATCAGCCTGAAATTCTTCCTCTCTGATGCATTCCTCCACCAACTGAACTGGAACTGAACTTGAACTGTGGGGTTTTGAGGTCTTCATTGATCCTGAGCCAGAGCTGAACAAAGGAAAGAATGGATCTGTGGTTTCTGGTTCAGCAGTATGGACTGGCTAAAAACCGGCATTTCCAGCAGGGTCTCCTTGGCTTGGAGGCTGCAGGTACTGGGATCTGCAGGGCAGTGCAGCACCTCAGTTGCTCCATCCCCTCACTCCAGAGTCTGACACAAACGTTTTCCTCTGCCCAGGATCACTCTGTACTGCTCCACAGGTGCCAGGAGGGGACCTGCTCTGCATGGGAGCTTCAAATACCTTTGTAAATAAAGCTCTGAGGCAGTGCTGGGTCTGCCTCTGCTCTCTGTTTCCCTGTTCTTCCTATTCACTTCTCTAAGCAGAGGTGCCCTCGCTGGAGCGCCACATGGCTCAGTGTTTAATCCTGAACATCTCGGACGTGTGTGAGGAACTGGACTCCCAGGATTGTTTCTGCTGTACATTTTGGTTTCTTGCCCAAGCTCTGGCAACTCTTGCATTCCTACTATTCTCTGACTTCTTTCACCAGCATGCCAGCTTTAGAGTGATGAAGTGGTAGGGATGTGCTGGGAATGTGAGATAGGAACAGAGGCTAAAACTTGACTTTCTCTACAGGTTTATTCCATCATATGATCCCATCCATTTGTAAATGTTGTTTTCTCAGTTTTGACTGGTTTCTAAACCCTGTTAGCTCTCAAGCAGCTTTAGTTTTATCTCAGCCCATTGTGGCAGGGAGCAGGAAAACGTGGTGGTTTGTTTCCCTGGAAATGCTCTTTTGCTGTTCTCTTCAGGCATTCATATTATGTGTTACAGCTGTTTAAAAATTCAGTGGTAATTATGCACTCCAGCAGAGATGACTTCATCAGGATGAGGGTAGAATGCTCCTTTTTTAGCTCATGTCAGGGCAGGGAGATCTCTCCTGCATTACATTTATTCTGGGAATACAGCTGCAGCCAGGCCAGGGCTGCACCTATACCTGGCCCTGGCTCAGGACAGCACTGGCCCTTCATCAGAAGGGATGAACTGCAGTTCCTTCACAAACCCAACTGTACTTTTGAATTTAAACATTTCCAATTCTAAATTCAGCAAGAGGATTACTAAATGGCCCTAGCGGTCTTTTCTACCATAATTTCTTCAAAAATTCACTCACATAAGCCCAGAATTGATGACATTGCAGTATAGATCCACTAATTTATTACCCTATTATTAACTCCTAACTGTTCTAAAAGACAGTGGTCCCACTTATTAAGAGAAAAAAAGGTTTTTATTGCTTTTATCACAAGCAAAAGACCATTAAGCATCATCACAGAAGGACAGTCTTTCCCCTGTAGACAAACTGATGTAGTACAGACAAAATGTAACGCCTGTGAAGGAAGACAGTTCACTGCCTAATCCTGGGCTTTAGGCAGCTTGCTGTGATTCATGAATTCACTCTTGCCTTCCAAGCCCCATTTGTTTCTTTCATTTTCAAAAGTTTTGAAGAGCCTTTTCCTGCACCAGCTAACTAAGGTTGCAGGGAGGCATTGATTTCCTCCTGTTCTCATTGGTAAGAAATGTCGATTTAGTGCATGCACAAGCATCGTGCTGATGAGGCAGACAATCAGGTTTAGAGCTCTGGAGAAATCCAGGTCTTTAGCGCAAAGAGCCTCCTGATGACTATAAAATCATATTTTGGATAATAAAACCCTTCCTAGCAAAGCGACACAACCAGTGCTCCTGCCAGTCAGGGTACGTGCCCCATCTGTGCAAGTTCTGCTCAATTTGAGGCACTCGAGAAGAACACGTTCACTGGCTGTCACATTTTCAACATGTTTTCTCAGTTATTCCATCAAACCCCAGCCAGTGGTGGTAGATATTGGCAGACACCAATCAATTCCTGAATAATATCAGCATTTCCCCTCACTTGCTGAACTTCATCACCCAGCTTCAGGGTGTCTGTTACATTGCAGCTCTCATCAGCGGAGTGAGAAAAATACCTACATGCAGCTGCAGAAAATCTGGTTTATGCTGGCACCTCAGTGGACTTGTCAAGCCTTTGCACCATTGTAGAGGCACAGACACAGTGCCCATTTTGATGTCACCATTCAGTGGTGACAAGCTCTTCTTGAGTACCCCAAAATGCATCTGTGAGGTTGTTCCCAGGCTTTGCAGTGTCCAGTCTCAGCAACCCCAAGCAGAAAGGGTGTTGCAATAGAGACAGGAGACAACAGGGTCAGTGAGTGACCAGACAGGCTCAGCTCACACCTTAAGCTTCTATTTTTGTAAGTTAACTTGTTTCTATCTACCTGTTCTGCAGGAGGGCCATTAGCAAATCAGCTATTTAATGGAGACAGTCACAACAGTTATTATAACTTTCAAACTATCTGGGAGACCTCACTGTGCCTGAAAGTTCCCCAGGGGAGTAGGCATCCCAAAACAAGAGCTGCAGAAGGCTTGGACAAAAAGATGTTCCAGACCGTTTAGATGTTTTCTGGACAGGAACAGCAGCATGTCTGCCCTGTTTGCTACAATAATTATTGCTCGTATTTAAAATCAATAGATCAGACTTAGGCTGCAGACAGGCAAAACCAGGCTTCTAATCCAGCTAGTCCTCAGTTCCAGTCTCACTAACTGGGACAAGTGATGGAGCTGTCAGTCTTGGCAGCAACAGGAAAGTGGCAGCAGCCCATCCCTGATCATCGCTGAACCCAACAGAGAAGGGGGACCCCTCTGGAAAGGGGTGCCCTTTTCTCATTTGGCCATCCTGCTGTGTCTGAAGTGCCAGTGAAGGTATGTGGAGGTTGAACCTGTCTCTTTGTGTAGGCAGCTGAAGGCAACTGAGGCTTTGGCAGAAGCTCTGAGGTGGTACAGCCCTTCCTCTGCTTGTGCTCCCACCGTCCCTGTCCTTTTTTCCCACTCCGTGTGCTGGGTGTATGAATATAACTTTGATTATGAAAATAATTAGGTAGCTAGATAAAAAAGTATGCAAATCTGACACAAGCAGTGGGGCACTGGGAAAATTGAAGCGGATGAAGGGCAGGCGAGACCCTGCTGGGTCCCTCATCCCTCCTTTTCTCTGCTTTGGTGTGGTAGAGCTGCCAGCTGGGACTCAGCCTGGATCTGTTCCTCCAGACCTCCTGGCTGCCTGCAGAGTGCTGCAGAGCCATGGCCAGCTGTGATTACAGCACCTCCTTTCAACAGCGGGTTTCTTTATCAGCTGAATGTTATTAATCTTGGTGGTTTGTTATGCTGGGCTTCACAGGCATATTAAATACAGCACACATCACGGACAGGAATGTGTTTTTTTAAATGGAAGGGAAAAGCAGTTGGACTACATTTGTTTGGAAGAAAACAGCTAATTTTCCTCATTCATATTATGGATTTTTAACATTTTTATTACTGTCTTCAAGAGAAAGAAGCCCTTAATTGGTACATGAGTGTATAACTCCAATAAGGCCAATGCAGTGCGAATGACCCGAGTACTTCTGTCTAGGGTTAATTTCAAGCCTGCAGGTGGAACCCTCAATGTCCACAAAATCTTGAAAATCAACAACTCAGCCAACTTAAAAATGAAGTGGCTGTTAATAGCTTTGTAAGGACAAAGAAGGAGCTGGAAGTTGATGAAACCTGTCTTGTTGAGCCTCATTGATGTGTGTACTCTGCTCTAATAGCAAAACTAAGCAGAGGAAATGTCAGGCCTGGAGAAGTCATCCTGACAAAGAGTCAGCTCACTTAAAACACAGAATTAAATCCTGAAACTGTTAAAAATCACCATGGCTTATCATTACTTTAGGATGCCGTGTATAAACCTCTTATCTCTGACTGCAGATTCAACAAGTTGTTATTCATAATGACCTCTGAGAACACAGACGTAATAAAAGTCGTGAGACTCTCACTGAAGATAGAGGACAAAATGCACCTGTTTATGGAAGGAAAACTTTCATAAGCACAGGTGGGAACACTGAGCACCATAAATGTTCAGACTAAATTGTATTAAAACAAATTTTCATATTGTAAGTGACATTTTAAGCATACTTCTTCTGAAAAATTCCAAGCAATGAATAATGGGGCTGAATCAGATGGAGTACAAGGCATCTTGTAGCCAGTGAGTACTGAAATTCACTGTCTCACTCCTGATCTTTGGTTTTTGTTTTTTGAAAGCTTCACCTGCAATGAATGTGACCCCATGAATTGAAGAAACAAAAAGAGAGAAAAAGGCAGCAAATAGCTTGTGAGCCATCCAGGGAAAGAAAGATTTGTTAACATAAAACTTTCATTAAACAACTATGAATAATGAATTTGCTGGTGTTTACACTGAACAATTTCTTAGATGCTGTTTTCCTGTTCCCTGCTGGTGAAAATCAACTTCCATTTTTACAAGAAATAAAAAGTACCAGACCAGAGGGAGGTCCTGACACCCTCTCCCTCTCCCCTTCCAGACTGAGCCCTGGTTAGAGAAGAAAATAAGGCTGTGAGCTGGTTTCTGTTCCCATTACTATGATTGAACCTAGAAAATGTCCTAAAATAGGACCCCAAAGCCTACATGCCTGGCCTGGTCTTATACTGAGGCCACAATCCTAGGTTTTTGGTTCCTTGCTCACTTTCTAGTCCCTAAAGTACTTTGTTCTTATCATACCATGCCATAACTTCAACAGGAAGGGTTGGTTAATTTTTGGTGGCTGCGAGGGGACAAGAATCATGGCCACAACCACAGCCTGTTATTGCTGGTTGTTCCCTCTCTCGAGCGCTCAGATGAGAGAGCCTGGTTTGAGGGAAGGGAGTTACATCCCTGTGACTTAGAACCTCCTCAGGAAGATGTGGAATTAAAGTTGCTGCGGCTGAAGAGAAGATGGAGGCTTGTCTCTTTCTCCACAGAGACCAGATTCACAGGTGAAAAAGGAAAACATCTTGCCCAACAAATATGCTTTAAGAAAATACCTGCCCCCCACTCACTCAGTAACCCAGTGATTGAAAAGCACTTGCCAAAATATCTCCTGTTCCTAATGTGGAGTCCATCCAGGAAGGCTGAGCCCCTGAGAAAGGCGGGAGATCCCTCTAAGTGCTGCTTCCTCTTGCTTTGGTCCAAGAAACTCCTTATTCTGGGGAGAGGATCCAAATGAAGCAGGTCTGGACTCTGCTTTGGAAGAGTTTACTTTTCTCTGTGGCTGTAGAGCCTGTGTGGCATCTCATTGTCACTCCAGGTCACCCTAGGAGAGAAGCAGCCAGGTGGCTTCTCTTAAGGGAAAGCATTATTGGAAAGGTCACAGTAACTCCTTGCCGACCACTTCCTCATTTTATTTGTTTTCACGGAATTTCATTTAATTTTCCTTCCACATAAAGCACAATAAATATTCAGAGTGATGATATTCTGACTCGCTGAATCAGATTATTGTTACCAGTCCTCCAATTGCCAGGCTTTGATGGCACCTTAGCACTCCATCAGAAGAAACTCTGATCTATTCCTTTAATGGCAAGATGACCCAGATTCGCTCTGTAAGTCCAGATATTATGGAGATCAGTTTTAAGTCTATTAGAATTCAATTTTTTTTTTCATTTCATTACCATATACTGTCAAATTCAGGGACCTATTGAGATGCTGTTCCTGAGACGACCCCAATGATAGTATCTTTAAGCAACTCTGAAAGTAAACTGAAGATAACAATACACTTCCTTTAAGATTCAACCAAATCTCTTGTTAAAAGATCCCTTGGGTTTTGATGGATTTATTGGAGAAAAGTTTGAGTTCCTTTTGAGTCCTATGGGAGAGTGAGGCTGATTCAGTTGATTGAGTTAACTCATTTAATCTGTTAGCTTAATTTCAGTGAGGCTGTGTTTCAGGAGCATTGAAACCCCATGAAAAAGAAATTTCCTCAGTGTTTCACATATTAAATCACACTGTTCCAAAAGAGTAAGAGTCACTGCAATAGGATATCAGCAAATTTTGAACATTTGTTAGAGGGTTGGACATTTTCACTAATGAATACATAGACAAGTATCCTTTAGAAACTATTTATTTTAGAGAAGGGGACAAACAACAGACGGACTTGTCTGACTACATTCAATCTGCGATGTTAATGCTGGAGTCAGCACTAAAGGGACTTTTCCTTACAAATCACTACAAAGAAAGATTACAAGACAAATCTTGACTTTGTTGTGATCATAAGATTGTGTATTCAGCTTAACTAGTGCTGATGTATTTTAATTTTAATGTGTCAGCAAGCACTTGGTGAGAAGAATAATGTAAACACACAGCCTAAAGGCTGGAGCTAGAGAAGCATGGAAGGAGTTGCAACATTGAGTGAGCAGGAAACCACTCCCAGGTCAGATGCCAGGATCCTCATGGAGTCAGGGGGATAATCTGCCCCTGAGCCATGGCATGTGCCAGTGCTGTGAGATAATAAATAATTAAACAAGTCCTGAGCCAGGGAGAGAAAGGGATAATGATTCCATAACCAGCAGCAAAAATTTTAGCAAGTGAAGTGAAAAACCCTGTTAAGGCAGTCCAAGAAAAAATAATAGAGAAGGTTGTGAGAAGCAATTTGATAAACGTGTGAAACTTCACAGCAACAAAAACTTCAAAGGCATCAGAAGCAAAACATTTACCACACTTGGGGAGATTCAGAAGTGAACAAGCTATAAAAGCATCACACGGGGAAGACAAAGTCATTGCAAGGAAGCTGAATGAGTGCTGGAGAAGGTGAATCCCAATGTAAAGAGGTATCTGCGAAGCTGGTACCACATCTTCTACAGGAAGGCACGAAGTAGCAGCAGCTGCTTCTGGAGGGAAGCAAATCCTTTGCTCCTTCTGCAACAGGTAGAACTTTGATTTCCTTGTCACTATGTTCTCCATAGAGAGGGGAAGGAGAAACCCGAGACTTCATTGTTCTTTAGGGGGTATCTATCCAGTTAACACCTGTCTTAGCTGGAAAGAACAGTGGACTTGCATGTGGAACAAATCAATAACTAACAATAAATAATTTCAAAGAAATGTAAAGGGGTTAAAGGCTTTGGCTTATTTTGAGAATTAGCATGGTTTAGGCTCTAGAGATCAGAAAAATTATCTTTTGTTCTTTTTTTTTTTTTTTAAACCAGGACTACAAGAGAAATGTGGGAAATAAAGAGCCTTACACCTGGCTCTTGCATTGAGCAAACTCACATTTACATACCAAGCAAGCTCACAAAAACTTATATAAAGTATAGATTTACTAGACACAGGGAAAAAATGTGATTTATTGAGGAATAGTCAACACAGTTTGTGTCAGGCAAGTCACAAATTACAAATCTGTGAGTACTCTGTGAAGGTATAAGGAAGTCTATGAATAAAGGTGATTCAGTTGATATAATGTATGAGGGTTTCCAGGAATCTTTCAACAAGTTTCGTATGCAAAGGTTCTTAGAGAAACGAAGTTGTCATTTGGAGTTGTTGTCATTTTGAAACATGACATGTTGTCATTTTGTATTTGGCCTCATGTGGATTAATAATTGGTTAGAGGATTGGAAAAAAGGAAGGACTAGTGATTGAGTTTTTCATAGTAGGAAAATATTAACTGTGCTGGGATGTCACCATTTTCTCAGAAGGAAGCTTGAAAAGGGGGCTAAGTGGCAAAGTTTTTTTGTAATGCAAAAATACTTAATATAGCCAAATCTAAATCTGACTGTGAATGACTGCAGAAGGTCTTGGTATACACAGAGCAGAAATGAGCACTAGTATGTGCAGTACAATGACTCTGGGAAAAAAAATAAATTTCAGCCATGCATATACTGTTCTTGGCTCTGAATTAGCTGTTACCAGTCAAGAAGTAAATCTTGGAGTTGCTTCTGTAAGCTCACTGCTCAGCAGCAGTCGAAAGGGCAAACAGGCTGCTAGGAATTATTAGGGAGAAGAATTGAGAGCCAGACTGAAAACGCTTTTAACCATCTGTATAAGTGTCTGGTGCAGACATATTCTGAAGTCTGCACGCAGGGCTAGTCCTTTCCTCGTCTCATAGAAAGCAGAGTTGAAAGAGGTATGAAGAAGTTTGATCAGAGAACAGCCTGCACAGGAGGAAAAACCAAACAGACTGCGATTGGCTTCGGAAAGAGGCAAAAGGGAAAGGCATATGCTAAACCAGGATGAAGTTATTGCAGGGTTGGAGAAAGGGCATGAGGAAGGACTGTTCTCTGATTCTGATCCCACAGAAATGAGCAGGACTTCAATGCCAAGGCATCAAGCAGCAATTTTAAAACAAACTGGAGAAGGAGTTTTTTCACACGGCCCATAACAGAAAAAGGCATTTGTTGCTGAGAGAAGCTGCAGAGGCAAAAATGCAAATGGATTCTGGAAGGAATTAGCTAAATTAAGGCAGGTCCATGGGTGCTCATTAAACAGGTCAGTCTCTGTATGACCTTCAGCTCAGGTGCTCTCCAAGGAACTGACGGCCAGAGAGGTGCTTGGCTAAATAACAGCCTGTGCTTATTATGACCTTCCCCTGTGCATCTAAGACTGGGCACTTCAGGAAACAGGTCTTGGGGTTAGTTGGGCCAGTCATTATTATATTCTTATGTTAATAAACTAAGCAATTAGTGCACTCCTTTGGGAGCAACCTCTGTCCCAGTGAGAATGAATATGTCCTTGATTCAGCAAGTCATGTGTACTGTTCCTGGACATTTCTAACGTGTGAACCCTGTGGAGCCAAGGGTGAGTATGTTCTGTATGTGTTAGATGTTATATATGCCACTACAGACTCCCTGTCTGGTGCCAAAGGAAAGATGTTTATAGTGTAACAGTATAAATGGAAAGCTTGCTCCCTGCAGTCTGAACTTCTGTGTATGTTCAGTGAGAGGCAAGGATACAGAAATATGGATGGATTATAGTGGATACAGACACACCAGCTGCTTTTACATTTTTCTATTTTAAAATGTATCAGCAGACTAAGACAGTTTCTGAAAATTTACAGCTTCTCAACAAGCATCTATTATCAGTTTAACATAAAATCAGTACTTACACAATATGTCAAACTGCTCTGTGGCGTTTACTTATGCTATGCTAATATGTTCCAGAAGAAGGAAGCAAGGTATAACAGCAGGTCCTCCCTGGCAGTTGTTCCTCAGGCAAAATTCTAGTGATATTACATGATGGAGGAAATCCCTGAGTAGATGAGCTACACGATAAATCATTGAGACTGTGAGGAATTACTTGTAGCATTTAGCAATAAAACACAGCACTGTCAGTATCGTGTAAGACAGAATCTGATTTCAATAGCAGTAATTTAATGTGCAAGAATATCACTCCGTGCTTGTGTGTGTGTGCTTTGAGGGGGGGAAGAAGGGGATGTGATAAACAGTGTTCACACCTGCCAAGAGCAGCTGCTGCTTCTTCTTCTGGAAAAATTCATGCAGAGTGAAGCACATCTCTGTACAATAGCACAGGGATAAGCAGGTATAGGTACAAGTAAGTATCAGAATAAGAAGGCAATAAGGAGGGAATTGGGAATGCTGAGATGGGCCCAGGACGTTTCACTGCCAGAACTCCAAAAGTGTGGAGTTTTTGGCCAGCTTCTTCAATCTCCCTGTGTTTTCTCTGAAAAGAGCAGCTGCCCTGAGGACATCAGAAACAGGGTTTGGGTTTGGCTGGGGAGCTGTCTTGGCAGAGGAGTGTTTGTACTCTTTTATGCAGTTTTCTCCTTTTTTGTTTTTTCTTCTTATGTACTTCCTCCTTGTCTTAAACTAAAAACATGAGGGGTTTCACCACACCCAGAGAAAACAAACCACTTCATTTCAGGTTGGACAAAAAATGCCAAGATCCTGAAAAATGAAATAATTTCAGAGATATAAAATTCTTCAAGAATGTCTATTAATTTTGAGTGATCCCTGCTCAGCCAGTGCATCCTTCAAATCGCTGTAGCATAGCTTAGGTAGACCTCAAAGGTAATAGAAGTGTTTTACTAGCCTTCACACCGGTCTAGTGATCTGCTCAGATTTCATAGAATCTCAGGATCATTAAGGGTGGAAAAGACCTCCAAATCATCAAGTCCAACCTTTGACCGACTACCCCGTTGTCAACTAAATCATAGCACTAAGTTTGACCCAGTTAACTCAAGATTAATTCCTCAGGCTGACGGTTCAAAGAGGGATAAAAAAAGACTCCACAGCAGCTACAGGGATTTCCCATGATGGTCATTGCCACATGGAAACATGGGCTGGCATTTTGATTACTTCAGCAACTGTATCTCTCTGAGACAAGAATGTTTGTTGTTTAAACCACAAAAGACTAATTCTGAATAAAAAACAACATGGCCTTACAGGCATAGTGTGCATCAGCATCATCACCACCAGAACCAGCAACAGGACGTAATTCAATAGATCATTAACGCTGGGGAAGAATAGCACCTTCCATCCAGGACTTCAGACGCTCCATCTATTAGCAGGCAAACACCGCAATTTACAGTAATTCCAAGCAATTCAGTTTACCAGTAATGACTTGTTAGTCAAATTAAAACCACAGAACCCCTGCCTTATTAAAAGCAAAACTATAAAGTTCAGCAGACAAAGCCAAAGAGACCACAACATCAAAGGCCTTTTGAAGATTAACACATTGACTAAACTACCAGAGATTCATTTAGAAGCAAATGACACAGATGTTCTTTGCATCTCTTTAATATTAAATTTATCAGAATATGTTCTTCATTTATAATGCTCTCCATTTCCTAACTTACATCTGTAGGTGATTGGATAAATTTTATGGATAGGAGCTTTTTTTTATTTTCTAGGATAAGATTATGGGGGTCATGGTCTAGACACATTTAGAGGAAATCTTCTGAATCTTGAATGACTCGTTTGGAAAATGTCCTGCAAGTGAGAGTTATGTTTGCTGAGGCATAGATAGAAAAAGCTAGTGAGAACTGTTGCAGCTGTGTTATATAAAAGGAAGAGACAATTTAATGGAAAATTTCATACTTTGCAGAAATTTGATTGCCTATTTTCTCTATGTAGATATCTTATTAGAGCAGCTACAGCTGCTGCACTGAAGGTATATTTTCACTGATGATGATCAGGATGGGAGTGCCAGAGCAGTGTGTGGAATTTAACATTTTATTCTGTTGCAGAATTACAACAAACATTTACAAATCTCTCAGCTGTTATTTTCCTTTTACCAGACAGGAGTTAGAATTTGCTCCTTATGGCTGCTCTTTTTTGTCCAAGGGACACAGAGTGTTTGTTGATGCCAGAACCTTACCAGGTTGGGTGTAATGGCAAAGAAATAATGAATTAACTGTGTCTGTCTCACCTGCTGGTTTTACTGAATGCAGGATAAACTACTTCCCTTAGCACCAAAAGTGTAGACTGTCCTACACCATTCTCCTCTCCTTATGTCCGTTCTTCACCAGCATAAAGAAAAATATTAGATGCTTTTAAAATTACATCATGATGCCACAACATGGTTTTTCAAAGACCTCATTGCTTATAAGCAGCATTGGAGGTAAATAAGTCATAAATTCTACATCACAGAATTTCTTGGCTTCATACCTATGAGACTTGCTTTGCTTCACAGAGGCCAAAAATAATTCCAGGACTGCTGTCAAGTGGTTTACGTTCAGCAATTTGGAGTTTATTAGTGTTAGCATGGTAATGTTACATACTATTTGTGGTGTACAAAGTCTTACAAGCTAAACGATCTTGGGCTACAGTGGTTCGATAGCCAAAATAACTTAAAAATCCT
The DNA here is from genome assembly GCA_013397775.1 of Eulacestoma nigropectus. Taxonomy (NCBI): domain Eukaryota; kingdom Metazoa; phylum Chordata; class Aves; order Passeriformes; genus Eulacestoma; species Eulacestoma nigropectus. The sequence goes on along the minus strand of VZTE01006370.1, from coordinate 413,789 downwards.
GTCTACATATTCTTGACAGAATTTTGTTTGATTTCCATAAAAACAAAATTATTGTAAAGCAAGAGATTTTGAGGAGTATTTAAAGTAAAGGTCCCTCTTTTCCTTCAAGTCTATGAATAGTTCTTCAGCTTGAATCAATCTTGAATATCTCAGTATTTTAACTTGTTCTTCAATACCCACAGGGTGAGTCTTGTTGCTCCTGAGATCACGCGGGGAATATCCCAGCTGAAATGCACAACATCTGAAAGCAGATGCTGTTAGCCTGTCTGCAGATGAGTTATTAGCATTTTTGGTAAGCAGAGCTTATTTCTCTCTCTACTCAGGACAATCTAGTGATGCATCATCTAAAGATGACCTTCCTCTAGAGGCGTAGCTTGAAACACATCCACTGACATTCCACTTACTGGTTTTGTAAAGGCTTGAAACTTCCTTTTTTCACACTGGATTCCATCCTACCTCAGTCATGGTCTCAACAGCTGCAATAAAGTGGCTCCACAGGCCACCTCAGCCTGGTCTAGAAATATGGCATGGGGTCTTACACGGAACTCTCCAGAACTACAGCCTATCCAGCTAAGCAGTAGGTTGAAATATCACCTTCAGTAAAACAAACTGGTGACAAACACTGGCTTAAGCATGTCCAAGATCTCAGCAAATATTGCATTACCAACCCTTTTTGTCCTGAGTTCCCATCACATGTCATGGTGCCACTCCAGATGACCCTTTCAGAAAGAGAGGAAGTTGCACAGAAGCAGGTGGAGAAATGCTTCTCCAAACACTGTGGTGGGTAAACTTGTAAGTAATTTATTTCCCCTGCCTATAACTCATAGCTGAAATCACTATACTTTAAAATTCCAGTTCCTGCTGGGTCCAGAGATGGCTTTATTACCACATAAAATTCTGGCAAATAGAAGAACCACGCTTTAAACAATGGACTGCAGAGCCCAGCTTCCTAGCATGTTATTTTTTATGAAAAGGAGCTGATTGTCCTGCAAGTAATTTAAGACAGTCTTTTTAAGATAAAGTCCCAGCTTCTGTGACTGGGATTGTACTGCAGCATCCTTGGAATTGCAGCTGTTATCTCAGAGCATTACTGGGAAAGCGTTGTCAGCAACAGGGTCAGAGAGCTGGTTTAAAGCTGTTTTTGCTGGTAAGATCTGAGCACAGCTCGCTCTTTCAGCAAGCAGATGTATGGTGGTATGGAGAACCACATGACAAGCTACTGAGAGGAAAACAAACAAAACCAAAACATTTCTGCCTCCCGAATGCATTTCCACTTGGAAATTCAGGGTGCTTAGCAAAATAACTAGAGGAAAAAACAAAAACCACAAAAACGAACAAACAAACAAACCCCAACCAAAACAAACAAACAAACAAAAAAATAGAGCATTGTCTATATTATCTTTTAACTGTGTGAAGGTATCATTGTAAACATGCCTCCGCAAAACCATCTAGAATCTATCTTTTTATCTCTATACATTGCATTCAGTCTCCTAAAGTTTAGGATCACCTTGAAGGAAAAAAAGGTCTTGAACTGGTAGTGGAAGATAGTTATCTTCAAGGAAAAAAATATGAGGACGACAATGTCCTAGCTTCCTATTCTAGAAGGAACTGAGATCGAAAAGGCAAGAAAATTGGTCCAGAATTAAAGCCTTCTTAAACCTGCCTTTCTGTTCATGTTGGTGTATCGGAGTAGGAGATTTGTTTGCCAGGAAAAAGTCTTTAGCTTCTGCTACTGATAATGTCTTCCAGAGTGAGAAGGGAATTAATCTCATCCCTCTACAGCAGATCAGCACAAGGCCATTACACCAGATAGGAGCAGAGCCAGTCCTGTTCCCAGCTCTGTGACTTCAGTGGTTTTGAACTCATACACGGAGTTTGTACTGTTCCCTGCATTTGGGTGAATTTCAGCCTCAGGGGACCATTTATAATGAGCAGCTTATTGGGTCAATCCTATCTTTTCAACTTGTTCATGGGCAAGACAAAGCGTGGAGCAACTCGTAGTGGATTTGGATACTGGGATTTTCTGAAGAATCAGAAAGATAAGACCTCTTATCTTATTATTGAACAGTCACTCTCCTCCCTGCAATACCTTCAATGATGTCTCAATTTCCCTCTCCAGCTGGTCTCTCCCAGTCTGGGAAGGTTGGACAAAACCATGTCCACTCATGCTTTGCTGCTGCTCACAGTGAATGACCAGCCAAGGTCCCTGAACACCCCATTGCTTTTGTCTTCACTCTGCTCTGATCTCCAAGAACTCTTCCTTCTCCCAGGATCTTTAGCAAAGATCTTAATTCCAGGTCCCGCTTTTCTCTCCCTTCTTCTTTTGGGGAACCCTTAGTTTTGCTCATCTTTCTATCCATAGCCCCAAGTCCCCGTTTTTCCTAGTCTAAATGGTCTGTGCAGAAGTACAACACACCATCAATCTCCTGATTGGTGCTTCTGTCTTCATTAGTGGGAGGACTCATGACATGGAAGGTTTTTTCAGTCCAGAAACTATCAAAATTCAGAACCAGCCTGTAGACCCAATAAAGCAAAATCTCATTTAACTCCAGTGGCTCTGAATCTGAAATCAGCAGCTGAAACTAAGTCTCAGAAGCAAGTGAATCTCCTTAAAGCCATAGAAATTTTGATTGCCAGCTAGTTTTAGACAATTTAGTTACTGTGAGGTTAATGGTATCATGTAAGTTCCACTGTTTCTTCTTCCTAACAAATGAAATAAATTAGTAAAAAATTATCCCTTCCCTGTTTCTGCTATCCTAAAGAAGTCATGTATCCTACTTCCAATTAAATTAACCATTAACTCCTTTTGATGAAGCTGTACATGATCAGCACCCAGATGAGCTTTAATCTATACAAAGATTTAAGATCACAAGTGGAAGTGTTTACAGGTTTCAAGACAGAGCAGCGAGCTGCAGACTCAGACTGGGGACAAGTACAACCCTATATGGTTCAGAAGGATCTTTTCTGATCCAGGGGGTTAAGTGAAGAGCTATAAGCAAGCTAAGTTGGGTTTTGATGCACAATGCTCCTTTGGAGCTTTCTGAGCTCATCCTGTAGATCCCATCTTCACTGAGACTGAACTGAAAATGTTCTGGTTCTGTCTAAACCTGCTCATCTCAAAGATAAATCACCTGGATATGCATCCCGTGACTCAAGAAAACAGCACACTACCTTGAAAGAAAAGTTTTAAAATAGATTGTCTTTCCCAGCATAGCTGAAGATTCAGAACAGATAACAGATTTGGGATGTTCATCGCTGGACTCACATGAGTTCAGAGGAGTCCTCACAAACACTGTCACACAGACAATCCGTGACAGAGCTACTACCAAAAAGCTCTATCCATGGTGTCCATAGCTGTTGGCATAAAGGGAACTCAGTTATTTTCTGGTAAAGACAAGGGATAGAAAGGAACAGAATAAAATGGGGAAGGAAAAAGTTCTCCCAGGGTTGTTTCTGGGTGTCCAGAGAAGCATTTCCTGAGATTGGTCTCTCCAGTACAGCAAATTAACATAACAATGAGGATGATTTTTTCCCCACTGTGTCTTTCTCCTAGTCAGCCTGAAAAATATAGTAATACCATGTGTTTTTCACAGCTCAGAGTATCTATTGTTTTCCCCCTTTTTGCAGCTCTCAGAGTTGATTGCAGAGTGTTTTAATCAGCTACAAGTGTTGCAGGCTGATGGGCAGCCAAGCCTTTTGCAGGTAGTACTACTGAGTAATACTTACCAGCTCCATGCTATCAGCTAAGACTTATTTTATTCTCTGTTAAAAATCAAAGGCTAAAAAAGGTGAGGCAGGAAAAGGGAAGGGGAAGCAGGGGACAACTCTCGTGCTATTGGAGATTTTAGGTGCACAGCCAAGAGAAAAGCCACACAAGAACAACAGCATGGGAAGAACAAGGGCCAAGGCTGTCCCAGCAGCTGCGAGGGAAGGACAGCCTGCAGGGATGCACATGAGAGGGCCTCAGCAGAACACAAGGGAAGGCACTTTAGGCAGTGAAATGTTATCTTGCAGCAGGAAGGAGCATTCCTAGCAGTACCAGTATCCCCGAAAAATGCTGAGAGGAACCCTTCACCTGATTTTCTTTTCCTTGCTATCCTGTGCCTGTTGCATCCCAGCAGGTAGGAAATACCTCCTGGCTGATGTTTGTGTTGGCAAGACCCTCAGGCCAGTCTCCTTCTGCAGGAATCCAAGGTACTGTGCCAATGCACACTTCCCCAGTGACACTTGTCTGTCACCCATCCTTGGCAGTGCTGCAGTGTCCTGAGCTGACACCCGGGAAGGCGAGTTGGGAGCTCCAGGTGGTATCTGCTGAGGGCAGCATGGCACACGACAGGGCACAGCCCATAGTCAGGGTCCAGCAGATTAGCAGAACACTGCTCCTGGTGAGTCCCAGGCAGGTCTGGGATGTGCAGCACTCCAGGATAGCCACTGGGCACATGGAAAAATGGCACAGTGGCTGTGGCTGCACACAATGCTCTCTTGTCCCCCCATTCAGAGGTGGAGGGTTAGCAGTACAGACTGGTGATTAACACAGCATTAGGGCAGGATGCTCAAACAGAAATACAGGTCAAAACACTATCAAATATCCTGCATTAAAGAGTTTATAACACATTTCCTGACATATTGCTGTAAGCAAAGGTTGATCCTTTCTGGGGTCTCTTGCAAGCACTTTCAGAGTTATACTACGCTGAGTTTGCAGTCTGCTTTAAGAGTACCAGGCCTATATTGGGAAACTGGAAGTCAGCTGACCACTTAGCCTCTAACTACCCCAGGAATAAAGATTTTTTCCTCTTATCTTTTACCTCCTGATTGTTTTTATGCTCAGAGACCCTGCAGAGAGCTCTGCCTGAAGTCTATGGGCCCCTCTGAGCCATCTGCCCAGTGTGGTACCATGGGAGGTGCAGGTGGGACAGGAGGAAATCTGGCAGTTTTCTCCCAGAAACCTGCACAGCAGGCCAGGTTTGAAGCCCCTGTGTGCTGAACCAAACAGGACAGGTTCCCACACTCCGCAGTGTTTCATTCTGATGAATCGGCGTTTCTCACTGGGACTTGGCTCCACCAGAAGATTTCCGGCCAGATTTAATCAGGGAGGCTTGAAAGCCATCCGAAACACAGGCCAGGAAAGGATATAACTACAAAAATATAGCAGCTTTTTCACATTTTCTGAATTGTTCCGTAATTACATTTGTTGGAGATATAATTCATGCACGATTGTTTAGAGTTGTCCCTGCAACATTTATCAGCTCACGCACAATTATCCTCCTTTCCTTACAGAATCAGACTGTAATCAGTTCTATAAACCCTCTGAGATATTTGTTTGAAGACAATGTTTTTTGTAGGGAATAAAGATGGTAAAGAAAAGTGTTTTCAAAACTGCAGCCAAAGAGAAAGTCAGTAATCACACAAATGAAAAACACAGATTTTTCTAACCTAGTGAAAACAGACTCATGCAGAGTTAATTTTTTCCTCTTTCCACTTTTTCTTCTTACTCCCTATATTTTATTTGCCTTACTAAACTGTGGAAAACTCTGACGCATTTCCGGGGCTCAAACTTTTTCTGAGGATGAGAAGTTGTATCAGTTTAACACAATGATTATATACAAATGCTGCATTACATCAGTACAGATCAAGTGCTTTGACCTTCTTAATTTTAGTGCAGCTGCACCAGTAAATGCTTTATACTAGTCTGGGAAATGAATAAGGAAGATAGCTGTGACAAACTGTTATGCTGAGATGGCCATGCCCACACTCAGGATTTATTTGTGTGAGCCAGTTGGTAGGAAACATTTCCTACCTGGCACAGTTACAGTGGTTAAAACCAAGCAAACATTGTCTGTGCATCAGGCCATAAGGATGAAATGTTGTCGAAAGTCTCTGGCTGCTTTGTGCTCCTATAGCAATATATGGTATCTATAAATCTGGTTTAGCAGCCTAATTAATCAGAGCTGCAGCAATTTGCATCACTGGGGCTGCTCAGCCAGAGCACAAAGTAAATTCACATCCTGGATCTGGCTGCTGCCCCTACTTGTGCTGCCTCTATCCTTGTGTGACTCCACTGACAGCCCAGCTTTATTCTCAGCTCGCTGTGCCAGGAGAGGAGCTGCTGTGTTTCTTTGCTCCTCAGGCAGACTCCAGCATTGGTTCTCCCTTCCTCTGGAGGCTTGTGAGCATTGTCATGTCCAGAAATTTTCCCTGGACTGATTCAAGCAATCACTGGAAGCTGGGGCTCGGTTCAGTCCATCTGGTCTCACTCCATTGTCTCCATGTTTCACTACCTTCCCTTGTCTTCTCCTCTCCCTCTCCCAGGAACCTTCTGCCTTCAAACACTGCTGGGGAAGCTGGGTGCAGAGAGCTGGGTTTGGCTGGAGGGTTTGGCTTTCTTTTGGCACTGTATTTGTGCTTGTGTCCCTCCTTGGCTCGCCCTGGGATGCTGAGTGCGCTACCAACCTTCCTCCTTAATGACTCTGGTCGTACTCTGTGGTGCCCAAGCCCTCTGACCGGCTGTTCTGTGATAAGGAAGACACCACTTGCTGTGGGTGATCTTGTGGCTCAGGGACATCTGTGAGACGCAGTGAGCAAGGACAGAGCCACAGCTGTCCCGGATGGCAGAGCTGCAGCAGAGCTTTCTGTGCCTGTCCCCATGCTGCCAGCCCCCCTGGGGGACAGGAGTATTTAAGATTAACACAGCAGTAATCTAAATCTCTTTTTTCCAGAAATGAAACCGTACAGAGGATTTATTTGCTTGCTGGTCTCTAAGATAAAGGAACAGCAGAGGGACGGTCTAGGCAGCAATGCTAACAAATGGGTGTTTGCTGGAAGAGAAGTGTTTGGATACCTCGGATTGAGAAATCCTAAGCATCAAGGGTGTGACTATTGAGGATTTGAAGTTTGTTTCTTTCTAATGCAGGTGCCATCTGTAAAATGCAGCTCTGGATCCTGAGCATGCACAACATCCTTGGTTGCTCAGAGCTGTGCTTGTCTAGAGCCAGCCAACATGGTTAAAGGAACTTCTTCTTCTCTGTAAGAGTAAATAACATGATAGTTATCTTCCAATCAGTTCTTAAAATCAGTATTTATACAGTGCCACTAAAATGTGGAGTGCTTTCCTGGAAAACAGTCCCGATGCTCTCTCCAGGGAGACAACAGTCTGGTGGTATAAAACATAGATTTTTAATTAGTGTTGTTTGGCTTCAGTGAATTACTTGCATCAGAGCTACAAAGTTGAGTGGAGAATTGTAGACTCGAGCTGGACTAAAACTAGACAAAATAAGACAAGAGGACTCATGTTGCAGGGTTAATGAGAATGAAAGATAGTGGTTGCAGTAATATAGTCAGAAAGTCACACTCAGTGTATTATCACAGCAAGCAGCACTGGTCTTCCTATTTTTAGGTTCAGTCCTTTGTGAGGGAAGATTAGCTTTTTGCAAAGGGTGTTTTAAGAGAGAATGAGCAGAGCACTAATGATAGAATTACGAAAGCAGGTCCAGGCATTAGGCACTGAGAACAAAAAAAAAAGGCATTAGCAAGAGCCAGAGAAGTGGATGAAGGAAGTAGCCAGTGGAAAGGTTTGGAAAAAACAAACCCAGTCTTGCAAAAACAAACCAAACATTTGTTTATAATGAATATATGCTTTGGATATGCTTTTGGATGTAAAGTAATAACCAAAAAAGTATTTCATAAGAAGGGACTCCAGGAAGATTCCAGTCTGAAAGCTATAACATAACTTTTGTCACTGCTATTATTTCCAAGCCTCTCCATATGCCTAGAGTATTCCTATTAATATTCCTTTTTCTTCTCCAATAAAATAGTGAAATCAAAGAGTCCCTGAGAAAGGTAGGCATTTCTGATATTCTTGGTGAAGGATCTGAATTTTGGGGGGAAATTAGAAATTTCCATGTGTAAATTCTGAGGCTTGTGAAAAGGGCATTTTCTGGTAGAAATATTTCAATAGCAAAATTTTGATTCTTTCTAATGGCTTGAAAAGCTTTTTGGCTGGTGCAGAGAGCAACAAGAAATGTCTCCAGAAGTCTGAACAGCATCGAAGGTAGCCCTGGACTGAGTTAACCTGCCACGTCCTCCATCCTCTCCAAATCCATGCCTTCCCCCCTGAAATGTGTTTACCTCTGACTCAAGCAGGAGGTAGTCCTGGCACTCCTGTAACTGAACTAAGAATCAGCTCATTTATTTTTAAGTCACACGTCACTTTGTAATAAGAGGACTCATGTGACAGTTTAACAACTCCTTGTAAAATCCATCCCTTCACAGCCTTTGATGATTCAATGTGCACCTTTCAGCATGAGCTGCATCTGCCCACTGAATCTACATTTCTATTGATCTGTACATGAACAAACATGCTAAATGTCACCAAGACAGGTAAAATATTACTGGTTCTTGACTGAAACAGGCATTTTCTTTCCTCTGGGATGATACAGGCAACAGCCCTGGGAACCATTTCTAGAGCAAACTTCCCAGGGAGACAGGATGGATCGGGAGGCTGACTGTCTCGGAAGTGCTGCACAGATTTTCTTTGAGGAAACCTTTCCATGACATGGTATCATTTAACAGCACTGGTATCCTCTTCCATCAGGTAAATCACAGCTCAGTGAAAAAATTAAAGACCACAACACAGTCAGAAATTAATTCAAATCCTGCCATGAGTAGAATTTTAACATGCAGGAAGTGTAACACCAGCAACTCACCTAACTCACAGTGGGGTGTCCTTATTCTGGTTGTGTATCACTAAGTTGGTATTGTGTGTGGAGGTGCTCAAACACTAAAGAAATAGTAACCTATAACTTACATGAGTGTATTAACCCTACAGCACAGGAGGAAAATGCAAAGAGTGATTCCTCTCCCATAATGAAAGCAGCATAAGCTGGGTGCTCTGAGGGGTGCTGGGTTTAAGTACAAGCAGCTTGGCTTCGCTGCAGCTGTCTCAATGAAACAAGGTCATCATTCACAGTCCAATGCCCAAGGAAAGACAGGAGTGTCTGAGGGATCCAATGCTCTCTCCCATGCCCCAAAATGCTGATATCTAATTGAACCTCCTAACTATGTAAATGTATGCTAAGCTGATTAGTTTCCTTCTCTCCTCCTGCCCTCATTCCTTGATAGTCAAGATCCTCTGTCAAACAGTTTGCTTCCATCGTGGTCCTGATGCGCTGGGTAGGGAATAAGTGGCACTGAGAAATCCTCACTGCCCACATGTAAACAGAATCTTCCTATGCAAGGGAAGCCTTGGATCACCTGTGGAGGCTGGTTTTGCAGTAGCTGTGCTTTGATACACTAGCACAAAGGAGATGCACCACAAAGAATTAAGGCTTATTTCTACATCTTTCGAAACAGCATCTTTAAGAAACCTCTGCCTATTTTACAGGAGAGAGGAAAAAACCCCAATAAATATGTATATTGCTACCACCTGCTTTTCATTTCAAAAAGTATAAATAGGGCTGAGCTTCCCATGGTCTAAAGCTAAATCATCAGCACAATTCTGGCAACAGATTTTTAAACACCTTTGGTGGTGTAAGAAGCAAAAGAACGCCAATTGATTTTAAGATCAAAGGCTGAGTTTACAAGGTTGGCAAAGAAATTCTCTCCTCACTTATAAGCAGCACAAATAAGTCATGCAAATCTCAGAGAGGTGTGAAGGGGCCACACACTGATATTCTCCCCAGTGCTTCTCTGCATAGAACCTCCACAATATTTTCCTCCAGTTCAGACAATCACCACAAATACCAGGTGTCCTTTGGGGAGGATGGGAGGCTCACTGGTCTGAGACAAAAGCATGTTATGTAATGTATGTGGTAAAATTAATTTTGCTGGGAGATAAGGGAAATGCCATAAATAGCTGACAGACTGCTTGAGAGAGGGAGCGAGTGAGCACTCCTGAGCCTCTCAAAGCTCTTGCTGGCTGTGCCTTTCATCAGCAGAGTCACTGAGGAATGTCTGCCATTCCAGAACCAATAACCTTTGCTCCATCAAAATGCTATTATTTTAGCAGTTATGTCTTTAAGTGGTAGATTAGTTAAACCTCATTTTCTCATGTACTCAGACATTAACTGAGGTGGTGCTCCATGGGTGAAGCAGAACACAGCGTGCCCCTTCAGCAGACCCCTGCAGCCCTCAGAGATGGTTCAAACATGATAGGTGCTTTTTCCAGGTACTTTTTCCACTCTCCTTCTCAGCTGACCATGAAGATTTCTCGAAGACCCGGTGTCTCTTCTCCCTGATGGCACCACTCCATCACATGCAGCTCAGGGCTGTCAACCCACACCTCCATCGTTCCCCACACACAGCCAGAAAACCTCTGGTAGCCCCAGAGGTGCTGCTGGTGGGTCTTGTTCCCCACAGAGGTGGCTGAGTAGCACTGTTGGGCACTCCAGGAGCCCAGAGACTGTAAGCCCACCCTGCAGCCCATCCATGTTGCAGAGTACTTCAAGGCAGTGATACAGCCCAAAGCCAGCAAGGGACTTCTTTTTGTGGTCACCTGTTGGCTTATTGTGGTTTGGTGGAACATCTCAGGGTGCATGGTCTTCTAGTTTATTCCCATTGCCTCTTGTCCCGTTGCTGGGACCCACCAAACAGAGCCTGGTCCTTCCCCTGCCCCCTCCCTGCAGACACTGACAGACAGGGATGAGGTCCCCTTTCAGATACCTCAAGGCTGAACAGACCCAGCTCCCTCAACCTTTCCTCAGAGAGATGTCCCAGTTCCTTCATCATCTTTGTCACCCTCTGCTGAACCTGCTCCAGGAGTTCCACATCTCTCCTGTCCTGAGGAGCCCCAAACTGGACACAGCACTCCAGGGGATCCTCAGCAGGGCTGAGTAGAGGAGCAGGATCACATCCCTGACCTGCTGGCAGTGCTAATGGTTCCTAATGCACCCCGGGATCCCATTGGCCTTCTTGGCCACAGGGCCATGGTGCTGGCCCAGGGACAGCTCATTGTCCACCAGGATCCCCAGGTCCTTCTCCCCAGAGCTGTTTCCCAGCAGGTCGGCCCCAGCCCATCCTGGCGCCTGGGGTTGTTCTTCCCCAGTGCAGGACCCTGCATTTGCCTTTGCTGGATTTCAGAAGGTTCTCTGCCCGTCTCTCCATCCTGTCGAGGTCCTTCTGAAGGTCTGCATGGCTGTCTGGGGTGTTGGCCCCTCCTCCCAGCCTTGTGTCATCAGAGAACTCACTGAGGAGGCATCTGCCCCTCAGCCAGGTCGTTGATGAATAAGTTAAACAGTGCTGGGCCCAGTGTTGAACCTTGGGGGACACCACTGGGACAGGCCTCCAGCTGGACCCTCTGCCACTGATTACCAACCTCTGGGATCTGCCACTCAGCCAGTTCTCAGTCCACCTCGCTGTCCACTCATCCCATCCACACTTCCTGAGTTTGTGAATGAGGATGCTCTGAGAGACAGTGTCAGAGTCTTGCTGAAGTCGAGGCAGACAACATCCTCTGCTCTCCCCGCATCCATCCAGGTAGTTGTTTCATTGTAGAAGGCAATCAGGGGGGCCAAGCATGATTTATCTTTAGTGAATCCATGCTGACTACTGATCCCCTTCTGGTCATCCATATGGACAGAGACGGTCTCCACCTCAATTCCCTTTGACCTGTGTATCAAAAGCTTTCTACTTTTCTTTACTTCACTTTTTTTTTTTTTTTCACCCAGCACTGACAGTTTTCCCTGGACAGGGGGAATAAATTATGTGTCATATTTTGATGGGAGATGCGTCAGCTGAAGCTGGTGTGATGTGACTCAGACTCATTTCACTTGCAAAGTGTACTTCAAGTTTGAAGCAGGCCAGGCCTCCAGAAGTGAGAGCCACATGCATGAACTCACTCCCCCATCCTCCTCTTTCTCCTGGGTGGCAGAGCTGCCTGTGGTCAGTCCTGGCTGTGTACATCCCAAGGGCACAGGGATGTGGCAACTCCCCTGAACCCAGGCTGTGTGTTTTCCACGCCTCCTCTCAGAGGTACTTAAACTGAGCAAACCCAGAAATCAGGATGATGGAATGTGGGGCAGAGAAGTTAAAAGAGGGAGGAAGAGTTTGCCCTATGTCTTCTGTTGTGATTTCCTAAATCGTATTGACTAAAGCGTGTTTCGTGGCACTGAATTCTAACTCATGATCTCAGCTTTTTCCATGAGTCCCCTGGCATATCTATGCATCTTTAACTAGTGGGGAAGGCAGAAATGTGCTTAAAATGCAAAACCAGCGACATCCTGTTGTTCACAGTAACAGGTTAAATGCTGCAGAATTCATCCCTGTTACACAGAGCAGTTCTTTCTTGATACAAATCTTCCCAGAAAGGCCTTGAGGTCAAAATTTACCTGAGAGGAAAGAGGGAAAAGGAGAATGTCCAGAAAACATTCATTAATTCAGACCAGTGTTCTAAACAATAAAGATTTCAAAAACAGCCAAGGGTCAAAAACTGCAATAAACCCTAATCAAGGTCAACCTTTACCTCAATATAAATATCCTCTGAACAGTCAGATCTTTTTTTTTTTTTTGCTTGAGCAAAGCTTAATGGAAAGACTTCCATGCAAATGTCATTTAGTAAAAGAAAAAACAACAGGAAAGCCCCTCAGCCAGTCCAAATTTAAAGTCATTTAAAATGAGTTTAAAATCATGACCCCTTGAGATAAGTATTTCATCTAGGCTGAGTGACATGTGCTTTACATACAGTGTTTTAAAACCCAGAGTGAGAAAAGATCTCCTGACTTCAGCATATATATCGCATTTGTGAACGTTGGCTGCTTTGCTTCCATTACACTTCCCTTCCTTGTCAGCACCTCAGTTAAAATAAAGCAACCCCCAGGCAACTTTCACAAACGCACTGTGGAAAGATTAAACCATGACAATGTACATTCATATGAGGGGTCAAAGTCAACATTACACACCTCCATTTACTTTACTTGAATGTGACTCACAAAATAGACACAGTAGGAAGCGCATATTTGAAGGACTTTGGGAACTTTCTTGCATTAGCTTCAGTTATTTGCTCAACACTGGTCCTTGGCATAGAACATCTGAATGAAGAAGTAAAATTTTAAATAGTAAATTCTCTAATTTATGAAAATAAAGAAACAGAAACCTTCATTCCATTCCCCATTCACTCTCATTTCCAGTAGCTGCAGCAGATCATCGCTTTGGAGCAGCTTCCCATATATTAAAGATTCCCCAGTTCCCTGCTTCTAAGTCACCTTCACTTCTGCAAATGTCCAAGGAAGACGAAAAAACTGAAAGTCAGGCTGATCTTCTCTGAAAGGGCCACCTTCTTTCCTAGTGAATAAATAGAACCTTGAAATCCTCTTCTGGAGGAAGAGAAAGTGGAATTGCACCTCTTGGAAATGGACCTCTAGCACTAATGCCAAAGCTGTGATTTAAAGTTGTGGGCACAATTCTCTCCTCAGTTACAGCAAGGCAAATCTTTAATTTCAAGGAAGTCATGAGACTGACTTTGAGAGAGAGTTGCTGAATTGGCTATGGATGAGATGAGACCTGGATCTTGTCCTACAGTCCTTTGAAACATTACCCCTCGGATCCCAACATTGCATTTTCACATTTATAATTATGCCCCTATTATACCCACCTTCACAGAGGAGCAAAATCTGTGAAGAACACCCACAAATGCTTTTGACTCCATGTGGAAATCTAGAAGTGCAAATCAGCAAGAAACACTGCTGAGTTTTCCCTCCCTAACCTGTGACATGCATTTGAAAATGAAGAGGTTATTTTTAATTATAATTGACATTTTTCCCCCTGGTTGTCCCAGTGAAGGCATTTATCTTGCTAGGAAAGTGGTGCCACTTATAATGCTGCCACAATGGGAGCTCAGTGGAGGATGCTGTGAACAGGCCTTTAGGGAGATTCAAAAAGCATCTGTTAGACTGCAAAGTTTAAAGCCAGGGAATTTGATTTTCCCACTCCTTCTGAGTAAGAGGGAAAGAAGAAGGATCTTCTCCTCTGCCTGTACTTTGGCCCGTGGGGCTGGGCTTTGTGGGCAGGTCTGCTTTAGATGGACACCTCCATGCCAGGGATGCAGTTCCACTCCCAATCCCTCAAGCTGGGACATGTTGCAGCCCCATGACAAGGCATGCTGAAGTGATGTACCTTGCTCTCTCACTCCTACTTTCCCCTGGAAAGGAAACACATTTTCAAACTTAAGTCAGACTCCTGAAACTGGGGCCAAGATTTCCCTTGGCAGGTCTGTCTGCTGTTGCCATGTGCTGTACATGGCTCTCTCTGCTTGTCCCCTTGCCCTTCCTTACCCCTCACCCTGCACCAGCCCCTGCTAAGTCATCAAACGTGGTTCAGGGATATATGAACACGGTCAGAAAATGCACTAAAGTGCAGAAAACACACATTTAAATTAGGAAGTGGCATCAGTTCGGCAGAGTGCAACTCTTTTCCTGAGGATGCAAATATCAGCACAGCAAAGCACTTTCTGAATCAGACAAGCTATTAATATTTTTTAAGGGCTTTGAAAATAAATTTGAGGATTGGGAGAATATGCAACATTGCAAAAAGAACTCCTGTGAAGCCTTCTGTCCTGGGATTCTCCCTGAGTGCAGGCACAAGTCCTGTCCTAGCTTTTGCAGTGTCTGCTGAACCAGCCTGTCCAGAGGTGATTATTAGCGCCAGCTACAGCAGAGGCAACACCACATTTCTGTTTTTCTTTGCAAACAAACATTTAAGCCCTTCTGGCAGTTCTATCATGCTGCAAGGGGAAAAATGCCCTTGGTCATCAGATCTGTCAAATTTCAGTCACTATCTGTACCAGGAGTGTAACATCCCCTGTAGGCAACCCAATTGACACCCCAGTGTCAATACTGACGTCTCTCAGTCTTATCCTACTGACACAACTCCTGTGAGCTACAGGGATCTCTGGGAATCTTCAACTCTCATGACCTGCTGTGGAGGAGACAATTATGCAATCTCTTCTGGGTTCCTGCAGAAGAGCCTGAGGATGCTGAGGGCTGGGGAAACTCAAACAGGACAGCAAGGTCAGAGCCCAGCAGTGAGTCTCAGTGCCATCAGTCCTTGTGAGTCTCAGTGTCATCAGGCCTTGTGAGATCTCCCCTGCAGCTGGAGAGGATGTTGATTGCTTTTATAAGGACCACTCTGGGAGAAGCTCTGCCTGCTGGTGGGTGGTACCAGTGGCTTTTTCAGACAAGGAGCTCAGATCTTGTACTGTTGAATGTTAGCATTGTAATAGTTGGGTAAAACACTTTGTAGTTGGGCACTACAAAGTGTACAGGAATGGAAACTGCAGCAGTCCATGTAGCAGCAATGAGCTAAATATACTTATGGATGAAGCAGAATTGGGGTCAGATACGTAGTTTATTGGGATGGTATCTTATAATTTCAGAAACCCATAATACCAGGGCTGAAATATAAATATCCTGCACCCACTACCAAAACAGAAAAAAATTATTTTCAACTAATGTGGGAAAAAGTCAGGAGTTCTGTGCAAGGGATAAAAATTATGTTGCAATATGGCCGAAAAAAAAAAAAGAGTAGAGAGTGTTCCTTCATGGAGAAATCAATTTTGAGGTTATACCTGCTTTAGCAGTGCCCAAGGGAAAAGTAAACAAAGAAACTCTGTGGCATTATAGAGAGCCCAAACCAGAAGGTAAGGCTGGGCAGAATGTCCCCAGAAAATAAATATAGCACATCAAAAGCAGGCAGGCAAATAGGGTTTGACTCATGGCCTTGTTAAGGCACAGCTCCCCTTCACAGGTAATACAGGGGCTCCCTTTTTACCAAGTTGCAGGCAAGCTTGTAACCGAAACAAAAAAAAATTACCAGAGATGGAAATCCAGTTCTGGTCAGAAAAGTAGACTGGGGAAGATTTTTACTTCATTATGAAAACACAGAAGAAAATACATCTGAAGATTCACAGACAGCAAATAGCAGCATCCATCAGAATAAGCAACATTCAATCTATCCAGATCAGCTGAATCTATCGGGTTGTGGTAGAAATCTATTTTTTCTTTCAAGCTGTTGAACACTTTGTCATTTGTGCATACAGAGCTAGGTGGGACCTGGGATCAGAAATATGAGGGTAAGGCAAAAAAAGAAGGTGGAAAAATTGTGCCTGTGTATATAAAACCAGCTCAGTTGGACCTTCCCAAATATCCAGTTTGTATCGGATTCAAATAAAAGTTCAGGTTAGTCTTATGTCCTATTTGGACCTTTTGGCTCACCATGCATCAGAAAAGCACATGTATTTTTATTGATTACCTCCGTCCACACTACTACATCCAGTTCTTTTTGCTGCATTGTTGCATTGATTTCTCCTGCCCAAATCACACTATTGATTTTCCCTGCTCCTGTTTCACATCTGTGCTTCTCTCAGCCACCCAGCTGATATAGTAGGGAAAGTGTGAAATTAATGCTCAGCTTACAGACACACATGCCAATGAGGAATCTACCCGCAAGGATAAGTCCAAGGCCACTGCTCTGTTGCAGGGTCTATGTATAATGTTATATGTGTGATTCTTTTTTAGAATCCAAGGATTACATGGACATGTAAAAAGAGGATTGTGTGCAATCCTCTGCTCCTTCTTCGTCAAGGCAATAACAAGCAGTTCAAGGCTAACACTGAGCATTTGGCTGTTCTGCCAAAAATATGTTGAAGGTCACTTTTAGTTAAAGTCACTAAGACACAGCTGAAAGCAAGCCTTTTCTGTCAAGAATGGACTAGGTTTCTAGCTGAGGACAGGACATGCAGTTGCAGCCAGCTTTTAAGGGAAGGAAAGCACCTGATATGTCCCATACAGTGTGCCTGGATTTTTTCAGATACTCTGCACCAGAGATGTTGAAGTTGTCGGGAAGTCATCTCCTGACTGTGGATGCTATGGGTAATTATGTATTTCAATCTTTAATTTAATTTTTTTTCTTACCTTTAAATGTTCAACTTTAATTGCAAACTCAACAATCTTAGTGACAATCAGAAATTTGACATGTATCAGCAGCATCCATTTGTTTCAGATTTTTGGTGAGAAGATCATAGAATCACAGGATCACAGAACATTCTGAGTTGGAAGGGACCCACAAGGATCATCGAGTCCAGCTCCTGGCCCTACACAGCACCAACCCCAAGAATCCCACCACATGCCCAAGAGCGCTGTCCAAACATTTCTTGAGCTCCATCAGGCTGGTGCTGTGACCACTGCCCTGGGGACCCTGTTCCAGTGCCCAACCAGCCTCTGGGGGAAGAACTTTTTCCTAATATCCAACCTACACCTCCACTGACACAGATTCAGGCCATTCCCTCGGGTCCTGTCACTGTCACCACAGAGCTCAGTGCCTGCCCCTCCTCTTGCCCATTTGAGGAAGTTGTAAGTGCAGTGAGGTCTCCCCTCAGTCTCCTCCAGGCTGAGCAGACCAAGCGCCCTCAGCTGCTCCTCACACAGCTTCCCCTCAAGGCCCTTCACCATCCTCACTGCCCTCCTTTGGGCACTCTCTAATAGTCTAATATCTTCCTCATATAGCGGTGACCAAAAGTTGATACATTCCACAAGAGAAAGAGTGCGTGTGTTTTTCAGAGTTGCTGTAATGTTTAAAAAAATTACATTTAAAGTAATTTGGTGTGTGCTGCTCCACGGAGAGACATTTCCACGTAACGAACTGAGCAATTCTGTAACATTTAAAAGATGATAGTGAGAATAGTTTATTGATACTCATCATTGATACAGAGAAAATATGTTCTGAGTTTTTACATGAGATGGTGTTACAAATTGTACATGATAAAATGTTTAGTACCCAGCAATTATTTTGTAAGTAGAAATTACTTCTCTTGAATTATAAACTGTTGCTCTACGTACAAAATAATAACCTCTTGCACAGTGCTGTTTCTTTCAGTCACTTCTAAACTGAAGCAAGAGAAAAGACCCACATAAAATAATCCTACCAAAGCAAGAATGGACAATTTGAATGCATGGGGAAAACAGTGTTGTCTGATTATTACTACTGTGCAGTTTCACAGGTCCCTTGAATGTTATTTCCTATCAGCTTTATAGCTCTTTCATCCAAACCCCCAAGAATTTGTAACAAAATATTGTAGCCACAAGGGAGTTATTTTCCTTTTCATATGAAAATCTCACGGTGACACTGTGAAAATGGTGCTGCTTAACAATCTTTATGTGATGCTAAACATTCGACAGACCCGTCTGTGACCATCTTAGAGAGGATTTACTAACACAGGGAGCCTAAAGCAGGAGCTCAGCATTGCCTTACACTGAGCTACTCTTGCAAATCAGTCACAACATCAGGTTTTCAAAAACGTTTGCCCAGAGCAAGGAGAGCAGCACCGATATCGCTCTCAGGAAAAAGAGGTGAGGGTGAACAAGCTGTTATCTTCTTGATTGAAGCACTGGGTGTAGCAATTACCCACCAAGCCCAGCTTGGTGGGATTGGTGAGCTCTGTGTAACTCACAGTGCCAGGTCAGCTCTTCTCAGGTGTTTGGGGGAGCAGTTGTTGGGATCAGAGGATACCTCTGCTCATATTCGAGTTATGCCACCTGAAGCAAAGAAAAAAAAATCACATAGCTCCTTGGCTAAATATTCCAGGAGAAGCTCCTCTCTCTCATGGGTGTCCCCTGCATCTGTCTGGAGCAGGTGCTGATCCCCTGGATGTGCACATTCCCAGGATATGCTCCTCCACCACAACCAGGTGTCACAATCTAGGGCAGGGACAAGAGGAGGCAGCCTTTGCATTCTGTAGTTTCCTTTCACCATCCAAGAGCAGCAGCGTGGTCAGCAGGCTTTCCTCTAGTGGAAATAAACGTTGGGATCATGCAGGTGACGGTTAACGTCCCACAGATTCTCCATGGGGTCTACTGATAAAAAGCATGATAGACCATGACATGTGGACTAAATTAATCTAAAAATTCCTTTATCAGGTTGATTTTAGCTCGAGGCGAGTTTTCTGCTCGGTGTTGTCCCCAAGTTCCATCACATGCTTAAGGTAGCAGGCACAAGCCCAGTGAGCTTGTGTGCATTATTGCAGCTGGCTGTGGGCATCCAAGCAGTTTCCCAAATAAAGTATGGGGTATAAGAAACATGAAAAGCAATGTGAATTTTAAGCTGTTCTCTGAAAATGCCCTGAAGCGTCTTGTTTTTCTGTCCTAACCTCTGTTAGAGTGTTTGTAGCATCCCTCCAAAGGCACAGACCTGGTTTGATGGCTGAGGCAGTTTTATTCCCAGTTAGAGCTGCATCAGCAGATAATCTGCACTGCTGGGAGACATTGACTGTCTACTTCACACCTGTGTGATCAACCCATGGCTGTTTATTATTCTGGTATTTTCAATCTTCATCTTCTTTAGCCAGCAAGTGATCTCAAACCACTGCTTTCTGGCTTTTAAAATCAATTGATAAATAGCATTTTTTTTTTCTCCAAAGAATCAATGCACAATTACTTTGAACTGTTTCAAGAAAATAGGATTTTTGAGATACTATATCCTCCCTTTGCTCCTTTCAACAAGCTTGATTTAAAAAGCAAAGAGAAAGAAGAAGGACAAGTAGCACCGCAGACTTTACAGAAATGTGGATGTTCTGCAGTCAGATTATTTTGTGAAACTGGAAACTTCATATTTAATCTCAAGTGTTTCTTTCCTTTTTCACAGGCTCCTGTCTCCAGAGGAGAAAGTGGAGTTTCCAGGCTTTCCAGAGTGTGTTTTAACCCTAGGATGTATATAGTATGGTATTTATTGGCAATTACCTGTGAAGAAATTCAGAAGAAGAAATAATTCAGATAAAGCAGCAAGTTTTGAAATACATATGTATAAAATCTCAAGATCAGAGTGTCTGGTGTAATGAGGGAATTTATTCACAACCAGGATGTCTGATGAAGTCTTTCCTGCCATCTAAGTTTTCAAAATAGGAATAAAGAGCTGCAGCACTGGGTCCATCGGTCAGCCAGTGTGAAACTCTGTAGTTGTGTTTTCAGTGTCTACAGATGAAACCAGTAAACCTTGCCCTAGCGAGGTGGTTGCATTTGGGAGATGGACCCACTGTAACTGGAATTTGACTCTAGAGGAAAATCCACACACATAGACTCATGCCTGACTATTGCAAGAAATAACATTCTGAAATCTCTTTAGATATGGTGGATCACAACGCCATAACATCATCAAGAAAAAGATGTTTTTCTTCTTTTCTTCATACAGTTTTAAAACTAAGCCACTTTGAGATTACACAGCACTGATAGCTCAGGGTTTGCCAGAGAGGCTAAATCAGGTGTCCTTGCAGTTCATCTTCCTCTTTGCCAGTCCAACTCAAAGAATGCACAGGAATTTCCTGAGATGCTTTCTTGGAAGAGTTCCTGTCTAGAATAGAGGAGCTTTCCAGGGACTTACCTTAAAAACAGTATTTGAGTGTTTCAAAGGAAGGGCAGGATAAAACCTTAACAAATGAAAAATTAAATTCTGTTTAAAGTTTTAGTTTTAGTTCAGGATCTGTCTAGAATCACAATCCTTTTCCAACACATGACCTAAACTCTTAATTATTTATTTTCCTACTTACCAAGGGAAACAGCCATTAACCCAACAATTTAGTGTAATATAGTAATGGCAAAGGCTAGAAGTTAGACATAAAGTGCAAGAACATAAATGTGAAAGACTTTTTAATTTCAGAGAATTAGGAACTATTAAGGGAGAAGATATACAGAATAAAGGGGAATAATGCCCTGATTATAAGCCATGATTATAATTTTATTAGGCCCAGCAGTTAAATAAAAGTGAAAACCTAAGAGAAAAGTCAAAACAATTGAATTTTAAGGGTCTCTTCTATGAGAATAACTGAGGTGGATTTGGCTCAAGTGGTAATACGGGCTGCAATCCCAAGGAACACCTGGTCCTGCAAACAACCTCAGGCATCTTTGTCCTCATGCAAGCAGGACACACACATCTTTAAATCCAGGGGAGCCTGCACTTGCAGTTTCGCCCAGACTAGTTAAAGAAACAGCAAGTTTTCCCTGAAAACCACTGGGGCGAGGTGCTGAAATAGAAGTGTTCAAACTGATAGTAAAGATGCTACAGCAGAGGAATATAAAATAATTCCCCTGACTGCAAGACTGCACCCTTGCTTTACTTCATTTCTCCTCCATTTAATACTAAAAGATAAAAACCCAAGCGATGAGCTGCTCCGAAAGCTGCATCTGGGAGCAGTCAGGCAAAGGACATGGTAAGGCCATCCCTCCCCACTGGCGCTTCTTGCTGTGTGGCTTCCCCTGCAGTCTGACAACCTCTCTCTGTGCTTTCCATGTGACAAGCAGGGAACGCCGCTCCCAGTTTCACCTTGTAAGGCTTTTCGGTACCAGCACGTAGGGAGCTCCCTCATTCCTCCTCACGGGAAGGAAAATGAAACAATCCTTCCAAGGAATGAAATGCACTGAGTTTGCATGTACCACTGGGGACCTCAGGAGACCAAAGTAAATGAATAAAGGATCTTCAAATGATTTATGACAACAATTGCTGGGATTATTCTGAATGCAGCAGAGGGGGGAGGCAAGGATGGAATTGATAAAGGTAGTTAAATTAAATTTATAAACAGTACAGACATTGCCAAGAAAATTAGGATAAACACAAAGAAATTCTTTAAAACCCCAAGAAATTTCCAGCAACTAATGAGATTTCAAGGCATGACAATGGAAAAGTACAGATGAAACTGATATTTCTCAGAAAGATTTTTGTTTCATTGTTCGCAATAGAAGCTGAAGGTCATTTTCTAGTGATTGAGATCTATTTTCCTTGGAGAGAAAGAAAAATGTTAAAAGGTTTCGTGATTATACTGGAACAGATAATTAAGCAGTAAGAAGTTGCACAGGTTGACAAGGCACTGGACCCAGAAGATTTCCAGGCACAGAAAAGTGGCTGAGACAGAGACAAGAATTTGTGAGCTGGAGCAGAGGAGAGGATTTGGCAACTACACTACAACAGGGACTCCGTTCTGCCACCAAAACAGCTGTATCCTAAACAGCTGTATCCGAAACATCTGCATGGGTCCAGCTGTTATGACAGAGAGCACCTTTGAGACCTGTGACTTCCATGGCAGTAGTGAAAGCCAAATGGATTATTTCAGACACTTGACATAGCACTAGATCCTGGTGTTTCTCAGCCAAGCCTTGGCAATTTTATTCAGAAGGTGGCTGGGACAACACAGAGCATCAGCAGAGGATGGTGAGGTAAATTAGCTCCAGAGGGGATTGGTAGAAATCTAAATTAAAGTATAGAGTCATTTAAAGTTTGTATTAGGCTATGAAGGTAAGAATTAATTTGTTCATATTTCTTTTGCAATGTTAGTTAATCCTCTGATATTTTAGTCCTTAAATATTCCAGTAACAGGAACATTCATTAATTATCAACTCGTCCACTGGCAGGACAGACTGTAAGGTCTAAATGACCAACTCGGAGGAAATATTCATGAGTCCAATTCTGAATCCAGAATTTCTTGTTGAGTAGCTTAAGGCAAGCTGTTTGCCCTCTGAAAGACCTTCTAATTCCTGACACAAGAAAATTCCTTCCTTTTCTGATACAGCTGTAACTCCAGCAATATATTTTTAACTGCACTTATAATAGTTCATCTGGCCTGGTCAGGATGCTTCCTCTGCTCCAAGCCAAATTCAATTTCCCCTCAGTAATGTTAACTGCCATTTCTATTGTCCTTTTCTTAGACAGGTTCAACACATCACTCCTAGGACTAGCTTGATGTCAATGGGCAGAGACCAACTGATGGCCTCTGTGGACATTAGAAAAAGTATAAAAGCTTGTAAATGAATATGCAGTTATTCCTTTTGGCCTATTGCTCAGCCTATTCTGAAAGATGTTAGGAAGCCCTACTCTCCTACAGGCCTGTTCTGTCAAGGCAGGGTCAGCTTCATATTTCACCGTTTAATTTCAAATGAATTGCAACAGGCTATTTTGGAACAACTTATGCCATGAGTTGTTCTGACTATTTTATTTCCACTTTTATACTTGAAAAAAAAAGGAAGGCTGTCTTTTTATGTCCTGGGTTTTTGGGAGCATCTACAAGCAAATCACAGATTCTCAAGGGTGACATTCATTCCTTTGGGCAGTACTGATTATGCTGAGCTGGATGGGTATGCACCATCACTGACTAGCTGTCACAGGGTTTTCTTCAACAAGTGCAAAATCACAGACTTCACTGGAGCTGTACCAATTTATACCCCAGGGAATGGAAATTAGTTGCCCCTGGACGTTTTTTCTCAGCATGTGTCAAGTCAGGACAGATAAACAGAGCCTTGTACTCTGATGATGATGATTTCTTTAATCCTTATATAAGGAGAAGATTCTCTCTGAAAACCACATGCTTTGCCAAAATTCAGTCCAGGCTACAGCCTGAATTTTCCTCTCCTGGGTCTGAAATGTTGCATGTAATCTCATCTGAATGTTTGTTGAATGTTTGCTGCCAGAAGAGTCTCTCTGTTCTGCCAAATACTGTTCTCCAGCTATGGGTACCCAGTTTTCATGGCTGTCAATCTCTTTTCTTTTCTCTTATCTTCGTGAGTGCCCTGCAAATATCAGGCTAATTCCATATCTAGAGTTAGTCTTAGTAGTCTCGTAAATATCTACAGAAAAGTGTGGACCATGTGACTGTAAGATGTTATCACAAGTGGCCTCTTGATCTAAAGTACTGTCAAACAACCAATAAGCCAAAGATCTTCCAAACAGCCTTTTTTATGGACTGCAAACACTGCTCTCACTTGTTGCTCTTTGACACAATAGAGAGCTATGAAGTGTGAAGGGGATGGCTCCTTCTCAGGAGCATTGTAGGAAGTAGATTGAACAAATTTTAAATACGTTGTGCAGAGCCTCAGCTTTGAGGCTGCTGATAGGTTAGATCTCAAACACTGCCAGCATTTTGGGTCTGACTGGATCATCCTCGATACACAGCATCAAGATTTACACAGATTGAAAGATACCTGAAGGCATGGGATAGAGCAGCCTGACCCATCATCAATACTGAAGGCACCTTAACAAGGTTAAAGTATTGACAAAGAAAGGATTTATTAATGTTGATTATTTGTGCCACAAATACTGTCCCAGGCTAGCAAACAGCCCATGTTTCTCATCCAAGAATAATTATCCTTTCTGGAGGAAAGCAGGCATGGGTTGTTTACACACTGGGAGGAAAAAAACAAGCCAAGCTAAATGTGTCCTACACTGTTGTGTCCGGTGCACTGAGACAGGACCTTCTAATGAGTCTGTAGCTCATCCTGTAATGATGGACATCTAATTTATTTTATCTTGATGTGATAGACCTGGCATAGTAATATCTGGCAATTAGTCACACTTCAGTGGCCCTTAACTTAAGCAGTTTGCAGTGAAATGCAGGTTCTGGTATGTCACTGCTATTTCCTGTTATTCCTTATACAAAGGACTAGCAGAAAAAGCATTAAAATACTAAATCACCTATTGCAAAAGGCTGCACCATCAGCTTCTGAATCCTATTTAGCACTGCTAAATTACAGAACAGCACCACTCCAGCACGTGCTGTTACTGGCTGATTATTTTGTTAAACAGAAAACTGAAACCAAAATTGTTTGCACAGCTAGAAACTAATGTGGGATTCAACAGCATTTGCCAATATATAAAGATAAAGCAGAGCTTTAATAGGTCTGATTTGCTTTATCTAACACTAATTCAACAGATAAAGTGAAACAAAAGCCTGGGAAAAGCAGAGATATTTATTGCCAGCACCACTCCATAAAAATGGTGCTGGTTGTTTTTGTTTCAGGAAAGTGTGGTCACAAACAGCAGTGGTCCTGGAGGCAGTGGATTCATGGTCATGGGCAGCTATCCCAGAGGGTAAAGCAGAGCAGTTCTGGTACCCAGAAGAGAGAGAAGTAAAGGGTTTGGGGCTGCTCTTCCAACCCCAATGCTATGTGGCAAGGCTTGCCCCAAGCAGAGATGGCTGGTCCCCAGGACACAGAGCAGAATCACAGAATATTCTGAGCTGGAAGGGATCCACATGGATCATCGAGTCCAGCTCTGAAGCTCATCTAGAAGTATTCACCTCTCCTCTGTGAGTGGGTGATGGTGCTGGTACACTCAGTGTACAGACCCCAGCAATGATTCCAAGCTCTTGTCTCTGTGTACGAGCCTGGGGTGTTTTTCACTTGCACGGCAGGAAAGGGTTGAACGTGTGCACTGGTCACCTCTTCCCAAGAATTTGGGAAAGTAGACGGACTAGAGGAAAAAGCAGCACATTCTTCCAAGGTAATCATTATGGATTCTGAGGGACCCAGGCCACCCCGTGACACCCACCTGCTGCTGGAGTAGACACAGCCAGTAAAGCCCAACCCTTCAATGTGGCAGCACAGGGTCCCCAGAGGCTGCTGAAACTCAGAGCGTGTTTCATTCAATTCAGCACACCCATGGAAGGGATCTGGAGCCTTCTGGAACGCGTTGCATCTGTTTATATAAATCACCACTAAGTTTAACTGGGAGAGAAAGTGATGGGAACTGTTGCCTTTAGGAAAGGCTGCTTGAAAGTGGGTTTTGTGCTGTGCAGAGACTTGCAGGAGGCTGTGGCATCCCCGGTGTGTCTCTGCTTCTTGTCTCCAAGTGACTGCTGAACCTGAGCCAGGGACACCTCTGCCAGGGGTGCTGGCAGTGCCACGACTCTTTGGGGCAGAGCCTCACGTCCCCTGACAAGGCAGGAGAAGCCCACGGGCACAGGCTGAGGAGGGTGGAGGTGTGACACCTTCGTGCCCAGCACACAGCAGAGGAAGGGCGAGGGGCCGGCAGCAGAGCTGTGGCACCGACTGTGCACAGGGAGCTGCAGTCCAGGGTGCAAAAACGGAGAAACATGCTCTCCCTTCGCTTTTCCCCCCGGCAATAAGTGCTACCTGTCAAAACGGTGGGTAAAGCCATTCCAGTCAGGAATGTAATTTACAGTTTGAAGGTATCCCTTTGAGCCTGTAAATTCCTTGGGGAGGGGATTACGGTTTTGATCTGACGTGTTAACCAAATGTAAAGCACTGAGCGTAACAATCTAGAATTTCCGAAAAGATAAAGAATAATGATAATAATTTCCTCCTTTCCCCCGTCACTGGAACATGTATCTTGCTGTTACAAAGCTCTTTGCTTGCAAGAAGAAAGTTATTTATAGGTTGAAACAGATTTGCAATCATGTGTGATAGAGAAGGAAACTGAGGAGAAATATGCAAACCAAAAAAAGCAATGGCAAAAATTTGCATAGCTCTTTAAAGTTTTCTTCAAAAGCTTCTGCAAAATACAACCATCTGTTTTTAAAGAATATCCTGTGGGGGTAGCATGACTGCTCTCTCTTCTTTTTCCTCCTTTTTCTTTTTTTTTGCTACTTGTGGAACCGTCTCTCCCTTCAGGAGGGAAATGGGTGTAATCGTAAACTATTAGAGACAGACATCTGCATAGTAACCTGTACTGCTGTATTCAATTACTCAGTAAGTATTTTAAAGCAGTTAGTATGTGCCAATTTAGCTCATGATGAAAATGTTTGTCAGAATAATATGTTTTATTCTAAGCACCTGCTATTTAATATTTGAGAGAGCTGGAAGTGTAATGAGGAAAGAGGATAATATATGCCTGCAGCTCAAACATGAGCTGCAAAGGCAATTCTGGGGTGAGAAGTGGCACAGCTGAATGGAGACTAGACCATTTTCCCTCCATTTGTAAACCAGGCACAGAATGACAAGCTAATTCCCAGCAGTCGAATGCGACAGGCATGGCCATTACCGGGGGTTGTTAATCTCTCAATCCATGTCTCCGTCTGAAGGAAGACGCAAAAACAAAACCCAAAGCATTTTAGTTGCCTGCATGACCCACCTCTGTGACTGGTGCTTTGTCAGAGGGCCCAAGGAGTCTACCTGGCCCCACAGGGAGCCCCAGCTTGGGGCTGAGTGGGGATGGAGGCTGAAATGTGCTGTGAGAGATACCAGGGGCATCCATCATGTGAGTCCTCTGCAGAAATGCTCCTTAAATCAAACGTAGCTTTGAAAACACAAAGTCCTCTCCCATTTCTGTGCCAAGATGGTCAGTTGAGCATCCAGCCGGGTAATTCACAGCATCCAAGGTGGGATTTAAATCAGCTGCTTGAGGCTATCTGGGATTTCCAGGAGTGAGGACGGGCCTGGAGTATGGCATGTGGGGCAGGTGACACATGCGGAAACTCAACATGGCCAGCTGCCATTCTCTTTATACTACCAGCTTTCTTCTGCTGATGGTCCAGGGAGGACTGGTGTGCTGTGGTGGAAATGCAGCAAAGACATCTGCTGCTTTAATTTCACTCCCAGTACTGCTCTGGAGAGCGAGCATCATCTTGAATAGATTGCTAAGTGTACAAAGACACCTAAACCGGTTTTAAAATGAGATTTTCAAATTTGGGTACCAAAACCTGGATTTCTGAACCCATCTTCAACCACATGAACAAATTGTCTTGGTTCCATACGGTCTGAGCAACCAACGGCTCCCAGAGTCAGTCTGTTGATTTAGATGCTCACTTTTGCATTTGGGAATTAATTTTAGACACCCATTTTTTTCAACTCCTGGCATAGCTCTGCAGGATTCACATGAAGGCTCTGGTGGGTTTCTAAGCTCACACTTCCAGCCGTTTCCTGCCTGGAACAAATCATAAGTTTCAGCCAACCCTTCTGCTGATGGAAATTTGCAGCGTTTCACAGGCTGAAATGCAGAAGGGATGCCAGGAGACAGCCTACCAGAGAACAGCCTGAGCACATGGAATCCAGCTGCTCAGAATGCACGGGATGCATTCTGCAGGATGGCACACTGGATGCCTACAGTGACGAGATAATGTGACTCCCAGCGCTGTCAGTGAGCAGAGGCAGTGAATGCTGATAGGGCTCCTGTTCCCTGTGGAAGTCATTCACAGTCTTACCCTGAGCTTTAGCAGTAGATGGAAAACAGGGACATTAGGGAAGCTGACACTGCAAGAAGGGTGCTGTGATTCGGGCAGTGCAGTTTTCCAGGGACAGTGCTGCTCCTTTGGGTTGTGCTGGAGGCCCAGTCAAATGAAAAAAACACAAAATTTAGGGCCAGGATCTGAGCTGGAAGCTGCATGGCAGGTTCAGCCTTCAACCTGCCAGCTCCAGCAGCAGCTGAAGCCCTGCTTAGGGCCTCTTCTGGGTGGATCTGAGGTGAAAGTTTCCTCAGGTGACAGAAGGGAAAATACTGAGCAAGCAGCTCACAGAGAGGAGCTTTTCTCCAGGGCAGTTGGCTGTCCTCCCTCCAACCTCAATCTAAGGAGGTGGAGGCCTCAGCTCTCCTCAAGTCAGCTTCTTCCTCACAGTAAAGCAGCTGCCCTTAGAAACAAGTCTCCACTCATCTCACAGGAGCCTGCATTCACACTGGTCCTCTTCTCCTGCCTGCAGGACCAGGACAGTGACATCCTTTCCTCTCTCAGATAAAACCAAGCAACTACAGGTCTTTTTCAAATAAGATTCCACCCAGTCATTCCACCCTCTATCATTCACCTAGCACCTGTGGTGCATCACAGGTTGGGGATGCTATGCTGGGTTTTCCTAGAATATGAGAACATTGAAAAATAAAATCTCCTTTTTTTATATTTTCTTCTGACTTTTTACTGGGAATATATATTTTTGCCCAGTCTAGCTGATGATCCTCCCTCAGTACACTTCAAAAATTGCCAGCAACATCTGTAGCTGTGGGTGGATACTGTTCTACTGTGTTTTACTTATTTTTATAAATCCGGAAATCAGGTGTTGGAATAACATTTACAGTGAAAGTGTCAAACGAGCTAAGGATTTAAACATTTATTTTGTCCATAGTATTCTTCCCCTAACACTTTCCCCAATTTATAGGACTATGGAGCACAAAGGCGAACTAGTCCAATACTCAAGTTAAATCAGTTCATGGTTCAGCTAAAAGGCCACCGTCAGCCAGGCAGTGCAGTCACACTCCTAAATAGGGGAAAGGAGTTCACACAAATAAGGCAGCAAAAAACTGATATAATTCCTCATGGATTAACATCAAAGATCATAATGTGAATTAGCTGCTTTTCTTTATGCTAAATTCTGTCCATTATTATAAAAATAAACGATTCAACATCTTTGTCAGTAATCTAACTCCAAGCCACAGTGCCACATACCAGTGATAGATGACCAGCCCCTTTACAGAGATAAACGGCAGTAACTACATCAAACCATGAAATAACATCACAGCAGCATCCCTAGCAGTGGCTGTAACCATTACATTTCTTAAAAATGAATAGGGCAGTTGATCTTGCCCAAGTGATTTAATTGTCTAGACCTCCCATATAATCTGAGGTATGATACCAGAGCTCCTCACACAGAACTGGCAGAGGGAAGCCCTGAAGACCAGCTTCAAAGTTTGCTTTTCCCCCCTTCTTGCTTTCTTCCCAAGTGTAAGTGGACACATTTTTTCCATTACCATTTTTTCTTCTCTTCTTTGGTCTGTCTTCCTATTTCTCGCCCTAACTTCTGCCTTTTCTCCTTCCTTTTTTTCTTGTTTGGTTCTATACCTTTTCTTTCCCATGTGATGTTTGCTGTTACAGCACAAGTGAAGCCCTGCCCAACAAGCTGGTTTCACCTCACAGATGAGGATTGTAAGATTTATGTCTTCTGAGATTCTTGATAATGAGTCCAGACCTCCCTCCCCAGCTGCCAAGACAGGTTTGCTCCCTGCATTCAATCTCATCTCATCCTTGGGACCAGCAGCTTCACAGGCTCTCTTCCCAGGGATAAGAGGGTTCTGCAGGATATTGAAGACCTGCTCCCTGAGAAAATTAGGAACCAGGATAGCCTGAAGCTGACCTGATATAGCGTAACATCACCGAGCATAAGCAACTGTTTTTTATGAGGAGCGAGTTTGTTGCCTGAATTGCTGACAAAGAAGTGAAGCTAAAACATGTCTGGTGTGATGAAAGACTGACAAACAGGTTCTCTGTAGTCCAAAGCTCTCAGAGTTGCCAGGTGATGGGATTATGTGCCCTTTCCTTTGCAGAAAACCTACTTAGTGCAGAAGAGGCACTCCCTGAGGGCTTTGGAGAAGTGAGCAGTAGATAAGGGATGTATCTGCTCCCCAGGCCCCAGGCAGTGGATGAAGAGCAGCCCCAAAGGTGCAGACACCCTGCAGCTCTCTCTGATGTCCAGCAACATCAGTAAATTGGCCTCAATGCACCCCATTCACCCAGCAACACCAAGAACCAAGGGCAGCCCAGGGACCATGGCAGTGGTTCTCAGAGACAGCTGGCCTGGGGGAAGCTCTCTGGCTTGGTGCGACAGGGGAAGCTTGAGGAGAAGCCTTTGAAGTGGAGGAAGAGGGCTGGGGGATGTGATTGCTCCCCCAGTGCCGGGAGGCTGCTGCCCAGAGCCTCTGGCTGTCAGGCTGCCCTGACCTACATTGTTAATACCAATCGCCAGCAGACGAGTCAGGAGGGCTGCTCCTACACAAATCTGATTAGGTGGGATTTAAATACCACCTAATTTAAATTTTTTCTCCCTGCTCCGTGCCTAGGAAATTTCTCCATCTGGAGAAGTTGCCCATGTAGAGGAGGATGAGGCATTGGGGCTGCTCTTCTGTGCTCAAATGGCAGCAGCTCTGCCCTGCTCAGCTCTGCCAGCCCTGCAGCCCCAAAAGATCTGACACAGATCACCAGCCCCACACCGCAGAGTCCCTGTGGGGGCTGTCTTGCTCTGGGCAGCTCTCCCTGAGCAAATCCTGGCCAGGGTGAGCACGGGAAGCAGAGACAGGTAAGCAAAAGTCAGGTCATGCCTGTGTGTCCATATGGAGCCTCCTGCAAGGGGACAACGGTGACATCCCAGCAGCCCACCTGCCTCCTCTCCTCACCTGCTACAGCATCACTCTGCCAGGGCCAAGGTGTGCTCCATGCCCAGGGGCTTGCTCGGCCCCTTTGTGAGAGGTGAGGGCAGAATTTGGCCTGAGGAGAGCTGTGTGCTTCCCTGCCCAATTGAATGGGAATTGGGACAGCAGTGGTGTCACCCCTCTGCTCCTCTCAACAGCGCGTCAGATTCTAGTGGCCACACAAACATTTGCAGCTGGTTGCAGTGGTGCTGAGGATGCTGGCGACTGCTCCAGGGATAGGAAAGGGTATTTCTGACAGCAGCTGAGGCCGCTGTGGTGCCTGGGGACAGCGTGGTGTTGTCACTGCAAAGACAGCCAGCAAGGAACGAGGGGTCTTCCTCCACCTTTTACTCATCCTTGCCCATCCACCACCTTTTTGTTTTAATTTTTTTTTTCGCTACCAGAAACACTTCAATTGCAATTAAAAAGGCGTTATCAGCATTTAATTGCTTTGGAGTCCTCTCGGTGATGTTGAGCCCTCGTGCTGATGTCACCCCGGTTGTCATGGATACAGGTGAACAAGCCTCTTGAAGTGCAACATCAGCGCCGGGCTGGAGGGGGATGCGAGGATGGAGGGGTACCTGGGGAGGAACCTGGGGCTGGGAATGGGGGAGCAGAAGCAGCTGCATTGCCAGGTGAATGCAGCTGTCAGAGACGGGCAGCAAAGCGAAAGGAGAGAGAGCTTGACAAAGGTGTTGAGGCCGAGGCACTGCATTCCCGCTCTCCGGTGTGGGGTCGGAATGCAGGCAGCTCCCTGACATTAAACACCAGAACGCTCTCCCCATGACAGCCAACAATTAAGAGAAAAGCCCAGCCTGACGCCCCTCCATGTGCACAGTAATTAGCAAGACCAGTAGTGTATTTCTTTAGTTCAATCTCTCTAATAGGTAAGGAGGGAGTAGCAGAAGGGAAACCATGGGGAAAAGCCAGAAAAATAAATATACTTATGGGAATATGTGTGGGTTTATGCATGCAAAAGACCAGCTCTACATGCCTGGAGGAGACAAAGGCTGTGGGACCTGGGATCTGTTCATGTGCATCCCTAAAAGACCCTCTAAAGAACTTTCCAAGTAACAACAATAATAATAATATTAAAGGAATCCCCCCTAGAACAGTTGCAGAAGTAGTTCCTCTGCCTGTTCCCATTTCCCTTCTCTCAATCTTCTCTTGCTGAGAAAGAAATTAAAATGTATTTTTCATACAGTATCTCTAGCACTCTTTTGTGTAATAATCCTCTTTCTGTGAAAAAGGCAGGTCAGCAATAGCTGCAGGCTCCTGCACAATCAGTGCTCATCTCATAAAAATCTCCAGCTTTCCCTGGGATTTTCCAGCCATAACCTATTAAGCATTTGGCTGTGACAAGAAGCCAGCCTGAGGGAGGGGCTCTTTCAGATGATGCCAGGGCAAATTTGTATTTATTTATGGAGTGGTTGCATGGATTTTTTTGTAATGGAGAAATTAGACTTTTAAAAATGATCTGTTTGGTTTAAATTAATCTTAATAGGTAGTTAGGGCTTGATACACACTGTAGCTTCTAGTTTAAATTTATTGTTCTAAAATGCAAGCTTAGTTTTAAACTGGAGAAGAAGGCATGGAGTGTGCTTTTCCTATCTTACTCCCCTCCTCTAATGCCTGACTAAAGGTGTGGTTTGCCAAGATTCAAAGGAAGGTCGTATACTGGTCTCTAATATATGAATACCAGAACAATGAGTTACAGCTAAGCTTTGCATTATGGCTGACTGCAAATTTAATGTTTCCTGTCAGCAAATTCCTATTCATTTAAATCCAAATTATGGATTCCAACACAAATATTTGCTCAGAACAGTGATAGAGAATTTTTGAAACTGTGAAAATGCAATTTTCTTGTAATTATCTAACCAGAACTCTATTTTCTGAGGTTCAAAGTGTCTTTGTATTGCAGTTCAGCCTAACTAGAATGCACACACATGTACAAAGGTGTGGTTGGAATGGAAATTAAAACCTCTGATTTGCGTGAATTGATTGCCCTGACACCTCACTTTTTTTTTTTCCTTATGAAATATGAGCTTTTTCCCTGTTCAGAAGAGTACACAATATTTTTGGCTGAGCCTGATGCATTTCATACGACCACAAGTGTGACAAACAAGCTGTTGACAAGATATTTATTTTTCCTTGAAACCACCTCATTTTGGTGACCACCACCAAACTCCAGATGTGGACAGCTTTCAGCAGCCTCTGCAGGGATCCCCATGGTTTCCCACCACAACACGTGCAACCTCTCCCTCAGTGTGTCCATGTGTGGCACTGGCAGGGCTGTGCTGGCAGCTGGGTGGACTGTGGGGGGGCCCCAGTGCCCCTTTTGTGGGAGCACAGGAGGCAGCCAGACTGACAAAACCCATCCTCTCCCGGCAGCCCAAATGTGGGGGTCCTCCTGGAAAGACACCGCTCCAATCTCAGACATAATTCCCCCAGCTCCTCTCCTTCCCGGCTCCCAGGTGCAAGTTCTTATAAACTTTTTGTGTAAAACTTATAGGAAAAGATTCCTGGCTGAGGTATGACTAAGGTTGCTGAGCACCCCGTCTACCTACCTGCTTTAGTTTGAAACTGCGTTTTTCTTTTGAACACTAGGGGAATTGCAAAAAAACTGGAGAGGGACTTCTCACAAGGGTGTGCAGTGACAGGACAAGGGGGAATGGCTTTAAGCTGAAGGAAGGTAGGTTTAGACTAGATATTAGGAGGAAGTTCTTTACTGTGAGAGTGGTGAGGTACTGGAACAGATTGCCCAGAGAATCTGTGGATGCTCCATCTCTGGAAGTGTTGAAGACCAGATTGGATGGGGTTCTGAGTGATCTGGTCTAGTGAAATATGTCCCTTGTCCATGGCAGAGGGGTAGAAACTAGGTGATCTTTATGGTGTCTTCTAACCCAAGCCAATCTATGGTTCTATGACTTTATGGTTCTATGATTCTATCTGGCCACAGTCTGAGCTGCAGTCCTTTCTTCTACCAAGTACAATCAAAAAACATGTGTGAATTTGGGGGATGGAAATAATACATTAACTTCAAAGAGAAGAAGCAATTATGTCTTGCTGAAGAATGCACAACATGATGCATCCCAAAGGGGTAGGTTCACCAGGACAAGCAGGGATCCCTCCTGCCACAAGATAAGAAGTAGTTGTTGACAGGACTGTTTCTTCAAGGGTTCACACATAACCTCAGCTGAGGCCAGGCTCTGGTTCAAAACCTCATATGTTGCATGAAGCCAAGGGTGTCTCTGAGCCTGCACAGACCTCACCCCGAAGGGGAAAAGTCAGAGCACAGATTTAGCATGTCAAGGAACTGGTGCTTGGTATCCACTGGCCTTCCCAGTCTGCCCAGCAGTATGGCCAGTGGGAACAGCCAGGCATCTGCTTTGCACAAGGCTGGAGATCCTGGCAGGTCCCCACCAGTGCTTGGTCACGGCTACCCTCCTCCAGAACAGGATGTCCAAAACCAGCAAGAACGTGTCAATGAGGCACAGGACCTTGAACCGCATTGTTGGGAGTGTTGGGGCCAAAGGAAGCGGAGCAGCAGAGTTCAGGTTCCATAAATAAAATTTGTCTTGGGATCCTTTCGTTCTTGTTATTCTCCACCCACTCTCCCACCCCACCCTCCCATCCCCCCCCCAATTCTTTTTCTTTCCATAATCTTTTTAACTTAGAGCAGAGAGAGAATATTGTGCCATACTGTAAATAATAGTAGGGTTTTCATCTCCTGCCTTTCATCCACTGTGTGGAGTGCAGCAAACTGTGAATAAGCCTATTCCAAAACAAACATTAAAAGCACATTGTCGATTTAAGTCACATATGTCCCTAAAGATGTTTTATACTCTACTGTCACAAACAACACCTACAATCTGCTAGAAATTAATGGGATAAGAGGATGCAAAGCACATCTCTCTGGTTCAGTGAGCATCTGATGGACACCACGGGTGGGATTTATCTCATATCACTTAAGGTGTCCCCGGCTGAGATACTCACCATGTGCTTTCTGTAGCTGAAAGAAAGTGAGAAATAGGTGCAGTTATGGAGTAGCTCATGTGTTTGCTCTGTTTGGGTGAGATGAATCCACCAGGTGTGCTGACCAGCTCCCACTGACTGCAGGTGCTGTCCAAGGAGAGTAGATGGAGGCCTGGGCTGAGTGTCTGGACTTGATTCACACTTTTATCTGGAGTTTCATTGCACCCCCATCCGGGCAGTTTTCCACTCCTTTTATTTGCAGTGTGATCTTGCAATAAACCGTTATATAAGAAAGTATTTTAGTATAGGGACAAGAAGGTGCTAATACTATAAAGATCATTGGGGCAACACACTGACAGTACCTTTTATGCGCCAGAAACACCCAGTGTTGAAATTGTGATAATGTCTTTGTATTTATGTTGTCAGACCTCCTAAACTTTGCTTTTGTAACTCAGTATGTGTCATGAGAATGCCTGCAGGTGTCCAGCATGTTATGTATGTAATCTATGGTCTCTCCTCCCTTTCCACTTCCTTTTTTGTCTTTTGTTTTAATTTTTTTCCCTAAATAAATGTAAATGAGGAAAGCCGACATAATAGAACAAATTCAAATTTTGACTATATTGGTGTGTACATCTGCATATTCAGACGTGTAGTCTTAATTAGTAAAATCCTGATTTAGGGCTCTAAGGAGCCATTGTGTTACGCAGTTGGGGAAGTCTAGTTCAAATACTGTAATCAGCAGCCAGTCTCTGGTGAAGTCAGCAAGTTGCTCCCATTTGAATTTGCTGAATTTAGCTACCGTGCTTAATTTCCAGCCCTGCCTCCTTTCCCTGTCTTGTGTGAAATGAAATTAATGATTTTCGGCCAAGCTTCTCACCGATAGTGATCTGTGTCACGAAATCATCTCACACCAGACATCCTGCTTAACTGCAGGTTGTGGGAACCTGATAGCTGAGCCTCTGCTGCAGAGCTGCTCGAGCAAATGTTTATATATGGCTTCTCAAAGGCATCCCTTCTGCAGTGAAGGGTGCTCACAGGTGAGTGCTGGGCAGCATGGGGGAAATTTCTGCTTTTGTATCTACTGCCTCTGCTGCGAGTTTCCCTTCCTTAGCCTAAGCAATGGAAAAAAAAAAAAGAACCACCTCAAAACACAAAAAAAAAGAAAAAAAAATAAAAACCCTATAAAAAAACCCCCACATAAAATCAACAAAAAATATTTCACCCCTAAATGAGTGAAGCCTATAGATTAAGGATATCTCTCATTTATTTTTTTTTTTACCATTGGCTGTCAGAGCAGGAAAGCCGTTGTAGCTTTATAATGATTTGGTTTCAAATGGGAAAAAACTTTTACTTTCACCTCCTTTTTCTGTCTTTAAATTAGCACTTGGAGTGTTACTCTTTGCTGCAGTTTGCTGCAGTCCTTATCAGCAGAGCAGGAGACAGTGATTGCCTCGTATCTGAAAACTACAGTGAAATTAAACCTTAA
The DNA here is from genome assembly GCA_013397775.1 of Eulacestoma nigropectus. Taxonomy (NCBI): domain Eukaryota; kingdom Metazoa; phylum Chordata; class Aves; order Passeriformes; genus Eulacestoma; species Eulacestoma nigropectus. The sequence continues at coordinate 377,467 of VZTE01006370.1, read as the reverse complement.
TTAGTTGTTTCAACGGGGTATGATACAGACCTTGAAGGACTTAAAGATACGTGTCCCAAATTGGTTTCAGGTTTACTGCGAAGGTCTGAGCATATACACCTTGCATGATTAAAAGGAAGTACACCAAACTTTTTTCCAGGAAAAATTCTGATCATTGAGGATGATGTCATTACTGAAATTACAAGAGGAAAACTAGAGAAGATTTTCCATGCACGGTCTACCATTCCCTCCCTCTGGGATGACAGGTCATAGCTTATTTATGCACCACAGTCTCTCCAAAGCAGAGCAAAAACAAACAGCCAAAATAAATAGATGAAAAATGGCAACATAAGCGTTTACTCATTTCTTGCAAACTCTCTTAGGGGAAAAAAATGAAGCCTTATGAAAATGTTAATAAAAAGGGGCAGGAGGAAAAGAGAGAAACTGGGTGCCCATGGCATCAAAGATAGATTTAGCAAGCTCTGTGGCAGCAAACACCTGATGAAAAGGGCATGAAACATTCCAGCCTCACTTTCTAGGGAGTGTTTAGGAGCATGCACACTCCTGGGTGAACTAGGCCCCGAGTCACTGGAGGAGCTTCCAACCCAAACAACTGTCACATTCCATATTTCCCATAAAAGCAGCTCTCAGCTAAAACCCCGCATTTAGCTTGGCCTGCAGGAACCTGCCAAGCGACTCATGGAGCGGATCCACTCCCTCTGTGCTCTCTGCTTTCCTGGAAAGGAGCGTCACAGCAGTAACACACACAGTGTAGCAACAAACTACAGCCCCAAACGGCTGAGCTGTGCTCAGTTTTACCTCCATATGCTAAAGAGCAGCGTAGGACCACTGCTGTCAGAAGTTCAAGGCATGCAAAGACAACCCACAGCTTCCCACTCCACTGAGACAGTCACAGGGGATGCAGCTGGGCTGGACTTTAAAGGCATAAATCCATTAGTGAGAATTCTGCTCTTTGTAGAACTCATCACAAGGTGATCTTGAACCAGGGCCTTCCCTGTGGCTGGTGGCTTCAGCAGTAAAAGGACAGGCTCCCAGGGATGTGGCCACAGCCCCAAGCCTGCCAGAGTTCAAGAAGCATCTGGACAGTGCTCTTGGGCACATGGTGTGACTCTTTAGGCTGTCTTTGCAGGGCCAGGAGCTGGACTTACACAAGAGAACCACAAGATGATCCTTGTGGGTTCCTTCCAACTCAGGATACTCTATGTTGCTATGATTCTGTGACTGTGGAGACTTCAAGAGACCTCTCTGCTATTACTTCTTAATCACTTTCATACAATAGTGACAGAACAGTAGATGATTACAGCAAGATGGTTTAGTTTTGGTATGCTTTGGAAATATGTAGGGGCAGTGTGTATCTTGAAAACCCCCATTCTTGTTTGTAACATGCAGCTTATTCATGGAATCACAGGATGATTGAGGTTGGAAGAGACCTCTGGATGTCATTTGGACTCCCTCCAGGATGTCCGTGTCTCTTTTTGCACTTGGGAGCCCAGAACTGGACCCAGTGCTTCACGTGTGGCCTCACCAGTGCTTGAGCAAGGGGGAAGGATCTCCTCCCTTGACCTGCTGGCATCACCCTCTGGGTGCTGCCCTGAGTCCTGTCAGCCTTCTTTGACACAAGGACACTTTGCTTGCTCCTGTTTAGCCCTGGAAACACAGCTCTGGCATGTGGATACCAAAATGCTGCTAGCAGATGAATTTTCCAGCTTCTTGCATTAATTCTTTGAGAACCTTTCCTTTCTCATGCAGGATATGAAAACAGTAAGATAGTTTATCCAGACGATAGTCACATCTGGTGTTTTGCTAAGTTCTGTTTATGGTGCACTGAGAAATGTTTTACCGTGCATGGGATAGAACCTGAACCAATCACCCTAGGAGGAGTGTGAACATTGTCCAATCGCTTTATGGAACTAGACTATATAAAAATGGTTGTAAAATTATTAAATTATTCATTATTTCGCTGGATTTGATGTTGCTACATCTCTCCGTTCCTGGCTCTACAGCGACACTGGCATATCAGCCTCTCCTCCCAGTCTGCTGTCATTGGCATCCTCACTGAGGGCAAACTCTGCCCCATCATCCAGACCATGAAGGAAGATGTCAAACAGGACTGAAGTTCTCCAACTCGACTTTGTTCTATTGTCCACTTCTTTTTGTCACATATAAATTGTGTGAACTATAGAATACAACCACAAAATCATGTCCATTTTTCTATGTCAACAGTGATACCAAGAATTTAAAAACACAACCACAAAGACTGACAGAAAATGAAAACTTATTCAAAAGGGAATTTCAAGACCTCATCTGTGAAGGACAAGAAAGCCAAATGAACTTTATGCTCCTCCTGCAGTGAGTTTAATGAAGAACTGCTCATTAACTGGTTGTTTGAATCCCTTACCTAACCATCACTTGGCCTTACAGAACTGTAATTTTAGAGCATGGAGAAGTCCTAGATAAAAGCTTTTATTTTACTTGCAGCAATATATCTTCTCTTGATACTAGCTAAGAGAACAAAAACAGTGAAAAAATTAGAAAAGGAAAGACAAGGTGAATTCTAAGTATAATAGTGTTAGAACATAAAAGACAATTTTTTACCTACAGGGATCCTGTATTTTGTATATCCTTTATTCTGCACTACACAGAAGGCAGACTAAAATTCTTCTTTAAAATGTTCTGTGTCTACAAAAAGATAATCATGACTATTTGCCCTTCAAATAAGAGCATTCAAATCATCCGTTGTGCAGCCAAATGTCCTATTAATTGCTGGCCTCAGGAAGTGTGGCAGACTGAACACTAGTGACTACCTTCATTGCTGCACCAGCAGTTTCTCCCTGAGGGAAAAAAAAAGAAGGAAGAAAATCCCCCACAACCTCTCCCCAAACTCCACCTTATTACCATTTGCAAAGTTCTGGAGAGAATGGACCCTTGCCAGCATCCAGGTAAGCAACTTTCCAGTATCAGAGGTGTTATGGAAAACCTTCCTGAATAAAACTTGTGTTTAGAAGGGTTTCTGTGATTCAGTAAAGTGTGTTCTACAAAAGGCTTTTACCTGTGGCCACACAGAACATTCAAAGGGTGTATTGGTGAAGGAAAGGCACTTTTGCTCTGCACTTTGGTGTCACTTGTTGAGAACAGGGTCTTCTACTCCTGTGCCAGCCCTCTCCAATCCTCCTCCCGGAGGTTGCCTCCCTTCTCTTCCCAGGCACTCGCGCTGCTGTTTATATCTCCAGTGGGGGCTTTCAGCAGGCTCAGCATCACATCCTGCCTGGCCCAAGCAGGATGGACAGGCTGCAGAATTTAAAATCAATGTTAGACCTTCAGAGACGCAACTTGAATGCAAACAGTGTTCGCCTATTACCATGACTTCATGATCTGATTCCTGAAGTGTCAATTCCTTTATGTAATTTGGGCTGTAAGAGCTGGATATTGAGAAGAAATAAGAAGATCTTGGGTCCTGCATGACTGACATCTTTTAATAGCAAGAGGTATCCAAGAGATGCATTAAGGATGCCACTGCAGAAGTTCCTGAAATAAACCATGCAGAAATAAACAATGTTGAATTCTAGAAATAAACAATGTTGAACTCTAGAAATAAATAATGTTGAACTCTTGCCTCTTTTCCCTCCCTTCCAGCACCAGCCAGCCCCAGGAGGTGGATCCAGCGACACAGTGCTCATCCCTTGGGATGCCTTTGGGCACATCTTTTGGCACACCTGCTTTCCCCCCTGGCAGTACCCACACCTTGCACAGCTGAGGCCTTGCAGTGCTGTCATGCCAAGACACCATCACATCACATCACATCACATCACATCACATCACATCACATCTTTACACTGCCCAGCTGCACAAGCAGCAAACAACCCTCCTACTGTCATGCTACACCAAGGCCAAGGAGACCCCCAGAAGAGATTTCTTCTGCTCCCTTCTCCCTGCTGCATCACCCAGGCCACAGAGAAGACTCTCCTTACAGAAGGGCTACTCCTGTGGCTACAGCTAGAGCCAAAACCTGCTGTGCTCTCGATGAGCACCATGCAAGCAACACCTCACTGTGAACAGCCCCTAACGGGATCACAGCCTCTGGGAGAAAAGAGATTCCTGTTCTAGGAGACCCATTTGGTATCCTTGGAATAGTTCTGTGCTGGGAACCAAGTGGAGCACTGTTCTGCCTAATTTTCATATCAATCAGCAGCATCCAGCATGGTCAGGGAGCAACAAGGCTGTTGGTAGGCCAGACACACAAACACAGGGCTAAGAGAGAGAAGACATGATGACCCTGATGCTGCAACCTCAGCGGAGCAAAACACAATTCATGCTGGAGTGGTAAAGATGATGCATCTGGAAAAATTGTATGGAAAAAGCTACTCCCTGTAGGACCTTTCTCATACGCTTTGGCAATATGAGAGAGGATATATAGATGTCACACTTGTTTTAGTACCGGCACCAAGCAACGTGTCTCTCTGCAGAATGCAGGTCCAAAACTTTGATAGACCTGAGGAAAACCTTTTTTCCCTGTCACAAACATCCTGCATGAAGCATTTGAGGCAGACTTGTCAGGAAATGTCCCTGGAGCCACCAGCCAGAGCCCCAAGATGTGTGTTGGATTTTGTTTCACTGGAAATGAATCATTGTGCTCTGGACTGTTCTGTTGCTTTTGGGTAGTAAATCATAACACTGTGCAAGCATGGAGCTCCTTCCCCAGGAGAATGCTATCAGACTGATTAATCAAACGTACAGTCCTCTAAAACTGCATTTAACTGTGCTCTGGTTTGCCTAAACATGGTCTTACATTTGCACTAAGATGTCCTGTGAGTGTTTCCAAACCACTTCTCTGTTCTAAACCTGGGAAAAAAAATAAGAAAATGTGCTTTCAAAAAGAGGCAAAGTGATCCTAGGACTGTCCATATTACTTTTTCTAGGAATACTTCTGGCACTGACCAAAGGTGATCTGGCTTTTATGTAGGGCAGCTCCTGTGACAGATGAGAATAAATTGTTTATATGCTCCATTTGTTCTCGTGTTACAGCACTAACAAATGCCATGCCCCTCTTCAAAACCTCATTTCCAGAGCTCCCATCCCAGGATCATATTGTTTGCAACAACTCTCCTGAAGAGTTAATTTTTTTCTAGGTAAGGGCAGAAGGCCAGACTGCAGCCCTTCACAGGCACAGGTCCAGTCCCGTGCAGGCCGCTGTGTTCTGGGAGCTAAGCTGGCACAGCAAAGGCTGTGGGAAGAAACAGGGTTCCTCAAAGTCTCTTGAAGGCAGAGGCTGCTCACGGGGAGATGACACATTTCTCCTTTATCCTTAAGGTCCTCTCACACTCAGTCCATCCACTCCTCGCTCCAAGGCCCTGCCTCAAGCGTCCTCTGCATTCCCAAGGCACCTGAGCAAGGTGTCCTGAGGGACCCAGTAGTGCACTGAAGCTATTGCCAGTGGTCAACAAACAGCATCACTCACAATCCCTCACCAGGCCTTTGCCCGTGCTCTGCAAGCAGTGTTTGGTTTTGGTCCTTGGAAAAAATGCATGATGGTCTTAGCTTTTGAAAACAACTTTTTTTGTTTTCTTTTTTTCTTTTTTCTTTTTTCTTTTTTTTGAGAGAAGGAGGAGAGGACGCAGTAGCGGATTGGTGTTAGACACAGCAGTAATTTGGCCTCCCTTTGATCGCTTTATTAAGGGGCCACTTGGCCTGGAAAGCCCCAGGATGTGCTGCAGATCACAGCAAAGGGGAGATGATACCGTGCCTGAGCACCTGAATGCTCTCTGGCTGGAGATGGCTCTATCCTTATCATTCCCCCTTTTCCTCTGAGCAGGTTTTCTTTCACACTCCCTCTTCTTGCAACAGTTCAGTGAGGACAATTTAGAGCCTCTCAGGTACAGAGAGGTGTCTCAGTGGTATCTCATTTACTCATTTCCTTACCCGATGTGTGAAATATCACAACTCTTCCTTCCTGATGGCTTGAATGCATCACATCCAGTGAGGCTGCACTATGGAGAGCTTTTGAAGAACAGTAATAATGAAACCTCTCTCGTGCTTTTCATCCAGCACGTAAAACCCAAATTTGTGGCGGTTTTATCATCTCTTCTCTACCCGGGCATGAAACATCAACATACAAAACACTCAAGTGCTCTGTTCCTCAAAGCTGTCTCCAGTCAACAAACCCCTGCCACCCATAAGGGATTAAATTCACACTTTTTGTGACAGTCAAAGCCATAGCTGGATATTGGCTGGAACGCACTCAGAACAGCTTCTTTAGCTTCTGAGAGGAAGGTGGTGTGTGTTGTGTGTGTGTTAGATGTGAGGTGGCCCTTGCACTTCATCTTCTGTGCTCCTCGAGGCTCTGTTATCTACATCTCCATGCAGCTGATGTACTACAAAGCAAAGGATTTCAGGCTCCTGTGGTAACCAGGTTTTGGATGACTATTTGCATGGGCACTGCCACTGTTAAATGATTTGAGAGGGAAGGAGTCACACCCTGTTTCTGACATTTGCCTTCCATTGCATCCACACAATTGCTCTGCTTATAACAGTTTCTGCAAGGAAAAAAATCCTTTAGAAGTACATCACTACTTTTCTATCATCAAAGAAACCAATTTCACCCAGAACCCTGTTAATAGTGTAGGTCGATGTGGAACTGTAACGGCAAACACCCAGCAGGCATAATATGCTTGGTTTTATTTTCTTTTTTCCCTTTTTTTTTTTTCTCATTAATGTTAATCCCACATTGCTTATTGCTTTTTTGGAATAGTCTGATTAGAACAAAAAGAACTGATATTAGCATTAATTGAGAAAAGTTAATTTTACAATGCAGACAGGTAAATGGCCTGCTTGGGACAATGCAAAACTGATTAAACCCAGATCTTTGTTACCACTTTCAGGGCAAAGTATTAAGGACTGTCAATTCTGCATTATGTATTATTAATTATGTCTCTATTTTTCTTCAGCCAACAAAACAGGATTATGTCAGAATAATTTTTTTTTTCATCCTTTCTGCTTTATTACCAAGTAGTGATGGATGATAGTTGAATATCTACAAACTTTCCATGCTTTTCTACCCATTTTCTGGACCTGCCTCTGGCAACACGTAGGTAGAGTTAGCACTGATCCCAGTGACAGCAGTCTCTTTTGAATTGACCAAGATTAGGCCATAACTTTTCCTATCTAGTTTTCTGCTGAGGAATGTGCTGAACTGATTGACCAAAGGAAGTTCTCATTTTAAATGTCATTCGGAAATTATAAAAGACAAAATAAAATTAACCCTGCAAGAAAGATAGCTCCTGGAACTACCAGAGCAAACAAACAGGACTCCTACTTCAATTTGCTGCAAAGCCTGTGGAAAATAATAGTCTTTAAATTAGATGCTGGGTTTTCTTTTAGTTTTTTCAATCTCTCCACTTGGGTTTGCCTCCAAAGAAAAACAACATCAAAGCCACGCTGCAGGAGCAGCGAGGTCCTGCAGCTCTTCTGCTTGGAGCAGACTTCACTCCTGCCTTTTGCACTCCCTGAAGTGAGACAGGGCACCTCCAGCTGCTCTCCTGTTAAATAAATGCTGGGAGCAGAGAGCTCAGGGTCCATGAGGACTCATGTCAGGAAGAACCCCAAAGGCCATGCTACTCCAGCCTGTCTTCTACAGAGTTTCTTTCATGTGAAACATTGCACTCCTTCACTTGGTTGACAAGCTGAGAGGGCCAAAACCTAGATTATTAAAAAAATGAATAATGCATAAAATTAGCAGCCGTGATTTGTGCATAGAACATGACAAATTTAATATGTCTTAAAAAAGGACTTTTGTTTTGCACTTAAAGACTTAATTCAGTCTTTCTTATATAATTATGAAAGTGAGATCTCAGAAGAGGTGGGCAAAGAAATCTCATTATTTTAATTTTAAAGACTTTTTTTCTTCATTGTGCTTTGATTTTGACAGTTGTGCTTTTTTATGTCCTAATGCATCACAGAGTTTGGGCAATTTGGCATAGAATAAAAGGAACAAAATTAAATTATAAAACGCCATAAATCTTCTCTCTGCTATTTGTTTGCACCACTAAATCATGATGTATTAAAATTAATCCCAAATTTCTTATGGGGGTGGAGCATGGAGATCATCTATGTTTATTTTCATTGGATTTCTTTTTCCTCCTCGGAATAATTCTGAAGAATGGGGCCTTGACACTTGTCTTAATTGTCCTTTTGAACCTTGAAATTATAACTCGTAAAACACTGTGACAAAATCCTAACAATTTTACTGTGTTTCATCACAACGTTTTAAAGAAGCCCTAATTGCTTATGCATCATCCCTCTTTATTGTAGGGTTGACGACTTCCTACTTCCATCCTGGTCCTTTTCCTAAGGAAGCCCTGCTGAAAGAAAAGGTGTTTTCACGTGGGCAGTGAGTGATGTTTGCCCAGACAGAGGGCCCTGAGGATCAGAAGTAGCTTTTGTCCAGCTGACTTCGGCTGAGGTAGGGTTAGGGGCAGTCACATCCACCAATGCACACCTATGCACCCCTCTCTTTGTTGCCCACAGAAACCATGCCAAGTGCATGGTTTTCCTGTGGAAAAATCATTCTGAAGAACCACCACAGCCTTGGTGTGATGCACTTTTCAGAGGACTTTCTGATGACCATTAGCAAGTTTTGGATCCGTCCTCTTTTTCACAGAATCATGGAATGGTTTGGGTTGGAAGGAACCTTAAAAATCATGCAGTTCCAACCCCTCTGCCATCCTAACTATTTGGTGGGTCTGCTTTTTTGAGGTGTGTCAGGACATATGAAAGGGTTATGTTGTCTTCCTCTTGGTGTTTGCCAGTCTGAAGGAGATAAAGGAGTTCAATGGTGTTTAAGGAGTTGCTATTAAATAACGTGTTCATTGAGACTCTTGGAAACCAGAATGTCCATCCCAGCCTCCACTGGAGCGGGTCCTGGTACAAATGTCTGCCTTCTCTGAGTCAGGCTTCTCCTCTCCTCCTGTAAAAAGCCATGCACAGCTCAGAGATAAATAGGAAGGGACAAACTCTGAAGGACAGCACCCACCTCTTTTCCTGAGCCCTTTCCTGGCTACAGGCTGCCCCGAGAAATGAAGGCAAGTTAAAACCAAAGAATCACCTCGTAATTCAGGTCTGTGACAGCACATAAAGGTGTCTCTGAAAATTGAAGCCCTCCAATACCTGAAGAGTTCGTGCTTTGGCCCACACTGCCTAAGGAAGTGTTCACACAGTTCCTGTCCAGCAGCTGGGGAATTGTTCCTGCCTTCCTTTACAGCCGAGCAACCACTGCCCCCAAGTGCCCATTTGGAGGCTGATTTTTAAGTTGGGGGTTCACAAGGTTTTTACAGCCAAACCACTGGGCATCACGGAGCAGAGCCTGGTCCGTCCTGTGTGCTGTGCTGGGGTTGGCAGTCAGGACACCTCACCGGCCTCTGTCAGGGTGTTCTCAACCTGCCCAGCACCAGCAGCTGCTCGCAAAGCTGAGTGACTGCCTTTAGAACTCCACTGCCCATTTTCTTCCCTCTGAACATCTATTGCCTCTCAGAAACCACATTGTTTTAATGTCTCCATTTCCTATGGTATTGCCTTTAAACCCTGCACAGGGAAAATTTATTCCTTGAAAGCCATTTCATTGTTAACATCAGTGCCAGACTATAAGTTTTGGTCTTCCACACACTGAAAAAAATAGGTTTCCTTCCCAAGCAATGGTCTTTGTCACGCAGCATCATTATATATATCTTCCTTTTGCTTTTCAAATCAAACGAATGCACTCTTGGCATTCTCCAGTATTCATTTTCCCATTAAAAAGATATTTCCCCTGTAAAACTCAGCTCCTTTCTTACCTGAGCAATTACCTACTTCTTACTGCTTTATTCAAATCTACTGAAGGTAATTAAACACATGGCTTTAGTGTGCACTGTGTATCCTAAATAGAATATTTGCTTTGTGTTTAGGATAACTATATATGAATGGATTAATGGTATTTGAATCTCTGGTATCTGATACTACGGTTGAATAAAACAGACCATGAACACATTACAATAATATATACTTGAAATGAAGACTGGAAAGAAGAGAGACCACAATAAGGCTTTCCAGAAGAGATTTGTGTTTTGTGCTAACTTGGTTGTAATAATTTTACATATCTAGGCTGATGTGCCCATCAAAAATGTTGCCATGAATACCAAGGAAAAAATTAGACATCAGTATGTTAAAAGCCATTTTCTTTCGCTGCAACAGAGTCAGCCTACTCTGATCCTTTTATCACTACCAGAAAATCAGAGCAACTGATTCAAGAGTTCAGTCTGTAGTGTGTACACACACATTAGGAAAAACATATGGAGAGGCTTTCCCTGTTCAGGCCAGTGAGTAATGCAGCAGTGTCTGGATTCCTCTCCCACACACCGAGTGATCGAGCAGAAACCCTGCTGGTAGGCTGAGCAGGGGAGAAAAAAATCCTGGTTTTGTTAATGTGATACTTTGCAATCAGGTCAGCAGCACTTCTGAGGCTGTTTCACCAATGACTCCCCAGTGGTACCATGGCTTTACAAAGCATGTCTGGAAGAAGCAAATAATTGCCAGCAGGCAAAAGAGAATTTCAAGAAAAAGAAAAACATCAGGAGGGAAAATCAGGTACCTACCTGTTCTAGCCAGGGGGCAGTTGAGAATCCTGCAGCCTGTGGTGCTCAGGGGAAGAGGATTTCAAGGGAAAACCTCTGGAGCAAAGCTCTTATAGGTGTTGCTGGGAGCTGCTGAGCAGGCCCATTCTCATTTGTGAACTGGTCACTCTCTTCCCACCTCTTACTTCCTCTTACCTTTTGATTCCTTTTGTGTTCTACTCTTTAATCTTCAAGCACCAGACTAAAAACACCCATTTAATGCACTGTTTTTATTGAAGCCAAATCACCAGTGGAAAGGGAGCCTTTCAATAACACCAGGCTCTGCTATGCACTGAAATAGACTAAAGAAATACACAGCCATAATGACTTTATTTTGAATCTTGAATTCTCTCTTTCATCAGTGGCCATCTTCTTTTGGAAGCATCTATAATGTGTCTAGAAAAGACCTGAGTGAACTCCAGGTGCTCTTTCATCCTATAAGGATAGCGCGCCATAGAAACAGGAAATGAACTTTTCTTCAGGTTTTGTAGCTTGCACTTTTGCTTTCCACCATCTCAGCGTTTCATGCTGTTTCCAGGTTAACTCGTGCCTGTAAGTGACTGAGTATCTGAGGGCACCTGCACCCGATGCATCTGAGATACGGCACAACCAAAAGGCACGGGGAGGAATGAGCCTGTTGGGAAGTGTTTTCCTCATGGAGGGCTCTTTCACTGGGCTTGGTGAAACAGGGAAAAGGGCCTCACTTGCTAGGGCAGTCAGGGCATGTAATGCTGCCTAGGCAAGGCTGAGTGCCTTTCCCTGGGTAAAGGGCTGCTCTACCCGAGCGCTGTCAGGAGGTGTTATTTCCAGAGCTGTGAGCCTGTTGGCTATCCATTCGTCTTTCACACGTACCCTGCCTTTCTAGACAGACAAGCCAATTTCCAAGCAGGCTGAGTCTCATTAACTATATAATCCAGAACAGCAAAATGCATTCATAATTTATACATAGCTGGAAAAGCAATTGTAAACTCTTAAACATTCAGCATTACAGGCTGCTTTTGGTTGTGTTACATGGTGGTATGAGCTTTGGAACAAATTTATCTGCAAGTTCACAGAATCTGAGTGTTTGGTAGCATTGGAGATTCCCCCTGCTTCCTAGATAGCATCTATCTGACTTTCTAATGTATTTGCCACCAAAACTAGGATTGAGCCATGTGACGCACCTTACCAGTTCCTTTTCTACACCGCACTGACTTGTTTGAAGGCCAGATTTAACACAGACACCACAGCAAGCTTCTCAGGCAAACAATAGGTTGCAAAATGTAAGTTAATCAACATTTCATTCTAGTCTTGTAGTAGCAGTACCGTAAACAGGATCATGTTCTTCACTGTATCTTAGACTCTCTTTCAACTAATTAGCTGCTCATTTTCTTCGAGCTGATAGCCAGGGTACTACAGATTTAAAATCCTTGTGTTCAATTTCTTATTGGTGTCCTGTTTCTCATTCAGAAACATCGAGGGATCCCTTTTTCTCCCCACTGCCCTGGTTCCCTCTGTGCACCTGGCAGTTCAACTGCTCCCTTTCCTGCTGCCTTCCAGGTCTGGATCATGCACAAATACCCATGAAACATTTAGCAAAAGCCTCAGATGCACCTGTGTGAGATCAGCTTCTGCTCAAAATGAGCTGCAGATCACAGGGGTGTTGTGCGTGTTTCATTAACTTTTCATCACATCTAGGCACAAGGTTTCTCCACCAGAATTCTCCTTAATGAACCACCTGAGTATTCACTGCCAGACAGCTTTTTCCACTCCAAACTCCTCGGTGGAAATTATCTCATGGGGTGAATTGCACTGTAGCTTGTGGTAGGAGTAGCAGCCTTCCTTCCCTTTTCTTTTGACAAAAGACAAAGCCATGCAAATGTGCACAGCCTTGACGCTGGAATTCTCGCTCTGGGATGTGATCTGAGGAAAGCTGGATTAATTCAAACCAGGGCCTACTAGAAAAGGAGGAATCTGCATCTTACCCAAATAGACAATGACAAAAATAAAAGGAGGCTGGGTTTGAACCTGAATTTGTAGGGCAGATGCAGCTTTTGGGCCTTGCTTACACTCAGGAATTAAAAGAAATTCAAGGCTGGCCTTGAGCACCTTGGGAGCAGTCCCATGTGGACATGCAGTGGCTTCAGCCTGCAGGTGGCACACGGAGAGCAGCAAGTGAAGAAACACAAATGCGTAGAACCCCCAGGAAATAAAGAGAATTTCCTACTGATTCAATGCAGCCTTTGCTTCTCATAGCTCTGTAGCAGCTCTCAGGTGACTTAAAACACCTGCTCACAAACATGTTTGCCATCAGTGGTGTGCTCAGGGAGAAAGGAGGGAAGGTTCGGGAAGGGAAGGGAAGGGAAGGGAAGGGAAGGGAA
>VZTE01006370.1:350640-364407 GCA_013397775.1 Eulacestoma nigropectus | reverse complement strand
GAAGTTTCAGGGAAGTTTCAGGGAAGTTTCAGGGAAGTTTCAGGGAAGTTTCAGGGAAGGGAAGGGAAGGGAAGGGAAGGGAAGGGAAGGGAAGGGATTTTTGATATTAGTTTAAAACAGAAATGTCCTCCTCCAGGTAAAACTGATCAATGAAATCATGATAACTAATGAAAGGGATGTATGGAAAGAAAAGGTCCTCACTGGAGAGCAAATACCTGCAGAAGGAATTAAGCCACCTCTAATTTGGCATCCATGGCATTTAGGCATTTGTCATGGCCTAGCTTACAACAACAAATACATGAGTTTGACTATGTATTAGTTTATCATTACACCAATAGGATATAAGAGCATAGTGGCTTGGTCTAGGTTTGAAGAATGAAAGTCACATTAATTGAAATTAACATCTTCTGAAGGTGCAGGCCATGAAATGAAATATGAAATTTCCATGAAATATGGAAAGAAATATTTCTGTACAGAGATATCTTCACAGCACCAGAGGCCCATAGGGCATCACAGGGTCAGTGACCAAAGAGAGAGGATGAGCTGTCCCAGGTATCAGGCAAAGGGTGCTGAGAATCACTGGGACTTTTTTCTTGCACTCTGGGCCACCTCTTCTTCTGGCTTTGTGGTTTGCAAAGTCTGAGTCCTGGCAGTGCCAAGCTGCTTAAATGCTGTCATCTAGGCACTGCTTCAGCAAGGTCCTGAAGGAAATCACATTCATGTTCTGAAACCCTTGTCACTCTCCAGGATGAGAGTCAGAGCAGCTCATCTCAGTGGGCTGCTCTGATTTCAGGCTTTTAAATTAACTTCATAGAAAAACAGATGAAGAACAGAATGATCCACTTTTTTTTTTTTTCCTTGAGAGAAGGCATTAACATATAGACAGAGATATTTTTATGTTATATCAATATTGACTGTTTCACAGAATGAAAGTTCTGGCAGCAATTCTACTGACAAACCTTTAATCAAAGTAAGTGACACAAAAAGCTTTGACAAGGCTGGTGTAAGTGACATTTTTTTTGGCATGAGCACAATTACTCTTTTTGTCATTATTGTGGTCAACAAAAGAAAATTCTTCATGGCCACATCAACTGATGCAACTGTGCTTTTTGTGTGTCATTTACATCAACATTAACAAGATATTGTCTGGTGCCTGGAGTTCACTGTTAACGTAGAGGAAAGCCAGAGAATCATAGGATTGTGTAGGCTGGAAAAGACCTCTGAGATGATGGAGTTCAACCATTACCCCAGGGCTGCCAAGTCCACCACAAATCCACATCCCTAAGCACCACATCTACACATCTTATAAATACCTTCAGGGCTGGTGCTTGAATCACTTCCTTGGGCAGCCTGTTCCAATGCTTGACACCCCTTTCAGTGAATAAATCACAACAAATAAACTGGTAAACAGTTACTGCTGGTGATCATCTTTCCTGAACTCTCCTCCAGTGTTTTGGGTCTTTGTGGGCCCATCTCTTCAAAACACACCAATCCTTTCAAGTCAGGAAGGCTTTTCCCTTCTCTTCTTGTGCCTTCTACTTTGGGCTTGCATAGCTGTTTTATTGATTTTCCTGTTCCTCAATTTCTACATACTTTCACTTTTTTTTCTTCTTTACCTTACCCGTACTGATGTTCCCTTTGCATCCCTTGTTGAGGAAGTAAATACTCAGGACTCACAAAAAACAAAACTCAGGTGTGGGGGATTTAGAAGACTTTACCTTGGCAGGAGAGTTACACCTGGAAAACAGAGGCAGCACCAGCAGGAACTGAGGATTTCTCTTCACCCACTGCTGCTTCAATTATAAGGGAAAACAGTTAGGAAAGAAAAATATCCACCAGACCTCAAATAAGAAACCAAGTGAGGCAAGCACTCCTTGGACCTGTGTTTTCTTTTCCCATTTCTATTTATTTACTTGCATCTTGGCTCATCATCCAGTGCCTCCGAGCATGCCCAGCCCTCTTTCCTTGTGTAGCATCTCCTTTGATAATGCAGTCTGTGCAAACTGCAGCCTGACAAACTGCAGACTCATCAGGATGGCAGAGGAACAACATGAGGAGGTGCTTTCCCCTTGTAATCCTTTACCATTAAAGAAGCCAATAAATACAAAATCTTTGTTTGCTTTGAGACACCCTATGGCAAAGCAGATCAAGTTGCCCTTTTTCTTTGTTACAGCTATGTTTTCTCTCTGCAAGATTAACAAGCATGACTGTGGATTTGGGGTTTCTGTGCTGTCAGGGATTGCTTGCAGCCATCCCAGCCCAAGTGCAGCAGCACAGTGGTAGCTGGTACCCTGCTCATCAAACCCAGCAATCTCTGCTTCTTCCTCATTAAAACATCCAGGGCTGCCCCCTGACTCGTCTGTGTCCATGCCTGATTCACACATGATGTGGAAGAATGTGCTTCCAGGACACCAGTCCTTTCCTCCAGGGCAGATAAGGCAGCGTTGTGAGATAAAAGGAAAGTTTACCAGGCAGCACTGATTTAATGATGTTAATAAACCACAGCTATTAGTCCAATTACGTAACAGCAGGTTACCTTGCCAGCCCTAATACCAGGAGATGATAAAAGCAGATTAATTTCAGCTTCTTTACCGTATCCAGTTCTCCAGATAGGGAATTAAATGCCTGAGTTTATCTTTTTGTAAATTGCTCTGCTATAGTTTAATTCTAACTTACAGAGAGCTTTCTGCCCAGCAAGGGAAATCCTTAGCTCTCCCCTTAAGCAGGGCTGAAGTTTCTCTCAGCTTGCAGTTTCTTGTAGGCTGAAAAGTCAGAACTTAAGGTGGTTTTCCCAGTTTTTTTGTACTTAGAAATGCAGAAGAGAAGCAATGCAGCCTCCCTCAGAAGTGTTACATTTAACATTTTGGGTTGGTCTGTTTATGAACTGCTGTTAGGGGACATGTTCAGCTCACTGGGTGCCACTACAATGGTACAGGGCAGGGGGTGGTTTTGTGCCACCTTGTCACGGGGGGGCTTCAAAAACCAGAACAGTGTCACCATACAGTGACTGCTGTTCATCATAGAGGCACCAGACAGGATCTGAGCTGTGAGCCAGACGCTTCACAGGCACAAACAGGCTTACACATGGCACGTTCCCTCCAGTGTCAGCAATTCAGCCCTAGGCTGACACCAAAATGACCTGTCCTGCCTTCAAAATGACATTTCTGTGCCCCCAGAGCACTCTGCTGGCACGGCCCTTGGTGAGGCAGCAATGCAGGGGGTGGGGCGGCTCATGCTCTCTCATGGCTTTACGGATTTGCTCTCAAATAACTGCTTACAGCTGACCAAGTTGAGGGCAAGTGAAGAGAAGGGATCCCATTCCCTGTTTGCATCCAACCTGGCATTTAGCTTAATTTCCTGTAGTTGCACTTTGTCATTTGATCCTGTCCCTTGATCCTTGCATAAGGGACTAAACAACAGTGGCCACCCCAAATTGCAGTGCTGGAAGTGACAGAAACCCATGCTTTGAAATTTAGAGTTCTTCTAGAAACAGGCAAGTAATTTTAAATGCATTTAAAAGATTAGTTCAGAGTTATTATAATTATCCTATTATGAAGCATATTTGCAGAAATAACAGTCCTGGACATGGGTCTTTCAGGCCAAGTTTCATCTCAAAATGAACTCTCACAGCACTTAATATCACTGTGAGACCGTTAATTATATCTTGGCAGAAACTGAGCCCCTATAATTAGGCTGATGTGTTTGACAGATTATTTTTCACGAAAAAAGTTGACCTCAAATAGTTCTTAATCGACCTAACAACCTTCCCATTTGAGAACCCCTATGCAAATGTAAAAGATACAGTCCATCTTGCGTCTCCAGTGGGCGTGATATGTTTGGCAGAACTTACTGAGGAGCTTGAAGCCAATTTGTTAGTGGAATGAGCTAAGAGGTGATGAAAGAGCTTTAGGTCTTGGGCTGTGAGAAGGCAGTTGGCCACACACTTAGACAAATGGAAAATAAAAGACATTATTGGATGAAATTACAAATATTCCCAAAGGATTCATGTACCCTGGAGTGCTTTGCTTTCAGAGTGCAAGGACAGCCAAGCGTCCCTCAGACTCAGCCTTTCATTGCACGTCCTTGCAAAAGTTACTTAAGAAAAAAATCACGCAGCTCATAAGCTTTTTTAAGTAGTTCATAATTTTTCGAAGCTGGTAAACATGGGGTGTTTGACCCAGTTTGCTCTCAGCAACTGGAGCTTGCTCCTCATGTGCCCAAATTAAGGCCATGTGCCTTGGCTTAAATTCTGCTTAGTGAGGTTTAAGCTAGGGGATGGTATTTCACAGCAGGGAGAAGATAAGGACATGCACAGGGGTACTGAGAGGGACTGAGCTGGAGGGAGCTGACTCGGGGAGTGCAGCCACGTGCCTGCATTTGGTCAAGAATATTCTTGTCTCACACTCGGAGTCCAGCACAGCAATCTCCAGCACAGCACCCTGGTGTGGGGCCAACCTTGTCCCTTCCCCATGTGGGGCCCTCCCTCTTCAGGATGAAGGGATATTTGCTGAATCGCTGGATGGTTTCAGAGACTCGGGTTTTCTTTTTGCAAGCTTAGTTTAGGTTACCATATTAAAGTATTGTTTGCGAGAGAGGATATTTCTGTTGGAAAGATGCAGCAGTATTCTGCAGGATTTTGTCTGTTCTATCCCTATAGAAAGGCTTTTCTTTTTTTTTTTTTTGAACAACATGAAGTCAAAAGTTAAATTGTTGAAGAGCAGGAAATGTGCTAGAATCATGGTCCAAGGACAATACTCCTATTTAGTGCAAAGTCACTAATGCCTTCTAGTGACTAACTAGAGCTGCCTCAATGATACCACAGGTTGAAAATGATCCTTGAGATTCAGAGCCCCTTCTTCTTATTTTGTTTGATTTGTCAAATAATTGTAATAAATAGATAAATGGCTGCTGAAAGTGAACCCTCACACAGAGCAGACTGTGCCTTTTTGGCTAGGATGAAAAAGAAAGTGGGACTGTACACGGACTGGGGAGAAAGT
Organism: Eulacestoma nigropectus; assembly: GCA_013397775.1. Lineage (NCBI taxonomy): Eukaryota > Metazoa > Chordata > Aves > Passeriformes > Eulacestoma > Eulacestoma nigropectus. The sequence continues at coordinate 359,410 of VZTE01006370.1, read as the reverse complement.
CCAGCCTGTAGTATCCACAGAGGAGCAGATGAACAGCTTTTGTGCATGAGGCTAATGGTGAAGGGTTTTTAAATGTATATTGCCATAACTGCTATGAATAATAAACATTTGTGTTGGTACAATGCCCACTTGTTTCAGCCTGGTGAGAATTCCTACAAGGCTCCACTGTGGTAACTTTTACGAACCAATGACAGTCTGTGTTTTCCGTTATTCTGGAATACTTGATGTATTTTTATTATACTGGATACCTTGGCATGACCGATGTGCTTCTGGATTCATCTACAGCCAAGGCTTCTTGTTTTCACAGAGATGAACATTAGGATGTTTGTTAAGAGGGATGAATTTCCTTATACCTCAGTGATGCTCCAAACAAGCTTTTTGCATAATTCTTGCCTTTTCTCCTCCCATGGAAATATATTTCCTAAAACTCGTGAAGCTGTGGGCTTATTTATTTCAAACTCTTTTCTTCCAGAAACCTTCATGCCTCATCAGAGTATTTTTACTGCAATACCTACAGTAGTGATCTTCAGAGGAGCACTCTGAGAGAGTGAAGTGTCGTTATCTTCAACTTTCCAAGCAGATAGACTGATGCAGAAAAGAAATTCATCCGCCTTAACTTCAGCCATGTGAAAGTCAAGCATCTGCTACAAGCTTGTTTTACATGTAGTCCTCACAGAGAGAGATCCCTTCAGAAGGTGATAAATGCTGTCTCTCTGAGGCACTTTTCTCAAGAGTGGGACAGTTCATCCTCTTGAGGTGCCTTGGCTCTGGCAATATCAGAAGGGTGTGAAAGAGCAATGAACAGTACCAGGGTGTCTGATTTCTTAATTCAGCACCTCTGCCTCCCTGTACAAATACATGAGAACATGAAAACATGAATTGTTCACTCCAAGACTGTAGGTTTTGCACTATGAAATTTTGCAATATTTTGTGCTGTTAATTTGATCTTGTTCATGCTTATTTCTATATGTGTGTATTTAATTTTATTATGAATCCAGTTTTACACAGTGGCAACAGCACTCAGCAAATTCCACTGGAATGTTTTCAGGGAGTGACCACAGCTGGAGCAGGTCAAGAACCGTGTATTTTTGCTAGAAGCACTGTTGGTCCAGAGGCTGCTCTGAAACTCACAGATCAACTCTTATTTTGTTTTCTGTGTGTGTATTATGATTTGCATGGGTATCATGCCTTGGTAAAGGTGTGATACAGCTCTTGCCTCAATATGCCAAGACTGTGCACATTTACTTGCAGAGTAATGTGTGCACAACTGTGAGACCTCTTGATTACCAGCAGTGTCTGCATGCTGGGAGCATTTCTTATTCCTTTTATGTTTCTAATTCTGCATCTTCAGATGTGGAAGAACTGCATGCCAGCATCTGCTTCACTGTCTGTTGATAGTTAAGAAAAGTTGAATCTTAAACAGTTGTGTGCCTAAACTTCTTTCTTTCCTAAAGAAGAGAACTCTATAAAAAGGAGACACATTTTTCAATGTATTTCTTTGGTGGACTTAAAGATGTGGAAAATTTCTAAGGCTTGGGAAAAGGCTTGGAAAACAATGTGCTACCACTACTGTTCCACTGTTTTATAGATTTTCAGGTTTCTGAAACCCATAAGTACATACATTTTCTCCTTAGGTTAGTGATTTTAAAGTAATGAAATCAGAATTTGACATAGTTCATAAATATAGACTTTATTACCATTCACTGTTAATGGTACATATTTGAACTTTCCATCCATATTTCTATTTATGTATTAGGGAAGCAGTGATTTCTGGAGTCCAAAGAAGCCAACTTGCAAGCAGGGAGGAAAGAAGATTCTTCATAATTTCCATTCTGAGCAGGGTGACTTTCCAAAAATGAAGCAGGCTGGGAAAAAGAAGTCACTGAACAGGCAGGATCAACAAACTGGCTCCAGCCAGCGAGTTCACCCCTGCCAGCTTCAGCCTTGGCTCCCACAGAACCTGTGGTTGTGCACCTTCGGATTAGAAAATAAGCTAAAATCATAAAGGACAAGCTCAGCTCTGCAAAATAATTAATGGGCAACCTCTTCCTCTTCATTCACACTTAGTGACCCCTTGCCAAAAGGAGTGGCACTATCTGGGGAGAAAGGTAACTGCTCTAAGTGAACAACCATGGTAATTTTCCAGCCCTTTCTACACTGCAAAAACAGCCCTGTCTGTACAGTTACATAAATAGATTGCTGGGGTAAGAGGGGCAAGGGTCTGGTTCTGAAGCAGAAGGTGAAGGACCTAAAGATCTAAGTGCACACACCCCTCAGCACCAACTGCATTTAAGTATAGTGAGTCCCATGGGTCTGTCCTGTATCAAATGGCCTCACTTCTGTACCCCAGGTCCCACTCTGTGCATAGTGGGAGGGTTGTGGTGGATACACCAAGAGCAGCCTGGCAATGCACATCTGCTTCCAAAACACTGCTCCCTGTGGGTAAGTCGAGAGACTACTCAGCAGCTGCATGAGGATGTTTGCACTGGTTATGATCTGACTAAACAAAATTATTTGGGGCCTTACCTATGCGAGGCAGTACCTTTTCCCAGCGATTACTCAAGTTTAAAGGAGAACTGGGCCAGTTCCAGGTGTGACCATGGCCAGCTGTAAGGGATTTCTGTCAATTTAGGCGGGCTGAGTGCTGGTTATGGAGGGTACAGCTTGCAGGGCTGAAAAGGAAGCAGGTTTTCACTTTGCTCTTTACAGATAATTACATTTTGCTAGGGTTCAATGGGAGAAGGCTGGCACTGCACCTGTAGCTGTCTTGTCCAGGAGGGGAGAGAGCCGTGGCTGTGAGTGCTGCATTCAGATCCGCCCAGCCATGGGGTGGAAAGCAAAGGGAATTCTGTGAGCAGCAGTGTAACTTCACTCCTGAGCAAGTGAAAAGCAGGAAAGGGACCGTATCATCTTCTTTTGCAGCTTTAAGGGAAAATCTGCTATAAGGAGGGCTCCCTAGCATGAACTGAATTTGGAGGCCGAGTCAATAATTTGCAAATAATCACCAAGATGCTTAAACCACTGAAGTGTTTGGCTTGAGAATATGAGATAGTGTGGGATATGTCTGCTTATGTCTATATAATAATATCATGGGCTGCCTTCAATTTGCACTGTTAAGATTTTTCTACTCCTCAGTGTAATTCAGATCTGAAGCCAGTCAGAGAAACTCTTTCTGACAGCTTCCCCATAAATATTTGCCTGCAGAATTATGTTAGTTTTCAAAAAGCAGCAGCTAAATGGACCGATATTCCTGCCAAAACAGGGACTACATGTGTGTGGGTGTCCCACAAAGGCAGAGGGATAAAGCATCCTGTAAGCTGAATGCCACCAAAAAAAAAAAAAAAGAAAAAAAGAAAAAAAAAAGTAAAGTTGGGTAATGTCTGAGTTCCAGCTGAAGATAAGGGAGGTGTGGGTTCAGTCCAAGCTCTGGCAGATTCAAGGGAGAGCTTTTCATATCTGGATGATCCCAGGCACTCAAAAACTTAAGCACTCAAAGGAGACCAAGTATGATCTCACTGCAGGGACCATACTCATGCTCTCTGACAGACATCATAGAAATGCAATTCTGGAAAGTTTTCTCCTGCTGAAAGTCTGAGAGGGAAAGCCAAGTTTTTCTAGCACTGGCTTAGAATGGTTGCACAGGCTGGAAAAGTAGGTGGATTCACCTGCATCTAAGTGGACCATGTAGATTGTCCCACTAGAAATCTTCTATCACATTTCAGTTTAAAAGTAATGGAAAAAAAATAAATTAAATGACATCTAGTGCTTTTGTTTCTCACCACTTCTATAGCTCACCTTTTTGGAGTATGGCCTGGAACAGAAAGAAAAAATAAAAAAGATTTCATTTTAGTTCTCTCTGTAACTGACACAAATGGTTTGGGTATGTTTGGGTTTGGGTTTTTTTTACACAAATGCATTAGGTTTTTAATGGTAGGAGACTGGATGGTTGGGGTGCTACTGGACTTTAGACTGAACTTTTGAAGAGGATTAGTAGTATGAGGCCCAAAGGCTGTTTAATTTTAGTAAAATACATCCACATGGGTAGAAAATGAACAGATTTTTATCAGGGAGTTGCAAGGTATAATTCTACAGCAGATAAAAACTGGAGGTATCAAAGGTATTTCAAATTATCAAATGTATCTGTAGTTTATCACAGGGATGCTACTGCCACGAGCACAGTGTGTATCAGTGTCATTTCACTGGGAAAATTTTGAGACATTTTAAGACTTACCAAAATAGTTCTGCTTTCTGTTAAATCATGCTCTCCGGAAGTCTAGCCAAATCCGAACTAGTTCCATGGACTTCTGCCAGGGGACTGAGGTCTCCACATTAACGTAAGGGAGAATAGCTGGCAGTTCACACCAGCCATGTGTCAGCAATGGCAGCAAAGCTACTGTTTCATAGAAAAGTACCACCAAAACAGCAGCCACTCCCAAGGACACAAAACAGGAACGAAGATCTATGCCAAAAGATTCTGGATGGAGCATTCACATTCTGAGCACTTTCACCGTGTAATGGCTTTCCTTCACTGCTCGCTTGCATATTTTGATTAAATAACACTTCATCTGTATTATGTGTGAGATGAGTCTTGTGAGATGCTCATAGGCTGAAGTCTGCAGACCAAATCATTCAAGATTTTCTCTGGGCCTGATTCTGCACCAGGAAAGTTGATGTGAATTTTATTGCGGATTTGTCAGGGCATCTGATGCTTTTATCCTAGAAAGTGTTCATATGAAACAAAGTCTAAAGTACTTCTGATATTATATTTTATTCTTCTAATATGCTAACAGAAATTCAATGAGGCAGTGCTGATACAGATTTAGATGATGCGGACTGTATAACATTGAAGGATCTGAAGAGCAGCCTGCAAGTAGCAGGCAGCCGTAGTAAAAAGTAGCAAGCAAAATGAATCTTCAAAACTACATTTTATTTTATTTTATTTTATTTTATTTTATTTTATTTTATTTTATTTTATTTTATTTTAGGAGGTTGTGCTGGTAACACACTAGACACGTTTGGAATATGGGAGGTAAGGCAAAGTGGTGAAGGGGTCCTTGAAAACTGTGGAAATGCAAAAGGTCTGAGCAGCCTCATCCCTCCCTCCCTCCTTCCCTGTCCAGGAAAAAGCAGTAAAAGTGGGAGTTTCTATATTTTCCTGGTTAGATTGTAGTTTCCAGGTGATAAGACATGTGAGTTTAAAAGGGAAAATATTTGTCTTGTAATGTAGATTGGATAGCGACTGTAAAATAGGTTGTTTCCTATAATTTCAGATGTGCTTTGCCTTTTGTCACCTGCTTCTGTTCTGCCAGTTTCTGGGGAGATGGGCCGAGAAGCCATTCACTGGTCTATGCAAAATGAGCCAGGATATTGCTTTATCTTCAGAGATAATTCTTTTATTCTTTTCTATCACTCAGGTTTGTATCATATTATTCTATCATGTTAAGTTATGTTATACTAATTTCTGGTTTCTGGTGCTGTATCTATTAGAGTGTTATGGGTGAGCTGAACAGGCACCTTTTTACTGCTACCAGTGTTTGTGACAATTATGAAAAACATGGACTTCTGCTTGGCACTAAATTGCATTTCAAAGGTTCCTACAGCAGATAAAAAAGGAGACTTGCTTATCATTGTTCGCTCTTACAAGCCTTGATAAATAAATGCTATTGGCTCGTAGTGGGACTGACCACGTTCCAATGTGAAAACATAAACAGCCACAGGTATTTATTCTTTACATGGAGAGCTTTGCCTTGAACCAGGTGCCCATGAGACATCCACTTCACATCCTAAGGTTTCCCAAAACAAAAGTTCAGTCTCCTAGTGAAGGCAGGACATGATTAAGGGTTACTCAAAAAAAAAAGGGTCCCTTGAAATCAAACCAAAAAAACCTGTATTGGGTTGTGGCCTGAAGAAAATGAGCAGAAGAGGAGTCAGGTCCTTACACAGCTAAAGGCTTTAAGCATGAAAAACTGAGCCTGACTATTTCGACATGGTCCACAGATACCTGCAAATTGCCAGAAAGTGAAGTCCCAGATACAGCTGGAGTGGCTTTCAGAATGGATGCCATCGACAATCCCTGACAGGTTTCCAGTGCTGAGAATGTTTAATTTTACTCACATAAAAGTGTACCATTTGTGGAGCTCATGCCATTTTCAGATGAGCACCCTTATGCGACAAAAACAGTGTCTTTCATGTAAGCTCTGCCATGGTGCTGAAGGAAGGGAGTTCCAGCACACCACCCATTAACATTTCAGATTAAAAAAAAACCATAGTGCAATTAAAAAGAATGGGATTAAGCAGTAAAGTCCTTGTAAAGCACGCATTGTCCCTGTGAGGAGCTGCAGTGGCCATGGCAGGTATTGCAGTGTGGGAAGGTGGCTCGGGCAGTGTTGATAACGCTCCTTGTTAGTGTAAACCAAGCCCAAGTGACAAAACAGGGCTGAATTCACCCACTTGAGAAGCAGCTGCCACTCCACTGACTGCAGGCTCAAAGCCAGCCTGCATTTATCTCATCTCATCTCTCCTAAGATGGTGCTGCTGACAGATCCTTTTATGCCCATCCCTTTCCACACGCAGAAGATCCCTTTTTCCACACACAGGAACATCCTTCTCAGAGCCAACAGAGGCTGCCCAAGATCTCTGGTTAGTTTGACTTCATTTTCCCAAATCACAGCACAGGACCATCATTAACCCTTTGGTCTTCTGAAACCCAGAGCCACACTCTGAGCTCTGTCAGCCTGAACCACCTCAGCAGGCACCACTCAGAGCATTGCTTCTTATTGCTGTCTGAGGCAGGTGTTTCCAGCTTAGTGTTTGTGACCTGCAAAGAGGTTAAAGCCAGCTAATGCAATCTGGTTCCAGTTCGGCAGAGCTTGTAAGCACGTGGCTTAATTTGATTGGAATCCCTGGGACTCTTAACGTTGTGTGTTGTTTCCCATGTGCTTCGCTAGCATGGGAAAAGACTTCCCAGTTTTGTAGGTCTCCAGCAGACAGTAGGGCTATCTAGACAACACCCAAAACAACCATTGGCTCCCACCAAAAAACTGTTGAGAAACAATCTTCCTCTGTGCATTTTGCAATGTGGCTCTGCCTGAATGTGCTTCAGGGAGCCCAAGAGCCCAGGCTCTGAATGCACAGGATTGGCACACGTTACATCACTGGATCCTGAAGTCTCAAGCTCTGTTGTTTGCCACCTCCACTAAGAAGTTTCAGAGGAGGCTGATTTTACAGCTATCTCAACCAGCCAGCTGTGTTGTGTTCCCTGTTTCCTGCTCCATGTTGCATGGAGCCACAGAAATTACCTACTCTAAGCCCATGAGAAAAATGAAATTTCTTCTGAGAGAACAGATATTAACAATATAAATTAAAAACTATCAAAATCACAAATTTCTATCAAAAAAATTATTGAGTTTAGATCACAGAGTGGCTGTGTTAGATCAGAGATGTAAAATGGACAAGAAAGGGATACAGTTTTTAAAAGTATTAGTTACAACATTTTGGGAAAGCAGTGCATTTTTCTCTTCTGTGCAACAGGAATTGAACAATTCTGTGTTCATTCTCTGGTTGCTTGTGCCATTCCTAAAGAGCAATTTCAATTAAAGGAACATATGACCTTCTTTTGTCCTCAAAGGAGACTCATTTAGTCCTCTGGTGTAATGCAGCTGGGTGCAGCAAACAAAACCTTGTAAGCCATTTATCTAAGGGTGATGTTGTCAACTAAACCAGAGAAAACTGTCTCTATCTGTGTGTGTCAATGTTGGACACAGGGATACTGTGAGAATATCAGATGATTCATCACAAAAGCTCGTGGGGTTTACAATGAAAATGGAAAGTGCTGTAAAGGTCTGTGGGGAGTTTTCTGCTCTTTGGACACGGTTTCCAGTTCAGGGTTTTCCCTGGCATTAACCAATCTAGATTTTTGATTAACATGATTTTCCATAGATACAAAAGACTGTAAAAGGAAGTTCTTAGGCCAGTGCACCATTTGCATCACAAAAACTGCAAAGTAGAGCACGTAAAAATGAGCTGAGGTGTGTGCGTGGATGTGTGTGTGTACACAGAGGGGCACTACAGATTGCCAAGGAGCTCTGCAGCAGGATCATAGAGTTCACCAGCTAAACTAGAAGGTCAAACTTCATTTATGCCTGGTTTGGTCAGGGATGAAACCAGAAAAAATAGAAAGGAAGCTAATATAAGAGAATATAAGAGCTTTAGAATGTATGAATTACATCAGTATAGAAAGGCAACAAAAATAAAATTACATGCCTCTGAAATGATGCAGAAGGGCTGCACTTTCTAGGGGTGCACTGGAAATGCTATAGGCTTATGGAAATAGGAGAGCTGGCACAGCCACAGTGAGAAAAGAAAAAGAAATGGGTCCCCGTGTCAACACCACAGCCCATAGGTACAGGCAATCACTTTGCAAGAGAGAGGGAGGGATTCTACTGTCATTTTAAAAGACCCAAACCTTGAAGCAGTGGAGTCATAGCCTTGAGTCAGGCAGACCAAGCTATTGTCCTAATGCACTGAACAATCAGAAGTGATGAAAGATCTATGGGATTTTGTTTTTACTTTGTCATTCTAAATCAGGAAAAAAATGTGACTTGCCTTTTATTTAGTGGTTTTTTGAGAAGGAATTGGCTGAGGCTGGAGCTCTTTCCTTGTAAAGACTGATGGGGCAGATGTCTGTGCAAAAGCAAATGGTTCCCATTGTCTTTCCTGAAGGAATAACAAAATGGGGATAATTCCATTTCTATGTCGTTGCCACGGGGGG
>VZTE01006370.1:235385-350550 GCA_013397775.1 Eulacestoma nigropectus | reverse complement strand
GGGGGGGGGGTAAAAAATAAAATAAATCCAACAGCACGGATTCCTAAGTGAGAAAGGTACAGAGGAAACATCATTTGACTTTCTTATATTTTACAGCAAACTTGAAGGTTTGAATTCGCAATTAGCTCACGGCGCAGCTGGATGAAACTAAACATAACACACCTGCTGGAAGAGTCCAGCTCTAAACAAACCCAGCCGTAACCCAGAGAGCTCAAGGGATGTGCAAAGCAGAGGGTGCCGGCTCCCTTCGGGCCGCGGCCGAGCGGAGAGGAGCGGTGCGGAGCGGAGCGGAGCATCCTCCCGGCGGCGGGAGCCGCGGTTGCCATGGGAGCGCGGATGCTTCCCCTCGCATCGGCATCGCATCTGCTCGCAGCGCTCTGCCCTTACAGCCCCGCGGACCCGCGAATGCGGCTGACGTGGCTTTGGGAGCTCTCCGTGTTTGTTGGAAGGAGGACCGACGGTTCAGCCCTGCAATTACTTTCTGCCCCGCAATTACTTTCTGCCCCGCTGGATTGATTTTTTTCTTTTTATTTTTTGGGGGGGGCGGGGAAGGCGAGAGCAGGGAGGATACAGTGTCCTCTGTCATTTGAGCGCACGCTGCATGCGGAGGGCTCTGCAAAGAGCCGGCTGTCGGCGCCGGGCAGGGATGCGCGGAGGAGCGGGGGCCGGGCAGGGATGCGCGGAGCTGCCGCGGACGGCCCCGGCCCCGCTCCCGGCCCCGGGTGCGCCGCTGCTCCCGGCGGCTTTCCCGAGCCGATGCCGCCCTCTCGCGGGCTCCGGGCTGCCGGCGCTGGGGAGCTCCAGGCACCCCTACTCCTGTAGGAAATGGAAAAAACATAAAATAAATCCGGGCTACTCGCTGCTCTCCAGGCAAACCCCGACCTTTCCAAAGGCAGAGCGCACGCGGGTAGAATTGGCAGAAACAGCACTCCTCCGTTTTTGCTTTCTTTCCCCGAATTTACGTTCACTTGTGTGTTTACAGGTCTGTTTGTATGCGCCCCCAAGGCGGGAGAGGTGGGTGCCAGATCAGCGGCCCGCACAGGCAGAAAGCTCCTGCCCGGGGCAATCAGCACAGGCAAACCAGCCCTGGGTCTGCTCTGCTGGTTAATTAGGGGTCTGATGAAGCCAGCAAGCTCTTCCTTCAAACCCAAAGCACTGGGTCTCCCAGGCAGCTTGCTGGAGAAAGAACTTTGGTTTCAGACACCAAAAAGCCCTGCCGAAGCTGTCCCGCAAACCCAAATTCCATGTGGTGTTTAGCAGTTCTTACGAGAAAAAAAATTGTCCCTTTGGTAGCAAGTCTCCAAGGGAGGCAATCCGGAGTCAGTCTGAGATTTCAGACACTGGTTTAAATCTTGTGACCTCATCTGGTCAAATCTAGAAAGGCTGAGTGTGTCCCTGCCCTTTCAAAGATTTTTCCTGTTGCCTTAGGCAAGGTTCTTGTTGCTGGGGACCTGAGTGCCTGGACAGCTCTGAGGTGTTGAACTGGGGGCCAGCAGCAACAAGAAAGTTTGTACCCCACTTGGCCCCAGGCTGCAGGAGACCAAGGGTCATGGTGGGACTAGAGGAGTGCACAATATTTTTCTCCATTAAATTAATTTTTTTCACAGAAAAGGAGTGCAGGAGCTCCCAAGACTTAATCTCCAGAGCAAATCTTATTTATTTGCTGTTATTCACAATCCCCTTGGATCAGTAGGGCCCAGCTCTCCAGCTCCCAGCACATCTGTGCAGCTGTTCCCTGGAGCTTGACAGCAGTTGGGGCACCATGAAGAAAAAGCACTGCAGAGCTGCTGGTCTTGGAAGGATGATAGCCAGAAAATTAATGAGCATTAGTACAAAGGTCTGGGGGATTTAACTGTGGCACTAGAGGGACCTGTGAGCATTTTACGCTGAGTTATTTTTCCCAAAACGTACGGGGTAAGAAGGTACCACAGAAACAGCTCCAGTACAAGCACTCACTTCTCAGTGTAGAAAACCCTCCTCAGGTGCAGAGGCTCTTCCCAAGGACTTTATTGCATATCAGAGGCAATAACAATTTATTTCAGTGTCTTCACTGTTAGATATAATGGCCAAACAGAGGTAGCAAAGACCCAAGCTGACACTCTGGTTAAAATCTATTGCTCTGCCTAATCATTGTACAGCTGAACAACAAATCACCAGTGTGGCTATAAATCGTGTATTTGCATAAATAAATAAACGTAGTCTTGTGCAGCCAGGTTTCCCATTGCATAATGTGATTTCTCTAAGACCCTTCTGGGGGCTTCTGAGTATTGCTTCTCAAGCTCCCAGTTCTTCAGTTCATCAGGAATGTCAGCTTTCCACCTGGCTGAAAAGCACCAACATTTTGTTTTACCTGGTCCAGAGAACATCTGTGTGCATTTGGGCTGATCCATTTTAGAGAAAGGATTCAAAGTGTACAGAAGAGGAAGGGTTTTGAACAAAAAATGTGAGACACGTCCCAGACATTTGTGGCCATGAAATAATCAATTACTCTCCTTACAAATTTAGGAGAACTCACCACACTCTTCTGGGCCCTGCCCCATCCTGCCTCCAAACTAAAATCTCCCCTGCAGCTTTTTTGTGGTGCAAGGTTAAAAAGTTCCTGCTTTCCAGCCCACTGTGGATGTAACTATTGCTATATATTGTCATTTTAGCACACTTTGGTATGTTTGGGAAACAAAAGTCAGCAAATGCATGTGGTGTTTATCCAGAGCAGATTATTTCTGGATTAGCAGAGGCAGCAGTGAGCTACTGATCACCTCTATGTGAACCTTTACATTCTGTTTGCCCTGTCTCAGTCTCTTTGGTGCTCATTATCTCTTTCCTTCTCTCCTGCTTGAAACAGTGAAGTAGACCTGGACGTTTTGTGATTCCTTTAATAGGCTCAGTGCAGCAAAGTGCTTTCAGTTCACACACGCTTCTTTCGATTTCAGGGAAGGAAAAGCAAAGTGAAGGCTGTTTGCTGACTCAGTCCTTCCAGTTTTGCTCCAAATCCTTGTAAGAGTTTATTTAATGGTTTTTAACGTAGCTTTGTAATCATGTCCTCACCTTAAAAATTGTCCTTTGCCACAATGAGTATCTACAAAGGGTGAAGCTGCTTTTCCCTACACTCAGTGCCAGGATCTGCACTTTAGGTGAAAATATAGAACAGAGAAAAAGAGGCTTGGGAGGTCACCTTAAAAAAGATAATAGGACAGAGAGATGAAAGACTTGACAAAACTAAATCCCTTTTTTATTGTTCCTTAATATTTTTAAATCTGATCATCTTGACTCTGTTTAGGTATATGTGTGCATACTCCACAGGTGGTTTATTTTTTCATATTTTTCACAACATTAAGCATGAATTACCAAGTATCCATCCAAAATAATGAAATTTGACAGTTAAAAGACATCTAATTTGTTATTCTATTTCTGTGGACACCATATGGCCCAAAAAATAGACTCAATTTGTCTTCCTAGTTTAGAAATGGGCTTTTCAGACTGTCCAGCCCTCTGATCTGTGCCTGTTGTTCCAGCTTCTCCAATGCCAGGAGTCACAAAAGCCCTGAAGAGCTTCAAAGCCAGGGTTATGGAAAATAAGTGAGGGTGTTGCTTGACCCATGTTAAAGACACGTTTGTGTGCTAAGCCTTGGAGGTAGTGATGGAAATTTCAGAAGTAAAAGCAATTTTCAGTGGTTATTTCTAATGTTCCCTAAAAAATTTACCTTAGCAAGTTTTTCTGTAGAACTCTGGGCAGGGGCTGCCTTGCATGTGTGTGACACCCACAGCAAAATCCTACCTCACGCTGCACAGGGGGAATTAATAGCACACATCAGGCCTCGGCAGAGGTAGTGGCAACTAAAATACCAAAGCAATAATTTGGCCAGTCATTGATAAAAAGCCAAAAGAAGGTCTCGGGTCAGCTTCTCAGCTTCCTCACTTTGCATCTTCCTGATGATCCTCTCTGAGGGCATTTGCTTGACAGATTGTTTCAGGTCTCTTTGCCAGCACTGGAGAGGTAGGGTTCCAATCTTGTTTTAACTGCCCAGCATATCTTCTCCTAACACAGATAGAAAATCTCATCCTGTTCCTCCTTATTTCAAAAAAAGGATTCCACTAGCAACTGTGCCAGACCATGCCTTCTCTCAGCCTGTCTTATCTTGTCTCTATTTCCACCCCTGTGCCCACCAGATGTGGTGCTGGTCTAAGGAAACTTTTCTGTCACAGTCCATCTTATTAACTCCAGCAGAAAAATTCAGGAAGTAATGCCAAACAAATTTTGCATGAGCTAGCCATGTCTCTAGAGCTCCCGCTGCCCTTTAACTCTGACCTGTCCTAATTTCTCCCCTCACAACTCCTTCCAGCAGAGGCCAATAATCAAACAAGGCTGGCCAACCTTCAGTCCGTGTCCTAACAGGAGCAGATCACCCACAATAAACAAACCAACTGGCCAACACAAAGCATCTCTACACTTAGTGGTGTTGGCGCAGTTTTTGTTGGGGTTTCTACCCACTTCATTGCTCAATTAAACAGGGAATCTCCATCATTAGTACTTTTGCTTGTATCTTAGGCCCCAGCTTGGCTACAGCTCTGGAATATTTTATTGATCTCTGCATTCTTTTGCCACATAGACATTTTTGCTTTGGGCAAAGTCAAAGGTTTTGTGCAAAGTCAGAGGCTTTGGGTTTTTTCTGCATTACTCCCCTTTCTTGGTAGTCCAAGTCATGCATGAGAAATAGGGGTTTCAGCATAATTGCATGCCTAATGAAGCTTGAAATTATTGGTGGTGTCCACTGATGAATGAATAGTGGACATTGATCCAAATCATGGAGTTTAGGCCTTTTTAGTTCAGCAATTCATTAGCAGCAATTAGCATGGAGCATGTGGGATCCCAGGTGTCCTGTGCTGCCACAATCAGATAACGCCCTGTGATGCCAAGCACCTGGTCCCAGGGAGCAGCTCTGCCAGCACAGGTGGGGACCGCTCCTGTGTGAGCCCAAACCAAGGAGGTGAGGAGGAGAGGGCACCTGCAAGAACCTGATCCTGCATTAATGAGAGCATTACTACACAGCTGTCACTGTACTCGGTGATGAGACTGCATCCAACCCAGGACATTCTGGACATGTCTTTCCTTGCTCTGCTCTTTACCTCGGGCTCTCCTGAGTGAGGAAGCAACCCCACAGGCATCCTAAGGTTTGCTGTGTGGGGACTCAGTGCAGATGCCTGGCTGTGCTTTGGTTTTCAGCAGATGTGTCCCCCCACACTCACAGGTCAGCACAGCATAATTTCCATGCCCAGTGCCAAAGCTAAGGAAATAAGAGGACTCATCTTTTCTTTAGTTCAAAAGGTATGAGAACAACTATTTCCCAAAATGTTTCAACAATGCTGAAGCATTTGAGATGTGCTCACCAAATAATCTGCCAGTGCTTTTTCCAAGCTCTTTCCCAGCAGGCTCCCACCTTTTAACCAACCTCTATGAATCTTGCTGTCCTCTTGCATGAACAGCTTGCCCTGTTGGAAATGTAGACCTGAATTTTGTCTCACAGAATACTTTTTCTCAGTTAGCTAATGGCTTGGTTTGGCACAGCCTGGCAAATGCCCATTTGTAATGTTTACACCTGGTAATTCCAAATGGAGCTCTTCCCACAAAGCAAACATTACCAAGAACCTCAAAACAGGAGATTAGAACAATTTAACTGACCACACATGAAATACAGAATTCTGGGTGTGAAAAGTAGCTCTTTGCTCCCTCCCCAGGGGAACCACTGATTTCTCTCAGCACTGAAAGACAACCAGGCAGAAATGGCCAACCACCTTCCTGTGCCAGCCCACAACTCCTTCTCCAAACCTTCTCCTTTCTCTTGTCTCTCTCTATTTGCTCTTCACACCTTGCAGCAGCTGGAACTTGGCCATGCCAGGTGCCCCTGTCCAGATCCACACATTTTCCCTGGCCAGGGGCAGTGCTGAGGTTCAGGGACAGAGCCCAGCTCCATCCAAACCCAGTTAATTGCTTCTTCTGCAGCATTCATTGTCCTAGAGTATCCATCAGTGGGACTGTGCAAATCTCACAGCATCGGCCTACAATATCCCCAGACAGTCTCTGTCAATATTAAACATTCTGCAGGAGGTTTAACTTAGAGCACATCGAAGTTGTAAAATAATGTCCAACACAGAAACAACATATTTTTTTTAATCTACAGGAATTAACTGCTCAATTAATTTAGAGTGAGATGGAACCAGCGATATTGGAGGCTGGTCAGACCCAACCTGTGAGAGAATATTCTGCTTCAGGGTGCTGCAGGCCATGGATGGGTGGGACTCAGGAGTAAGAAATGCTCCCAGATCATTGCTGTCTCTATAGATTGCTGTCCAGTAGAAGTCCTAAAAGCACAAGTTCCTAGAGACTGCCCAAGAGAGAAAAAATCATCAGATCTTTCAAAAGACACAAACACTTCTAAAGTTTTTGTGGCATTAGAAGCTGGGACATTTTTTAATAGAGATGGTCCAATTTTGGGTTTCAATACTTCTTATGTGATTTGGCTTTGAGCAAGAGCTCAGTTGAGGAGTTCGAATATGTTACTAT
Organism: Eulacestoma nigropectus; assembly: GCA_013397775.1. Lineage (NCBI taxonomy): Eukaryota > Metazoa > Chordata > Aves > Passeriformes > Eulacestoma > Eulacestoma nigropectus. Next base: position 343,991 of record VZTE01006370.1, on the reverse strand, counting down.
AACTGGGGGAAAAAGGAAGCAAACAAATAAACGTCACGTCTGTTAATGTCTAAAATCTTAATTTGAGCTTGAAGTCCAGGAGAGTTGTTAAAGAACCAGTACAGCTCTGGCATTTTGCTTTTCTGGCACCAACTAAGCAGCAAGGAAGATGCCGGTGCCTTTATTGTATTCTAAAAGTCTCATCAGAAAAGCCTTGCCAATAAAAGTCCCATTCCTTATCCATCAGGCAAGGGGCTGTGTGCTCCTGTGCTGGAGGACATCTTTCACAGCTGAGAAGTGACCCACCAGGAAAGCAAATGCCTTGGCTTTTCCAGGCAGGCTGCCAGAGGTGGCATGGAGCCGGGTGACCGCCTGCTCAGTGGCTGGGTGCTGCAGGAGGTGGCTCCCCCAGACCCAGCTCAGCTGTTTTCCTTGGAGAGGCTTTCCCATGTGGTTTAGGGGCAGAGTGCCCAGGGCATCCCACAGGCTGCCCTCCTTGCTCACAGCTTGCTCACCCCTCAACAGATTGCATGCCTAAGAAGTCTGCTCAGGAGGGAGGGGTGGAGATGGTCTAATCCATCCCTGATCCAGCTTGTGAAGACACACACTGCCCAAAATTAATCAGGAAACAGCCCCTGCCAAATCAGCCTGACAGAAGATGTGAGAGGAGGAGAGTGGAAGAGGAAAGGGGAGATTCCGAAGGTGCTGGTGCCAGAGGAGTCACTGAGTCTCTGGGAAGAGTGGCTATCAGGGTGGGAAGGGGAGGCTGCTGAGGAGCAGGAACAGCAGTTACCCCTGCTGAGGGGCTGTAAGACCACTGCAAATGGCAGACAGGCTACATAAGCTAAAGGGTAGCTCTGGTAAATGAAGAGGGAGAGTCAGACAAGCTCCAAGGCTGGGGAAATCATCAAAAATACTGTCTTTCAATTTTGTACCTCAGAGAATGAAATATTCAACCAAAAAATTTGATCCTTTGCTTTCCCAGAGTGCATTTTTTTCTTTTCATTTTACTGCTTTTGAAAACAAAGCCCCCGACTTAAAAACATAGGTGGCATCTTTTACTTCTCCACAGGTATTCAGTGTTAACATCTACTTTGCATGTCTATCCCTGGGCAAGTAGGGCAATCCCAGGATGGGACTGAGTACCCACCAAGATGGAAAATCTCCCAGTCCAGCCTCATCACAGAATGTTTGGGTTGGAAAGGATCTTTACAGGCCATCTACACCAACCCCCTGCAATGAGAAGAGACATCTTTAGTTTGATCAGGTTGCCCAGATCCCCGTCTGACCTGACCTTGACTGTTTCCAGGGATGGGGGATCCACCACTTCTCTGGGCAGCTGGTTCCAGTGTTTCACCACCCTCATCATAAGAAATTTCTTTCTTATACCTAATCTGAATCTACCCTCTTGTAGTTTAAAACCATTTCCTCTTGTCCTGTCACAACAATGCCTGCTAAAAAAATCTCTCTCCAAATGTGGGAGTCAAGTACCAGAAGCTGGAGAGAAAGAGGCAGTGGAGTGACAGCCTGTTACAGTGTGACTCTTTATTGTCACAGTTTAGGCCCAGGTATCTTCTTTACTTTTAATTGGTGGCTAGGGCTTACCACCAAGCCTTTTATTCATGTTCTGGAAGCAGGAGAATTAATTCAAGCCAGCTCTGCTGGACCACAGGAATGTTATTTTTCTTAGCCTTTGAAATATCTGTAATCCACTGTTCAAGGTCTGCTACAAGGAGCACCTACAGCCCCTGATGTTAATTCTTTAGGTTAAGCTTAGCCAGCTTACAGTTTTATCTCTGAATATCTACATGTGAGCCACTGCTGTCTCAGCTGCAATGGTGGCTGTCACAGGAGCACACACCCTCTTCTTTCTGTCTCCAGATAAAACTGAGGTTGCAAATTCCCTTGGGAAATGTCATGATTTGGGCCAAATCTTCATAGATACAACCCTTCCTGACATGGTTAAGAATATGAAGTCTGTCACACTCCTGCTCATTGCCATGTTTTCAAAATGCCTCCGTTAAACGTCACTGAAGCGATGGAGTTGAACGTCGTTATTTCAATTAACAAGTTATGCAAAGACCAGCAGAGCGCAGTGCTGCCAGTGAGATCAGCAGCCCCAGAAAGCTGGGTCCACTTCTGTGGCTCACGGTGTTCGATGAATTCGAACAGAAACAGAAGTGGAACTCCACCTCTGGCTCGCCTTCTCCAGCAGCTCTTCTCCTGTGCGTCGGCCACCGCCTCTGGCCTGGACGCTGGAGCACCCGGAGGAGAAGGTGCTGCTGGCTGAGGGACTTTCCTCCTCCGGTCTGTGCAGTGTTCGTGAGGCTTGGGAAAGGGAGTCCCACGCCAGAGTGGGGTCAAACCCATGCCAATAGCACTTCATGGGGTAATACCAGAGTAGGTGGACCTGTCTTCTATCCCAGTCCCGTGGCATTTGTACAGGACAGTGTCATGTCCTGGTCTCCATCGTGGTGCCCTGGCTGCGGAGTGTGGAACCCGGCAGGGTGGCACTGGCAGGCTCCTGTCCCCCAGCACTGGGCGAGGAGCAGGTAAGGGACAAGGAGATAAATGAGCACAGTGACATGTTCAGTGTCCAGGGGACCTGGAAGCCTGATCCTGCTGGGAGAAAACCTGCAGTTTATCTGTCAAGAAAGCAGCACCTGGTTTATACCACATCTTACAGTGCCAACACTGTGCGTTAACTGGATTTTGCATAACTTACTTGCAAACCTTGTGCAAATACTTCATATGTCACCCAGCCTGTGTTTTGGTGTGGAAAGAAAAAGAGGGAAAGCATTTATTACAGGAGAGTGTTAGTACAAGCAGTACATAGGTGTGGAAGGAGATCTGTATTTCTAATTGTCATAAAACATCTTGTTCCAGAAGCTTCTTCCTGGGGGTGCCGTACGTTTCTATATAAACCATTATGCTTGGACAGAAATCATAAATACACTACTGGAAATGCTGTGGTTTTGTACCAGCTGCCTCAGGCCTGACTGTGGAAAAACAAGAATAAGGAAAACAACCACTGAAAGCTCAGAATTTTTCTTCCTCCAGCCATGCCAAAAGTTTCTGTGCTTTTCTCAAAGTTACAGCTGTTGAATTCTCCATACAACTGAGATGCAAACCTGCCAATTCTTCTGCCTCCACCAAAAATCTCACGGTTATGACACTGTCTTTAAAGCTTTGGATTGCAGGTCCGGAAGATTATATGGAAATCTTGCATTGTGCTGGTTTTGAAGGACTGAGCTTCTGCTGTCCAGAGCTGCAGAGAAGAAACTGCACCTGTAACTTTGCTAACCCAGCAAAACAAATAGCACAAATACCTCTTTTCTTTCTATGGTTCTCCTTTGTTCCAAACAGTTTAAAGCCAATTTTTCTTTTTAACAGGGCCTGTCTGATGGTGCTTGGATATATGCCACCCACAATCCTGGAAGCTGTGAGAATAAGACCATGTGTACCCTGTGATTTGGGGGTACCCACTGGCCACGTTGTTCCCTTCTGTCACCTGCCTACACCTCTGGTCATCAGGCATAAACATCAGCAGATGGCTTCAGCCCTGCCCTCATGGGCAGCTGGAGAGGGGCTGCTGAGCCATGGAGTGGTCATTTCTCAGGGGTTACAAAATGTCAGGTGGGCTGGGGTAGTTGGGCAAGGAGAATGTAACACACGCAGTCAGCTGGGCTTCAAAAATGCTCCTGACAACACTCCCAGAGCATGATGAGAAGGAGGTAAAGAGGAGGCAGAGTCTCCCTGAGGCCTCATCAGAGGTGTCTCTGATGGTCACCTCCCATCTTCCTCCTCCTCCTCACCAGCCCCACTGCTTGGAGCTACTACACCTCTGAGGGGAAAGTGGATGCTGGTGAGAAGAGCCATCCTTGTAGTATCTCAGCTTTATATCCCATCCTAATCAGATGGACTGTGGCCAGAGATGCATGAAAATGCAAAGTAATGAGGGAGAACTATGGCCCTTATCAAAGTCAAAGGTTGAAATCGTCGTAAGACCAGGCTTTGTGTCAGTTTGAGTGGGTTCACCTGCAGTGTTTCACTCTCATCAGAGCTGCACATGTGCCTCTGCAGCAGCTGCTGTGAGGGCACAGCAGCAGCCACGGGCTGTCCCCAGATCAGGCTTGTCCCCCTCACAGGATCAAACCTGTGCTGTGAACTGTGTTTGCCAAACTGCACAAGAAACTGTGCTGCCTGATGGCACTGCATCATTTAAATTAGTTTTGAATAACCAACTGCATAATTAGATTTTAGTCCTGCCCATCCTATGCAATCTTCAGAAACCAGAAAGGTTAGGGAAAACTGGTTTTTTTTCTTGCCTGTCTGCTTTTGCAGTAGGTGTTGCAGGCACCTACTTGCTATTCATGGAAAGAGAAAAAAAAAAGATGTTCAGCTAACTGCTATGTTATCTGTATTTTAAAAAGTACATCTATTGCTAAAAAAAATCATAAAATTCAGAAATTACTTTTAGGAAATTAGGTTATACAACAGAAAACGTCCTCACTCCTTTTTTTCTATTTCTTTCACAGGTGCTTAAAAATACCTACTGCCTTCTGGAATGGATTGCCGCTAGGTAGCCAGAAAACACATTTGTGAACTTCCTAAATATTCTGTTTGTTAATGCACTGGTTTATTTTTAATAGGTTTTTCCTTTTCTGAATTAGCATTTCCATTCTAAAGGCTTTGCCAGCTTCTGGTGTAATGGATTGTGGAAGTAGCCTTAGCACGTGAATTGTGTTTATTCTAAATTCCTGATGAGCAGAGGCTGATGTGTGATTGAGCCTTAAGGGTTCTGTGTGCTCATGTGTGCACACATGTGTATGAATTAAAAAAATTACATGCACACAATTCCTTTGTTAAAGGATCTGGGAACGAGAAGGAGATTTTGGCTGCAGTCATCACTGTCAGGAGCTCATACTGCACATACTCCTGTCTGAGAGATTTTGTGCTGCAATTTTAGCAGGTTGATGGCAACCATCAAAATGCAGGTCAAACTAGAAGCATGAAAGCTGGATTGTTACTTGAGCTGTCCACATGTCTCAGACTAAAATCCAGATGATCTTTTTTCATTTAGACAAACTTAGTGATGGGCTCAGGAGGAAATTTCCCAGAGGGAACAAATACACTCAGCACATCGGTCTTGGGGATGATAGAATGGGAAATTTTTCTCTTGGGATCTCAACAATTCCCTTTGCAAGTCTCAGCTACACCAAAGAAGCACTGAAGTGCACAAAAACATAAGTAGGAGCCCTGATCCTGTCTCTTGTGCTCATGCATCTCATCATTCTACCTTCTGCAGTGAACCTGGGGACAGCATCCCTGCGTGCTGAGCAGGAACTCATCTGCTCCATGTCATTTCCTTCCCAGTCACAGTTTTCTCCAAAGCAAAGGTTTTATTTTTTTCTGTATTTTTTGTGTATTTATATTGCCTGCCACTGTCACACATTTACCTCTAAATGCAATTTAAGCAGAATAAATTATGCCTGTGAAATACACCCCCCTCCCTGAACTGTACTGACAACCTAAATGTCTTCTCATTAGATGAATCAGGAGAGCTGCATTGTACTCAGAGCCACTCCCTCCTTACTCGGCCTGACAATGAGGGGTTCTTTTGGTTATGGGTGTCTTACAAATAAATTAGTAATGTATTTTCATGTACAGGAGGCTTGAAACTGTTCAGTCCACCTGGGTGCTTAAGCTAAAGCCATGCAAGCAGGAGATCCATCTTTTTCTCCAGGCTTGGAGAGGTGGAGCCCAGCAGTCAGCACATCCTGCGGGTCAGCACCTGCTCTGTTAGAAAGGAACAGCTCTGTCGCACTTGCCTGCAACCTCTTTTGCTTGCCCTTGGCTGCTACACTGTGGCTTTCTTTTTTCCCAGCAGAGGGAAAACTCCATTAAAACAAACAAAAAAACAAACAAACAAAAAACCATGCAGATAATCAATATGTTTTACTCCATAAGTATCTAAATTACATGGCATGACACATGAACAGATATTTTTCTTTTGTGGAAAATAAGATAAAAAGATCTAGCACAGTCCTGATAGAAGAATATTTAATAAAAGAGATTATTTCCCATCAGATTAGTCACCAAGAGATCTGAATGTGATCAGCACACCTCAGACATACAAGGAGTCTAAGGAGATGGAAACATAAATTAGAAAAGAAGAGCTATTAAAATTGAAACAAGCACGTGTAACAAGCTGGTGGTTTAAATAGGCATAGAAAAAACTACAGAAAAACATGTAACAAAGTGTTCTCAGAGTGGTTCCCACTAATACCCTTGTCCTAGCCCACAAATACACAGGAATTGTATACCTAATACTTTATTGTACCTTTGTTTATTCATTCTCTTTCCAGGAGTCTCCTGTTGGTAGTTATTCCCTCACCACATAAATGTTTTCACAGGAAAAAAAATTATATCTAGGCACTGTTTCTTTAGAAATACATTTGAAAGCCAGTCAAATTGCAGAGGAGGTAAAATTCTCCTTTCAAAGGACTCCATGATTCACCACTGTATAAACTTCCACACCTGCAAAGACAGAATGTCCTGCAGGTGAAAAGTTCAGGCAGATATGAAACCTCACATATAGGAGGCTTCCACAGTTCAGAAAATGTACTTTCACGCTGGAGAGCAAACACAATGAATTGTTTATTGCTGTAGGTTCCTTCTGATAGCTCTATGACATTCAAGATAGTAAAATTCAAACCTGCCAGAAGCCAAAATCCAAAGAGCACCAAATAAGATATTTGCTTACTTAAGCACTGTACAGTTGATACACAGACATTATCTTTCCATTGAGGCATTGCATTACGCAAGGCAAGCACCCCCAATTACTAGAGGCTGGGGAAGCTGCAGGAACTTGTCTCAGGTGTCTCTGACATGCAGAAAAAAGAAAATGTCCAGAAAGGGAAATTAGAGTACAGAAAAATATGAAGTGAAATCCACAGTCAGAGTTCTTGCCGATGGTGCTTTCACCTTGTGTCTTGGCTGAGCACTTCAGCCTGTGCTGCGGCCCCCAGACTCCGCAGCAGGTGGAGAAGTCACAAGCTTCATCAGGAGAGGCAGAAATCATATTTCAGAGACACTGTTTTCTTCCAGTCCCTTTTTAATGCATTGCAGGCACACAAGAGAAGGTGCTGTGAATCACGCCTCTCAGCCAGATGCTTGCACTTCAAAACCCTGGGGTGGGAATTGTCAGCCTGGCCTGACAACGCTGTCCCCTGTCCCTGCTGCCTCCCTGGCACCGGCTGCCCAGACTGGTGGGCAGAGGGGTTTCCTGGGGAGAAGTAGCCCTGGTGGACACCGCTGATGGAGCCACGCCTGTCCAGACTGGCATCAGGCAGCTTCAGTCCTGTCAACACAAAGTAAATGTACTCCCATGTGTGTTTTCTCCCTCAGTCCTCTTCTCACAGGTGTAAGATTAGGGTTGAACTCATGACACCTGTGGCTTGTAACACTGCTCACAGGAATGAAAAACTACTTCTACAGTTCCTTCAGAAATACCTCGAAAATATTTGGAAAATTGCACCGATCACCCTGTCTCTTAAATGACTCATTGAGAGGAGACACTACAGGCAATGTATTTTTCTAATGACTCAGGAGCACAAAGTACCTGCAAACCTGCCTGCTGCTGCTTCCCACGCTCCCAGCTCTGGGGAGGAATGAGCAGCTTCACGGGTTGGTGGCAGCAAGGACTTTGCCACCCTGTCCGGGCACCTGTGCTGGCACAGGAGTGCAGCCCCGTCCTGGAGTGTGTGCCAAAGCCAGAACACAAGCACAGCTGCCTCCCTCTGCTGCAAATCTCACATCTGTGCTGGGCATTTTGGCTGAGATAAATCACTGTTTCAAAGAGCAGGCAGCTCAGTTTGAGAGCAGCTCTCCTGTCCTCCCTCTCTGCTGCCCTGGCACTACAAATTGAACTGTAATTGCTTTGCTCTGCTCATATTGAGGATAACCCTTCAAGGCCCTGCAGACTCACACTGCCTGCTCTGTGCCGGTGAATGCTGCATCCACATTTATTAATCAAGAAAGTATGTGTAGGCAGGGATTTCCATTTGTCTTCTGGGACTGGATAGAATTTTTTTATTAAGCTGGTGGTGACTACTGCTAAACAGAGCTCTGAGAAACTGCATAAGGCGGTGTTGATGGATTTCATCCCAGGGTGCACTCTGTTTTTTCTTTTACAGGAAGCACACTGACAGACTTGATCAGAGATTATTTTCAGTTTGAGGGGGTTTTTAAATCTAGATCTAGATTAAGACATTTTTTCTCTGAAGCAGTCAAAAAGTTTAATATGTTACTAAGTTGCACGAAGCAGAAGTAATCAACATTATCTTAGAGAATGTTTTATATCACCAGATAAGCAATAGTCACTATCACAAATGCTGCTGAAACAGTGTAATTACACCAGAGGTCAGTGAAGTTACTAACAATCCTCATTAATTTAACTTTAACCAATTTATTAACAGTTCTTAATTACAAAATCTGCTAATTCATTGCTCTGGCCAATTTCTAATAACTGATCATCCAAATTTGAGTGATTGTGTGAGGAAAAAGGATGCACTTCCCTCTAAGTCAGTTTGAGGAATGAGCATGATGTTGGGATCTGAGATCCTCTATTTGGGTTTTCAAAAAGAAAAACAGGCAATTAACATTATTAACTTACTGCAAGAATGTGATTCCTTGGGTCATACTCAAAAATGTGCTGCATCTACAGGGTAACATCCAGTGAAGGACTTTTAAGAAAAGAAGAAATGGCACCTTGGAAATGACTCTTCTGTCCTTCTCAGCTCACCTACCTGACAGCGGTAAGGAATTGTGTCTGATTTCTACCTGGTGGAACTTAATGCTGGGTCTGATTGCAAAGTGCTGGGGTCACTGCACAGAGAGAGGAGGGCTGGCAGAAAGCGTTGTTCAGCTCCCAAAACCCTGCACTGAATTTGCTTCCCAGGAGGAGTGCTGAGAGTTTTAGGTGTTCAGTGAAGTAGTCAGTTATCTAGGAGAGAGATGAAACTGTACTCATGGCTTCAGCTCACTGCATCCTGCACAGGATTTGCAGTGGAGAACAACCTTTATTTCTTTTTAGATGCTTTGGGTAGATTCCCAATGCTGTTTTACCTGAGACAGTGAGAGGGCAGGACAAATTTCTCTGATCTAGATATAGCAAAGCTTTTTGATGGTTTTTTTTTTGTTATTGGCTGGAGTTTGATGGCTGTAAGTGGATTATTTATTCCTGCTGGTGTTTCTACCAGGCTTTTTCACTCTCCCAGATCAAATCCTTGCTATTTCAAAGTCTTCACTAATGATCTCCACTCATCTCCCCATATTCCTATAATGGCAGTTCTACTTCTAAAATCCTGTTCGAGCTGCAGCCAGGCTTTGTGATCTATAACAAATCCTTGCTCTCCAAAGGTAGTATCATGTTCAGATTGTTGTTATCTCTTATACAGGCTTTGATCTAACCTCAAATGATACCATGAGCCGTATACAAGCCACTCTTTTTATGGAGCCGGTAATTAAAGGGACATTTAGTCAATACCACAGAAAGTTCATTTTAAAACCTGATACATAAAAATTATCTAATAGTGGTGGCGAAGGGCACGAAGAAAACTTGATAGCAGCAAGACACTGCACAGTATAAATCTGCTTCAAGTGCTTTAAACAACATGAGCAAAGTTCAGGTCTTCACATAAAGTCCTATTAACTGGCTGGGTCACTCGTTGTGCAACACCAACTCAAAGGTCAGAGAGTGCTTGCATTCATATGGTGTCTAGAACCTGAAAAGGGAGTTTGGGCAGATCAAAAGGAGTTGCTAAACTAAGAATGGAATTAAGTCAATTTAGTATGCCCTCAGAATCACCACAAGGACAGCCAGAGACCTGAAATGAGCAGGTTGAGTGTTAAACCCATGCCCTCCTGAGGGGCTGAGTCCGGGAGAGAAGACACAGAAATTTCTCCCCATTTTCAGACCTCAGGCAGCTCTGCCATGGCTGCTCCTTGCTGTCACCTACACCTCTTCTTGGGGTCTTTACATGACTCTTGGACAAAAATCTTGCAGGCATCTGCTGGCAGCTATTTGTGCAGCATTGAAAGCACCACGTGCTGCCCAGCAAGGTCTTCCCCCATCAGGCTGGGATGAAGGAGCTCCAGAGGTTAGAGGAGTGCCTGGAGCCCTTCTTCTAGACCTCCCTTGCAGTGTCTCCCCTACTGGCTTCTTATTGGAGCTTCAATTGGAGCTGAAAGTGTTAGTCAAACTGAAGTTCCTGAAGGATTTATTTAACTTAAGCTTGTTGAAAACATTTTGGGACTTCTTTTATTTGAAAGCAAATACAGACATATAGATATTTTTTAACATCCTAATTACTGCAGTTCAGTGCATACATTTTATCCCATAGTTATTACAACAAACTCTTTGAAGGCAAATGAGTCATGAAGACAAATTGGAGAGAAAGGGAAAGACTTCATGTCTGTCTTGACACTGGCATATGAACTAATGCACATAATTAAAGACAAAAAATAGAGAACTAAAGAGACTAAAAACAAGTTACCAGCATAATCTTTTTAGTCACACGTGCTAACTTTAACTTGAATTACCTCTATTTACTTTATTAGCAGGAGATGTATCTGCAGCTATGTTTCTTTTATGTCTTCTGTAAAAAAGCCCCACTTCCACACAGGGGGATTGTACATTTTTAAAGGCAACAATTATATTTTGTGATCATTTTGCCTTCAGAAGACATTTATCAAGAGGTGGTCTGAAATTTGTTGGTGCCACTGTAATGGAACTTGACTAGCTCTGAAATTGTACAGACATCTAAAAACCATTGTTTTCTTTCAGAGAGGCTGCTTGTGGGAGAAGGCTGAGTCTGGAGAAAAAATGAGCTTATTGCACTTCACCTGCTTCTTCCTGGAGCATTGTATTCATGTGTTCTAACACCAGGAAGCAAATTCTCCTCACTCTGAACCAAACAGCCGCTTCTCTGTGTGAGACCTGCCTGGGCACATCTGGCTTCTGGCACCTGGAGATTTCTGCTGTATTTCACCCACTGATGAAGCCTGCCTGGTTCACATCAGTATGATGCTCAAATTTTGAAGATAATTGAAAAATTATCTTCATTTAAAAGTATTTGACAATTCTGAGACATACAAACAGGAATGTCTGATGCTGTTAAAAGATCAATAAGTGTTTTAGTCAGACTGCACAATCATGCAGTTTTATTTAATTTTAACTTTAAAAATTTTTATGAGATAATACAGTCTCCTTCTCAAACTATCTTCTGAATTTTTGTACCCCACACGCCTAAGTATGTTGTATTATCTAATGAAATAAAGAGTTGGAAACATTTTGCAAAATGAAATTATTGATGGTATCCTAGCAAAGAAAGAAAACATTTACCTAATTATTTGGTGGCTAAAAAATACTTAAAACTTTATTCCACTTTTCTGTAGAGTCAAATTATCTTTTGTCATCTTGAGGCAGTGAAACTTTATCCAGTGAGTACGTAACAGGTTTCCCTGGGGGAACAGAAAGTTTCACTGCATGTAGCTGAGGGCATTGCTCTTGGGGGAACAAGTCTCAAGCTTGTATTTTGTTTTTCTGTTCCCAGGTGTAAAGGAGCACTTTGAAATTTGAGTTAATGTTTTAAATATATTCTAGTAGATTTACCTAGGGACATTAAAGTCATAATAGTTGACCTTTTCTTCATGGCTTTAAGAAAACTCCTTGCATGCAGTTGCCTGTTTTCCCCACTGCAGAATCACAGAATGGGTCAGGTTGGAAGGGAGTGTGATCCATCCTCCCTGCTCCAGCAGAACCACCCAGAGCACACGGCACAGGATTGTGTCCAGAGGGTTCTGGAATATCTCCAGTGAGGGACACTCCACACCCTCTCTGGGCCATCTGTTCAGTGCTCGGTCTCTGCACAGGAAAGAAATTCTTCCTCATGTTCAAGTGGATCTTCCTGGCCATCATTTCCTTCCTTGCCTCTTGTCCTTGGCACCACCAAGAAGAGCCTGGATCTGTCTTCATGGCACCCCCTTTCAATATTTATATCCCTGCTTTAAGTTTCCTCAAATGCAGTGCAGTGACAGAATGATGCCTTCTGCATCCAAAGCTGTGGAGGAACTGAGATCATTGGAGCCATGTAGGGGATGGAGAGTGGATAAGAAGGTCCAGCATCAATCAGTCATTGAAGAGCAGAAGCTCTGCTGGTGCTGGGGGCTGGCTCAGAGCGTCTCAGTCCCCTCATCCCCTTCCATGTCCCACTGCCGCTCTTTTGCACTCAGGACAGGTACTGCGCCAGGAGGTTTGTGTGATGCTCAGTAACTGAGAGAGAGGGAAAAACAGGTCAAGGAGAGGGTGGACAATGAATTTTTATTGTCTGTGTTTATGTATCAGGAGATTTCTGTTGTGATTATATGGTAAAATGGACTCACCAAATGCTAATAGCCATGAGCAATGATAATTTGCTTCAAGGTGCTTATTCATTGATTAGAGTTCAGCACAGTGCCTGAAATAGAGCTGGTCAGGAAGCATGAGATCACTTGGACTGTTGAAAACACGCCAGTAAAAATGAACACTGATGAATAAATATGCCACAGCCATCTTTGTGTACACAACCATTTCTCATACCAGTGAAGTCTGTTCTGCAACATCAGACTGGTGATGATTTTCTGATGGTTTTGAATCCACATCTACGGAAGAAAGTGATCCAGAAAAACCAACAATATTCATCCCAGTCTATAAAAATGAAGATTAATTCTTAACAATGCCATCCACATTTTACCAATTTGCTTCTAACCAATTCTTACCAACATGTTGCACAATCTGTTTGTGAAGCCCCAGCTGGGACCATTCCAACGTAATGGTACAGATAATCCTGTATTTGGGAGACCAAAGAGAGGTGAAGGCATTGTAGGAATATTCTCTAAGGGACTCACTGAGGGCATGAGACCACGATGTTTTACTTTCAAGACCTACTCTACAATGTCATGGTTTCAATGCTTCTTGAAATGCCTCCAACAGAAGTTCCAAAACACAAAAATAGCCCGAGCACCCTGTGATGAAACAGGGGCAGCAAGCACAACCTGGACCCACAGGCAACGCCAACTCAATAGGAGGAGAAAAGAGTTCTCTCTGAGGGTGGTCAGACCCCTAAGCCCACAGAGTTTATGGCTTTTCCATCCTTCACTGCATGCAAACTAGACAAGCCCTGGATCTCCATTGGGCAGGAGGCTGGGCTACCCCTTCCTTGCTGTTTGGGCATATGTATTTTATCTCCTTCCTCTTGCATAAAACCCTTGAAGACAATGATCTGCCATTGTTTGTTTGGAACTTGTTTCAGAGGAAAATGCTCTAAAGCCTGAAACATTTTACAGACCTTTTTTTTTCCTGCTTGTGGTGTGCAACATTGTCCAAATACCATGTGCTACATGGTATTTTACCATCTCCATTACTGATAAAGTCCTTGGGCAGGGAGAGGAGAAGGAGAAGGGGAAGAAAACCACCATCCAGAAACATCATTAGCAGTATAAATTAACTGCTGACCCTAAATTTAGCATAAGACAGTCTAAGATACTGTTCCAAAATAGAAAGCTGTTCTTAGAAAATACAGTATCACCTACAGCTGAGTTCTAAAGTTGCTCCACACCATGTGCACTGTTGCCCCACAAATGGGCTCCCGACAGAACTTCTGAGTCTGATTCTGGGGGAGTTTATTTTCCACAGTTTTTCACATTTCATCTTGATGCAACCCAGAGTGCTAACCCTATAATTACCAGAATTAAAATGTGTGCGTATGCAAATTTTTGTGGTTTAGGCTTTGTGAAAGGCTCTGGTTCTCCCTGGAATGCTCATTTTTTGTGTGTGCAGAGTGGAGTGCTAATCAACACAGATGATGAGTTAATAGCAAAAATTTCAGCTGACAGTAACACTTAAGATGACATATTCTAGGGTATTCTAGAGAAGCTCTGTTGGTATCATTAAGATACGAGAATTACATGACTTTAGAGGTGGCTAAGTGGTGGTAATTATGACCTTAATAATGACAATCAGTCTTCTAGGGATAATGCACTCTTCCCTCACAGCACTTGGGCTCTATTTACCTCTCAAAATACACTCATAAAACAAATAAATAACTAAAAAACCTGTACTACATATACATATGTGTACAACAGACAGTATATTTTATTTTTACCAAAAAAAAATTATTTTAATGCTAGGGATTTTCCCTATGTTGGTGTTCTAATTTTTGGATGCATCAGCAAAATAAGTAACAGTGAAATCAGGAAGGAATGCAAAATATCTGTGTCTTTCACAATGATTATGGCTGATTTTACTCATTATCTGGGGTACTGAGCAGACATAAAATAACACTTCACTGTGACTCCTGATGACATGACCTGAGAAGTTTGGCTTCCCCACATCAGTAGTTTTTAAAACTGAAAGCAAAACACTGGTAGCACAATAATGGACTTTGTGATGCCACTTACATTTGGATACTTTTTTTCATGTTTTTCGATCAAAAAATTGATCCATTTTTGCCCATTCTTGGGGCTACCCAACAATTTTTGTTGTTGCTGACACAGATATGAGCTCAAGTGAAAGCTTTGCTCTTGATATTCCACTGTATTTCTCAGCAACTTTCAGTGGTTTTTCCCTGGCAAATTTGAAAGTCTGTTCTGTGGCTTTCTATACCTCCACATTTATGACCATGCACATTCTGCAGGCTCAGCAAATTATTGCTATAAATCATTCACTGAAGCAGACATAAATCAACTAGAGAGATTGCTAGGAAATGGTTTCAGCAACAGAAGCTTCCTATATTCATCCTTCAGTGTTGTTCCCTTGGGTTTTTACACTGCATACCGAATAGGGCCCACTGGTGAGCATTTCCTTATTATTCAACTCTCTGTTCTGAGCGACAATCGATTTATTTCCAGACAAAATTTTATCTGCTTGGAATTTCCTTTACTGTAAGGTTTGGCACCCCTTTATTTTCTGTTGATTTCTGACGGGTTTCAAACCTCTTTTTAAAAATGTGGTCATCACATTTAGAAGAGGAGAATCACTTTCAATATGACACATCACCTTCTTCCTTCCCTACTTCTTGCATTTTCAGCAAGTCCATTTGGTTTATCCTGTTGTTCTCAAGCAAGGCTTTAGGGTTTTTTTTCCCCAAATCCTAGATGTCTGCAGGTCTGAGCTGAGATAGAATTATTCTGAGGGCTCTTATTGATGCTAAGGACTAAGCAGTTACATGGTTCTAACAGGCATTGCTGCCTCTGGGTTACCCAGGTAACCCTTGGTAACCCCCCAGGAAATTTTTCAGTCTTTGCTATGAGGGTTTAGCCAACAATTTGTACAATTCACACTTTGATATCATCTCTGATCATTAGAGCTGGTCTAAGTAGAACCACTTCAGTCTCCACTGCCCTTTAACAAGACCGTTACGGCTCCTTTTAGCACTGAAGATTTGTTGGCAAGCTCGTCTATCAGCGAGTTATCTAGATGCACACAAGTTTCCTGCTGCTATCACAAAGGATGTTTTTGTTGCTTTCCTCCAAACTTGGCTTCTGAATTATGAGGGAGGTGCCCCTGCATGAAGCTTTTTATTCGTCAGATTCCCTGTGACCTGCCCACTGGAGCCAGCAGAGCTGTGGCAGTGGGTGTCCTTATCTCCCTCGAGAAACAAAGACTTTTTTCCCCGTTAAGCACAGAGGGGGTGTTGGCACATCGTGTTTGCTGTTTCAGAATCCATACCACTCTGACAGCCTCGGTCTGTTCCCATTTTGCTCCCTTTACCCTGGCATGGAGCAGCAGCAGTCCCAGTGATAATGAGCTTGTGTGTCAGCAGATGATCTCCCAGAGCAGCAGGGATCTGTTGTTCTGCCTTGCTACAGTGTCTGCGGATATTGCAACACACTTACTCAGCTCCACTTACACTTTGTAAAGTACTTGCTCTTATTGGTGAAGAAGATCCATTATTCTGTCTCTCGCACCGTTGCTTTGCAATTTATAGATGTTTCTGCATTCAGTCACTGCTGGCATAGAACCACAGAATGGTTGGGGTTGGAAGAGACCTTTCAGGCTCAGCCAATCCACTCACCCTGCAACGAGCAGGGACATTTTCAACTGGACCACGTTGCTCAGAGCAACCTGACCTTGAGTGTTTCCAGGGATGTGTCATCCATTACCTCTCTGGGTAGCCTGTTACAGTGTTTCACCACCCTCACTCTAAAAAATTCTTCCTTATGTCAAACCTAAATCAGCTCTCTTTTAGTTCAAAACCATCACTCCTTGTCCTGTTGTAACAGGCCCTGCTAGAAAGTCTGCCCTCATGTTTCTTATAGCTCCCCTTTAAGTACTGGAAGGCCTCAATAAGGTCTCTCCAGAGGCTTCTCTTCTCCAGGCTGAACAACCAGAGCTCCTTCAGACATTCCTCATCGGAGAGGTGTTCCCAAAATTTTTGTAGCCCTCCTCTGGACTCACTCCAACAGGTCTACATCTCACTCATTTGGCACAATTAACACAAACCAAAGGTCCTGTGTTTTCCCCATGGAAGAGAAAACTGACTCATTTCCAAGAACACCGGCTAAAAAGTATTGCAGTCTCATTGGATTCATCGGTCATGCCCAGGTATGGAAAATGAGTGCAGAACTGGGTGACTCTCAGAACTTATACCAATATTTAACATGGAACAGTGTTAGGATTTCCTGTAATTGTGTGAACTGTAAAGGTCTCCTGTGCTCACTTGGAAGGGGATGGACAGGCTCTCTGTTTTTGCCACTCACTTCACAGAGATGACATTTACACTTCGGCAATAAAACCTGTACGAGCTGTGAAAGGCATGGCAAGGAATACCACAACCATCTTGTATTCCAGAGCAGTAATAGTAGCTAAGTAGGAACAGAATTTTGAAAACGAATTATTGTTTCAGGCATTGTCTTTGGGAAGATACGTCCGTGGAAAGGTTAACCCTTTGTTCCCTGGCTCATGGATCCAGTAAGACTTGATTCTAGTAGGAAATGAGGCTTGCAGGCTGGTGCAACCTCCGGCTCCATGGATCTCCTCCTCTCCCGCCGTCACTGCGAGTCACTAGCACGGGGTTAAGCGAGCGCTGGCTGCTTCATACGCTGCATCCCGCACCGGGCACGCTGCCGCCCGCCTGCCTCCATCCCTCCGGCGTGGTGCGGCAGGGAGCCGGTACCGATCCGCGCCCCGGGATGCGGCACTCCCGGTGCTCCCGGTGCTCCCGGTGTTGCCGGTGCTCCCGGTGTTCCCGGTGCTCCCGGTGCTCCCGAGCGTCCCCCGCCCCGTCGGGCCGAGCACCGGGAGGGCGTGGCCAGGAGAGGCCCCGCCCCCGGGTTGCGCCCATTGGTGGAAGGGCCGCGGGGCCACGCCCGGGGGCGGGGCCGGGGCGGGCGGGACGGCGCTGTCCGAGCGCGGGGCCGGGACAGAGCCGCGGCCGGAGCCGGCGCGGGGACAGCGGGGACGGCGCCATGGCAGAGAAATACGACGTGGTCGTGATCGGGGGCGGCATCTCAGGTGGGTCAGGGGGTGAACGGCGCGGTCCCCGCGCACCCGCCGGCCTCCCCCGGGGCATCCCGCCGGGAGCGCTCCCGGAGCGCGTCCTGCGGCAGCGGGGCCGGGCGGTGGCGGCGATGGACGAGCGCAGCGTCCGGGCCCCGGGGGCTTCAGGTGCGCTCGGGGAAGGAAAGGGGAAAGGATCCGTGTCGCTGTGTTAGGGACAAATCGCTGCTCCCTGCGGTGGTTTGTACTCGGTGCTCGTCGGGAGGGAGGCTGGAGGGAGAGTGACTTGGAGGTGCCCACAGGTGCGGGACAAGGCAGGGATACGGGGATACGGGCTTGGATTGGTGCATCCCGAGAAAGACGGTGTTTTGGCGGGTCTTTTTTCGGTTGCTCGTGCAGTGGTGGCAGTTGTTTGTTTTTGGAGAGATGCTGCAGAATAAACATCTGGGAATACCTGTAGGTTAGGTTCTGTGGCTGTGAGAAGGGCTGTACTAGAGGCAGCCCAATTCCCCCGGTGCCATGAACTCCTCACACTTTACTAGGCAACACTTCCCAAAATACTCTTCAGATCTACTTTGACACCAGCAATTGCATCATGGCCCCTCACCTTTATGTTTAAAAAACCACGTTAATTAATTATTTTTATGTTACCTAAGATGAGAATGTTGCTGTATTGGAGAAAATTAGGGTTTAGGTTGTCCGTCAGGTCAATGCTGTGTTGGCAGCTTTGGCCAGGTCTATTTTCTGGCTCTCCTTACTTCACTAATGATTCAGAAAAGGTGAATTTTGCGACTGTGTGACTTCAGTGATATTACAGCCATTATTGGTGTGAGTAAAGTTAGGTTTTATTAATATTGAGAAGGAGTCAGAGGCTTTCCTTTGGTTAATCTGCAGTAGGTTAATGTGTGAAACAGCAAATGGTTTACATAATTCTATTATTTCATTTACTAAAAGAACAATAATTGTTTAAATAATTATTTGTGAATATGTAATTATGCAAATAATCTGTAGTATCACCAGACAGAAAGGAAGAGTCTGGACCTAGATTTCCTTGCTTTTTTAGTTTTACCAGATGCCTGGTAATTTTCCTGCTAGCATGAGACATTTGGTCTTCATCCTTAGGGTTCCTGTACATAGTGTCCTTATGGAATTACCACCCGTTCTGTGTGCAGCTGATGGCAACATCCTCTTAATAAGGTTTTTAGAGCTCTGAGAAGCTCTTGTTCCCTTCAGGGTGCCTTGCTCCTCCAGGTCCCCAGCCCACTGCAGTGTTTCAGAAAATGCTTTAAGCATTTCTAAGTGGTATCTTGCCTCACTAGTACAAAAACACTAAATTACTTTGTAACACCTACGCCTTGGACCAAAACCTGGTGTGGGGATTGAAATGGAGCCAAGCAGAAAATTTCATGGTGTTCACAGTCCCTGAAAATTTGTCAGTGGCATGAGGAAGACAAATAAACATGTCACAGCATTCCTGGGGTACAGGAACATTTTTCATGCCAATGGAAACCCTATGTCAGTGGCATCGAAATTGGTATTTGCCTGTTAGGAATTAGAACAGGCATCGTTTTAAGAAAGCAGCTTTTGAAAAATAGACAATAAATGCCTTATTTGGTAATTAATCCATCTTTACGCTGCAATTCATAGCTGGAGATTAAACTCTGATCAGCCTCTGGTCTGTTTTGCTTTTCTCACAGCTTCTCTTTCACTACCATTCTTGTACAGATATGCCTACACCTCACTTCTGCAACAGGCTAGGCAGTGCAGCTTTCTGGTCTTCAAAAAAAAGTAATCTGTATCTAGAGTTCTGCTTCTGGTGGAATACATAGTAAATCATGCAGTATGGACAGGATTTCCCCTCAACACCTCTCTGACTCCAATCTTGACTTGCTGTTTGTATCTCTGAAATTGAATTTGCAGTTGACCCATCTGGTGAGATTACTGTCTCCTCTCCTTCTACTGTATTTTAAATATTCACTACCTGGTGCTTGCAAGAAAGGATAGGAAAGTCTGGAATAAACTAGTTCTTTACTAGAAATACATGAAATGTGTATGAGGTATAAGCAAGGTGCTTGTTCTATTAAGTGTGAGCTTCCCAGCAGTGATGCTGTGGCTTTTAAAAATATTTGCCCAGTATTTGTGAAATGAAGCTCAAATCCTGACAGGCAGCTCTGGAGTTATCTATTCCTCAAAGCCAAGTGTGGTCCCGAGAGCCAGCTTCTGAACAATGCCTAATGTATTCTACTCATTCATGCTCCTGGCCTCTGCATGCACACCACGATGTGGTCATTCCAGGGACACAGGATCCACTCTGCCTGTAGAGAACTGGAGTCTAGGGATGGAGGGAGCTTCTGCAAAGAGTGCTTCATAGGGGAGAAGCTTTGGGAAGAAGAACTCTGCTTGGGTGGCTCCTATCTCTGAGATTTTCCTGCTGTACCCCGTGGAATCATGTTCAAACTGTCCAGGCTGCATCAGGAAGTGCTTTTGGTCCCCTACAGAGAGGGAGCTGCAGAGGTTGGGATAGATTCCTCTTTTCACCTGGGCTTGCCTGTTGAAAATGTGGATTGTGGCCACTAAAAGCCCCAGGCACACGTTTGTGTCACTCTTAACGGATAACATCCCCTGTAATGCAGTTAATATTAATTTACAGCATTTTATACCCAGGCATATTAAATAAACTGACACCTGAAGTAAGACTTTCCCCATACCCACAGGGAGTTTTTATTTACATGGCTTGAATATTGCTCCCATTTCCTGTTTATAGGGTTTTCTGCTGAACTGAAGAGTGTTGTTTTGGATTGATTTTGAGTTGATTGATTTTACTTGTGTGTTTGTTGAAACCCAGCAAGCTGATTGCACAAAATGTTGTAGGGAGGTCCTGGATGCTCAGTTGCTCCTCAGGCACTACTCATTAACAACTGGACAGCATTAAGTGCTCAGAGAGTTTTGGCAGAACCCTCAGATATTTCAGCTTTTCATATGTGGAAAATGACTGCTGTGACCTGTAATTTCTCAAAACTTTCTAACTGACCTTACTGGGGCATATTTTCACATGGATAACTAAATGTGCTATGTTGACTCAAAGGTTATCTCCCTGCCAAATTTCAAGTTGCTGCTAGAACTTCCAAAATAGGAATAAAAAAAAGGGCATGAGTTTTCAAAATCAAATATTTTTTCCCTAGACATTTAGAAACAGACAGTCCATTTTGACCAAGATTTTCCAGCAGAAAAGAATCACAAAAAACCACACCCTGAAAAACACACCCTGAAAATTCAAGCTTGAATAGTTCCAAATTTGGGAAGGAAAAAAAAAGAATGTAAGCAAAATACCTTAACTTTTTCATGGGAGTATATTCATGTGCCAGCCTCACCTTGCAGGGAAGCCAAGTTTATCAGAAAATGGGGTGGAGAATTAATAATGTTTGTCTACATAGTGCAAACCAGAGAGGCAGCAGATGTGGAGAAGTATGTCCAGAATCAGGGAAGTCCAATAACTCTTGTTTGCAAATATCTTGGAAAAAATTTCAGCACATTGTGTTACAAGTACAAAACACCAGAGAAAAACAGATGTAATTGAATCTTACACTCAAGATTATAATTCGCTGACATGGATAGTTCTTATTTCCACATAAAAAGATGTTTGTTCTTGTCTAGAAAAAAGGAGATTGCGTGGTCTACAAAATCAAAGCTGAGATTTGCCAGCCATGTGCAGGAAACAGCACTGTTTTCTGTTGCACTTACAGAGGAGTCCAAGGGCCACAAATTGTAGGAAAAGCTGGGATGTAAAAATAGTAGTGATTAGTCTTTATCTAGAAATAAAACGTATGCTATATTATTAAGACTTCTTTTTTCTCTCTGAGGAAAAGCACTCTGTGTTGGCATCTCCAGCTCTACAGTGTGTGATCGACAGCCTTACCCCTCGAACTACCTACGCCTTGGCTTGGGGCTCTGAGTGAAAGACTGAATAATGAGGAAATGCAGATTTTCCTTGCTTGCCATCCTGGCAGCACAACTTCTGTTGTATACTGCCCTGTTTGTTTTGACAGCACGCCAAGCTGCTGGTGGGTGGTGGTGTCAGATAAGCTGTCAAACACACAGTTGTTGGTGTAAGATAGAGTCAGTCCGACCTGTGTAAATCTGGAGTAGTTTCCAGTAGATTTTTGTTCTCCTACTTTTACTTCCATATTTACCTAGGATTTGACCTATAGGAATGTGATATTTGGGTCATAAAATGTATTCTCTCTTTATCTCTTTGCATTTGCCCCGTGCTGGGTTCCATCTACCTGGTTCCTTCCTTCCTTCTTTCTGGATCCAACCAGAAAGCTGATAATCAGTGGTAATATTGTCATTTAATACCAGAGATTCCTAAGGACCATTTTTGGGCATGCAGAAATAAATAACAATGTTTCACAGAGCTCTGAGTTCCCCATGTACTGCTAGCAAGCCAAGTGTCATTATGACAAAAATTTACAGCGGGAACAAAGCTACCAGAACCCCGTGCAAAGTGTAATGGATGCTTTATACAATAATTGCAAATAAGCAGAAGTACCAGTTTCCATTTGCCTCCTTCTTCATAATGTGTTCTGCTGTTTTGCTACTGAAGTCTTATGAGTGTTATTTGCCTCAACAAGCAGAAGAAAGAAATAGCCAAGCAGTTAGGAGAGATCCCTAAAATATCCCAACATAACAAAACCTGGCATGGGACAGGCATTATGTCTTTCCTGGGAATACCAGTGCTGTTGTTGTTGGTATTTGCGGTGATGACATTGATCATAATTCAGCATTAACGTTTTTTCACATACTTTTTTAGTTGAAGGTCACCATTTAGGTAACAAGAATTTATTCTGCACAACACTGACTAAAAGAATTGTCAATAGTCATCAAATGTATGTCATTACCTTGGATATTACCATTACTAGGTGGTATCAAACTGTCATCATTTTAACTGCTCATGTATGTAATGGGAGGGAAGATGCTGCATTTCCAACCTTGTGCTTATACTTTTTCTGCCTTTGTTTTGGGGGAGGGCACTACGTTGGGGAAGGAATATTTGCTGCAAGAAGCTGTGGACATGAAGATTCCAGTGGGTGTGTGCGGAGCAGTGGATTCATCGTTGGGATAGAATTCCCTCTTCCTGCCCACTGTATTTCTGTTAACATTGTCCACGAGAAACTGTCTTTGTGCCCTTCGGAACAAGGCTTGCATCTGTGGAAAGCATTTAGACAGTGCTGCCATTGAGACCAGTAAATGGCTTGGTCTCATTTGGACAATGTACTCTGTAATAGAAAATATTTGTTCTCTTTTGGTTAAGATCTTTGCTGAATCAAGTGGATTTTTTTTTTCCTAGAAGGGGAAAAAAAAAAACTGATGAAAAATAATTTAATTACATTTACCTGAAAATGACAAAATACATAAACTCAGTCTCTCCCCAGTACCAAGTAGTCTGCAAGAAGGGATGTGAAAGAAAGTGTGGCAAGACAAAACACAGTTTCTGACAAGCAGAAAATTAGTGAAGTTATGGTATTAGGCAACATGGAAGTAGAAATAAATATAGACTTGTGATTCACACTGTGCATTCTTGCTGTTTTGTGTGAATTTAAGATGCTGTTACTCAATTAATAGCATTGTTGGATTTTTTTTTTTTTAATATTTCCAGTGGCAATTTAAAATCTTCAAATCTTTAGTCTGTGAAAGGAAACAGTTCTTTCATTCTCAGCTTTCTGTGTGTTATTGCCCATTAGTGGCTTCTCTGGTCAATCTGATGTAACTGAGAACATTTTAACTGTATTTTAAAACTCAAGTAGATGCTATGATGTACACAAAAATTCTGATGAAAGGGTAATCCAGGTCACAGGAGAAGAATAAAGAGGTGAGGAAGGGAGATTTTACCCTATGGCCATGGCAGAAGTGTTTGCATCTCTCATTGGCAGGTTCATTTTACTTGCCAAAGGGATTTCTGGCTGGAAAAATGAGAGCTGATTTTAAGGTGGTTGTTGCCAGGTTTAATTATTCAATTGTGTTTAGAAAAAGTTAGGTTTTCCATCAGTGAAACAGTAAAAATAATCACAGCATTAGAATGCCATTACATTGGAACTTTAATAATGATATGTTGCCAATTCTGTTATTTTACTGATGTGTATTAGAATAATGAGCAAAAAAAGTCCTAAAGTTATTTCCTCACTTAAGATCAGAAAAATTTAGGGATTTTGCAGGAAAATTTTTCCCCATTTCCTCAATTAAAGCCTGCTAGAACACTACAGTAATGAGTTAATCATCTTTCTCTCAGTGTAGCTGTCCCATGCCATGTACAGTAGGGCAGGTTAACAAGGGTTTTATGAAGGAATGTTGTGGACTTACAGAGCCTAGATTTTGAAAAGTATAACTCTATGCTGTTGGTATAGAATCACTTGCACATTCCCAATAAAGTAACTTTTTTAAAACTCTGACTGTTTGTGGCAGAGAACTCATATCTGCTCATATGCCCTGTATCAACTCCAGTAGTGAGGCAATTTGGAATTATTCTCATAAATCTACCCTTAAAAACACTTCCCTACAAAACAGAGAACCATTTTCCACGTTACAGGACTCCTCTGGGACTCAAGGTCTAGTCTCTTAAGTCCCAGTTGTTGTTTACTACCTGTGGAGTTGAAACTTTCTTTCCTATGAGGTAGAGATGGGCTTTGTTTTATTACGAAATTCAGTATTGTTCAGCATCCTTATGTTTCAGTCATGGAGTGTGTCTTGTAGTCTGCAGATTGGCATCAATTCATCTTAGNCTGCCAGCAGTCTCCTAACAGGTTTGGGATTGTTTTGTTTTTTTTTTTTTTTTTTTTTTTTTTACTGTATATCCAATGTTTTGATGCACTTCAAAGTGCTTTGCTTGTGGTAGGATTATGACAATTTTCTGGCATGAAAGCAGTTGCGGTAGGATCTGTAGCAGCAGCAATTCTGAGTTCTTAATAGCACTGCAAAATCAATAGGAACAGAGCTTTCCTGCACGGCACCTTCAGAGGAGGGGAGCTGCTTGTGAGATTTCCATAGAAACCCTTGCGGAGGATGTGTTGCCTTGTTTGTTCTCATTTAACAATAAGTGAATTTCCACAGCCAGATGCTGCGAATGAGACATGGTTTTGGCAGGCTCCTTCCATCTTGCTGAGGCAAGTAGTGTATTTCTAATTCATGGAATTAGGGGGATATCTGGAAGGAGTGTGGCCAGTGATTTGGGATGGCTTCCAGCTTTATCTCAAGGCTGCACTCGGAGGAGGTGGAGGCGACGCAGCCACAGGCTCAGCTGTGACAGGAGTGTCTGCACTCCAGTAACACCGACAGACACTGGAGTGTTTTAATTGCCTGGTCTGAGCAGTGAGCCCAGTGCTCCATCTGGCTTGGAATAGTGTGCCTGTAAGGAATGGTTTGGGTTGGAAGGGACCTTGAAGCCCATCTCATTCCACCCCCTGCCATGGGCAGGGACACCTCCCATTAGACCAGGTTGCTCAAAGCCCCAACCTTGCTTGAACCCCCAAGGATGAGACATCCACAACTTCTTCCCTGCTCCTTGGCACTTCCTGAAGTTCATGATGTCCTCTGGGATGGAGATGTTGTAAAGGAAGTGAGAGGATAGCTCCATGCAGCCTGAGAGGAGCTGAGCAGGCAGGGATGAGGCAAGGAGCAGGAAAGGAGAAGGTCTCATTCCTTCCTCTCTCATTCTCCTCCCATCAATCAAATGGTCACTCTCTGGTGTCCAGTCCTGTCCACAATACTGGAACAGCAACAAAAGTTTTGAAAATTCAAGTTATGGAGAAGATGAAAGGTAAATATGCAGTCAATTTAGAGGTTAATTGTGTGTAAAAAGCACAGAGCCTTCATGACCTGTTGGGTGCTTCAGACAAACCTGTGGAAGCAGCTGGACCTGGTGTACTTCAGTCTCACCAGGATGGAGCTAAAGAGGTGGGTCCAACAGGCAGCTACAGAGAGATGCTGTGTGGGGGCATTGTTCCTAGTCTTCTGTTTTGAAAGAAAATAGTATCCATGCTTTAAGCAAATAAATGTGTAGTAATAATCTTAAATCAACATATTTTGTGTTGTTTTTACTTGTGAGTCATGCCCTCTCCCAGTTCCCAGTAAGCCATTGCTGTCCCAATGTATTTCTTGCTCTCTCCCAGTCTATGATACTCCAAAGCCTTTTCCTTTTTTGGACCAGTGTCTAAGATGACCCTTGGGTTAACAATAATGAAACTTTACCTGTAATACTGGAGTACAGGTACAGTTTAACAGGCAAACAGGTTAGAGAACCTCGGTCACATTACAACACGTTCTTCACCCCTTAGCGTCCCTTCTTTATTTGGATATATCCCATAATTAAGCTATAATCCAGTAGTAAGCTTAACTTTCAACTCAGTCCAGTGCAACCATTATTCTTCTAGAACAACTGTGTGAGGAATAGAACTGTTGTATTCAGCATGAAATTATGGTCTTAGGCACCAAAGATTTGCATTCAATTTTTTTTTCATACCTGGGCTGGGTTTTTTGTGGCTTCATGTTCAGTTTTGTCAAGGCATGTCTATCTACAGTAAACTTTCTTACAAAAGAATTACCCACTCATGCCTGAGTGTCCAGTGGTATATAGACAGCATAGAATTCAGCCTTTTATTTTATAAATAGGTAGGTTGTCCACTATTTTGTAACAAAACCTGCTGTATATTTTGAAATCTCATTTTTCCGCATATAAAAAATTATGTATTTGTAAGAAAATATTGCAGTTTGTGTTTTCAACATCATAGATTTGTGTCTTCTATGTTTATGTTGAGGAGGAAGAGAACACCATCACTTAATGGATTAAAGAGTTAGCTAGAAAAAAATTGTTTCTAGAGTTTCATGGAGGAAAAAAATTATCACTGAAATAAATTAGATAGATTTATAAGATATCCACTCCATTGAAAAATGACTTGCAATTAAAAAAATTAGAATATTAAATAAATGGAAGAACTAAATATACTTCTGCTCCAGCAGCAATCTGAAGAATATGGTGCAAGGATGTAAAGTTATTTTTAGATGACTATGAAAATTATTTCTATAATTTCTGCCTATGTAAGACATTTGGACTTCCTCACTTCCAGTTACCAGTGAATGGTGTTCCACTTCCCCATTAAAAGATTATATGCACAGAAGTATATGGTCAATTCTGTATTGTCCTTAGAATAAAGGAGTAGGTTTAACTCTTCCCAGAATGATTCCTCTCCCCTGGTCTTTTCAGACATGCTTTCTTTGTAGGCTCACAAACAGTTGATTTTAATCATATTTCAAGGTAGTGTAATAAACATGAGGGTAATGTCATTACTCCTGCCTGCAGGATATCTTGGAAGTTCTGATCAATAAGGCTGCCTTTCGTGTACTTAAGGAGGGGAAAAAACTCCAAAGAAACAATGCTTCAGTGCCAAATTGGCCTGCAGGGCAAGGGGATAATCTGATTTCACCAACTCATGATTGCTTTTTACAATCTCAGCTCACATCTGTCAAAAGCAAAGAGGTCTCCTGTCCTATTGAATTTTCAGTTGTCTCTGGTGGCTCCATCGCAAAGTCCCATAATTAGAT
Organism: Eulacestoma nigropectus; assembly: GCA_013397775.1. Taxonomy (NCBI): domain Eukaryota; kingdom Metazoa; phylum Chordata; class Aves; order Passeriformes; genus Eulacestoma; species Eulacestoma nigropectus. Next base: position 316,879 of record VZTE01006370.1, on the reverse strand, counting down.
GATTTTTGCTGAGACCATAATTTCTTTTATAAAGTATCTGCATACAGCCTGTTTGATTGTCATGGTCAAACTCCATTGCTGAAAATGAATCCTGACAGTGAGGCAGACTTCCATTCTGCATGTGAGTGCAGACAAGGGACAGCAGTGGAGCAGAGAGTTGATGTGGGAGAGGAACATTATTGATGTCACTGTAGCGCTGCAAGTCCCCCAAGCTGGGTGCTGCCTTTCCATAAGCTGCACAAATGAAGAGTAAGGTGTGTGTCTGTCCCTTAATAATTGAGGTTTTGCTGGTTTTAAAAGGCCAGAATGACAACCCAGGGAGGAAACTTCAGTCTGTGAATGCTATGAGTGGTTATGCCATGCAACTAAGCAGCAGCCATATGATTTCTGTGGTGAGATACCATGAAAAGTTCCTAACTTCTCTCAGGGATTTTTGAGAACAATCTACTGAAATGTCTGACCTTGAAGCTTTGATTCAGTTTTTGACCATTAATGTGGCTAATTGCTGCCACTTGCTTTAATTCACTTTCTCTTTTTTTGATAGGTTTGTCAGCCGCCAAATTGCTGTCGGAGGCTGGGGTCAGCGTGGTGGTCCTTGAGGCCCGGGACAGAGTTGGAGGAAGGACATTCACCATCAGGGTCAGTGTTTCATGAGATGTGGACTCTCACTCATGCTGGTCTATGACGTGACAATTGTCACTCCTGTTATTTTGAACCAGGGAACTACAGCTTTAACTCAGTCCCTCAGAAGCTGACAGAGCAACTAATCCAAAAGTCATCAGTCAGCATGAGTTCACCAAGAGGAATTCATGCTTGGCCAACCTGACAGCCTTCTAAGGTGCAGTGACTGGCTTGGTAGATGAGGGGAAAAATGAATACTGTCTATCTAGACTTCAGTAATTCAACACTGTGTTGAAAACCATCATCTGGGACCATGAGTGTCAGAGCATTTCCCCTCTCTTTTCCATCTCCCTTTGCATACTGTAACAGGCATGATAACTTAGAGCCCTGTAAGAAGCAGCCTGAGCAGGACCAGACATCATTATGGCTCAGACGTATGTTTTAAAATGTCTCAAAATTATCCAAAATAACACTGCTTCTTCTAAAAGTGAGCTGCATCTCGATTGCCAGTAGAAAAAAAATAAAAGAAATGAAGAGTCACTTGTGGCACAAGGTAATGTAATACAGACATTACCTCTGCTTCCCACCCTGGAAGTGAGGGAGGTGTAAATTATGTCAGGTGCCATTGCTAGGGAGCCAGAGATAAACAGTGGTATTCCAGCACAAATCATTGTGTGTGAAACATGGAGCATAAACACCATCCTTCTGTGACACTGAGAATGCCAGGCTTAAAATACTCACTATAAACAGTGTTAAAAAGAGTTTCTGTCTTGGGAGATCAGCCTGCTGTAATAGTGTCCATCCCTGAAGCCTTCTGCTTCCTTCCCACTTCCCAAGTGAGTGTGGTGCTGGTCTGGGGGGTGCATTGAGCACCTTTCACGGCAGGCATGGCTGGGGGTCACTGCCCAGACAGCAGCAGGCTGGAGCCAAGGTGTGCAGTGCTGGAAAGGAGATGAATCTTCTGGAAAACTGCAGTGCAGTGCTCAGCACCTGCAGCATTAAGCCTAAGCAGGTATTTAGGAGAGAAAACAAGCCTTGGTGCTGGAGATGGTGTCAGCTGCAGAAATGTTTTGCAGTGACAAGAAAAGTAATTTGAATTTCTTGAACATCTCCAGGGGTGGTGACTCCAGCACCTCCTTGGGCAGCCCATTCCGATGCTTGACAACATTTTCCATTAACAAATTCCTCCTGAATATCATACACATACATTCCATACTCATTCAGTGTGGAATAATTCTTCCTGCTTCTAGATATTTGTATTGAGGAGCTTCCTGCACAGCTTCTGATTCCTGCATTCTCTTTGACAGAACGATAAAGTGAATTATGTAGATGTTGGTGGATCATATGTGGGACCTACCCAAAACCGGATTCTCCGACTGGCAAAAGAGCTGGGTGTGGAGACCTATAAAGTGCATGTCGAGGGCCATATGTTCCATCATAAGGGGGTAAGTATTGCCTTTCCATGCTGAGGTACCCAAAGGTAGCACTGAAATTTGGGAAATACTGACAGTAATCAAGAGGGTTTCATTTAAAACTCATCCTTAGTAATCCAGAGAGCACCTGCTTGAAGTGTTGTTATTCTGTTTTAACTTACTGGGAGTGGGACAAATGGTTCTTATTTTCTTTTTATGTGTTCAGAAAATGTAACTGACAGCAGCTAAAAAATTTGGGATGCATTTGGCACATTGTCTTTGAACATAGCCTCCAAAGAAGTTTTGCCTGAAATTCAGGAAGTACTTGTTCTGAAATAAAAGCCAAATTTAAATTTAAAAAGTAGTACTATTGATCATTGACTAATGATACTGGACAAGAGTATCATGGAACTAGCCTAGCAGTAGGATAATATATTTGCCCCATGTAACTAGATTCACATGAGATCTCTCCCTGTCCTGTAGTGTAGGATTTATCTTACTTACAAATGGATGTCTAGAAGTTAATCTTTTAATCTGAGACTCTGAGGTTCCCTCACTAGCTAATGGTGACACACAAGCCTTTCCCAAGAGTCACCAAAAGTTTTACCTCTGAGATGCGGGGCAGCAGGAGTCCAGGTGGCCACTCTTGAGCAGGTACTGGTGTGGCTAAAGTGAACAGGAATGAAACCTGTCTTCGGAGCAGATTTCCAGCCCTTGTCCCAGATCTTTAGCCCACTGATGTTTTTGCACAGGTCCTACCCAGGACCTGCTGCCAAAGCCGGTGCAGGGTGAGAGCAGCAGGGAGAAGGACAAAGAAAGGCCTAAGATTCATAGGTATGAGATGTGACTGACTGTATCCATCACTCAAACTATTTTACTTTGCAAAGGCCATCACTTTTTTTTTTAAATATTTTTTTTTTAATATTCTTTAGTTTTGGTACTTAACAGACTCTGGCAGAACCAGACTTGAAGCCCATGAGAGTCAGAGTTGACATACTTGATGAAGGCAAGCCAGCCTATGTGATGGATCCTTAATTGGTGTCATTTCTATTACCTTCCCACTTTTTTTCCTAAGAATTAGAGCAATGTGTTCATGCTGCAAAGTTTTACCATCTGGTTCTGCAAGCAATCCTTATTGGGCAGATTGATGCCATGCTCATAAAATAGGCACATCTTAAATAATTGCACAGCAACTCCATAATACTAAAAAAGTTATTTGTCACCCCCTCGTGCAACATGGATGTAATTCCACAGCAAGAGGGATGGGCTGGTTTGTACCAGCAGAATGTTTGTCCCACTCTGATTTAAGCTCAGGCATGAATCTCTCAGCATCCTAAAAGACACTTACCTTCTTTATGTTAAATAAAAGACTCTAATGGGTTGCATTACTTTGAGCCCTTAATCCATTTTGACACCAAAGCTGCAGCTTTTTATTGTCCCACATTGCATTATGCACGCCCTTGCTAATAACCATGTAATTTTGGAAGTTTTCTTTGAAGGGAAAGCATGTTTCTAAGCAAGAGGCAGCATTATGAGCTATTCAGCTGGATCACAGGCTGTGGATCAATTCTGGATTTGTCATCATGGTCCTGCTGAGCTAATCAGGGTCCCAAGGGAGCTGTAGTTGTTGGACCAGGGTGATAGCAAAGGGGCTTTAAGGTCTCCCAGATTTAAGCACTGAATGAATAATAATGATGCCTTTCTTCCTGTAGGTCTCATTTCTCCCACATCATCTTCCCACTCTTCGAATTGTAGCTTTTTCTTCCATTTTTTTTTCCTAAGGTTTTGTACAACTTCTCCTTTCTTTTTCCTTGAGACATTGCGCAGTCACTATGCCCTTTGATTTAGGGATGTGTTGTTGAACCCTCTCTTACATCCCACTTCTTGAGGAAGCTTCTTAAACTCCATCTGTGCAGTCCTGGCTGTTGGCTGGGCTGGTCAGTGCCCAGGGCTCCTTCACCTAACTCTCTTTTACCCGCCTGCTGCACACTGTTACCAGGCTGGAGGGTGAGGTGCAAGTAGGGGTTCGTGCTCTCCCAGCTGTAGATGCACCCCTCGTATTCATTAAAGATGCTCCAGGAACACAAGCACCTGTGGTATTTCCTAAATGACAGAAAATGTTAGCAAAGAGATTATTTGATATTAAAGGATCATATCCACCAAAAATGAAATATTAATCTGAAAGATCGATGTTTTCAGCTTCTTGGGCTAGTACACCATCAGCCATGGGCTAGCTGCTGCCTTTCGGGTTTGAAAGACCTGACTAAAACTTCTCCCCTTGTGTCTCAGCTGTTGTTTCTGTCAGCTGGTGACTGTCCAGGAGTGTGTAGCCAGGGCCAGACAGGAAGGTCTCCTCCCAGGAACTTTCTGCCAAGTCTGCAATGTTGTATGGTTTTGTCAGAGGTGAGAGGAAGTGTTTTGAGTAATGACTAAGCACAGCTTTAGATGTGTTTGTGACAGTACTCCTCTGTATGTAATCTCCAGCACCCTTGGATTACGAGATTTTTGGTCTTTTGTTTACCATAACAGTTGGTTCAGTTTGGCTTTTTCTGAAGATTTCCAGGATACTGCTTTGATTGAGTTGAGAGAAAGTGGGAAAATGGTTTATCCAAGCAGCGGATGCAGCCAAGGGAAAGTGAAAATCCCCAGAGGGATTTAATGAGCTTCTTTCTCTGACAGGAATTTTTCCCATATGTGTGTGGAAAAATTCCATGTACTGCAGGCTTTAATAACCAAATTGCTTCATTGGTGCAGGTTTCCTTTGTAGTTGCAGTTTATTTGAAAATCTAAATATGTAACTATTGTTTATCTTTTGTTTGTTTGTTTGTTCTCTCTTTCCCATCAGTTAGCATGGTAACATGGACTCTTTTGGTGTCAATCAGGAATTTTTTTGGTATCCTGTCGTTGTAAATCTGTAACTTAAAACTGTAGTGTTTATTATGAGCCCCAGACTTTCTTTCCAGCTAAATCTCTCTGTGGCTACCGTCCCATAATTCAGTAAGAATGCTTTTGAACTGAGAAAGGGCAGATGTGCTGGAGCTCTCCCTTCCCTGAGCTGGCAGACAGCTTTTTGTTTTTGCAGAGGTCCTTGAAGCTCTGTGCTGTTTTCACCCTTTTAGTAGAAGACCCTAGAAAGTAAAGGCATTGGGCCTTGGTGTGGTATTAACCTTCTCACAGAACTGCACTCCTCCAGTGTCTGGCAGCAGCACACAGCTCCAGGATACACTGATGCCTTAGGTTCCAGCTTTTGTATTTTTAAATCCTGTACTGCCTAGTGTGGAACTCTGAAGTTTCTTGTAGCCTGTTGGCTGCTGTTCTCTTATGCCAGACAGACATAACAAAGCCTCTCTGAGCTTGTTGTTCGAGGACACTTAGGCTGTCCTAGGCCCAAAAGGTGTAAACCAGGGCCTCTGGAGAGGTGGAGAAATTGAAGAAATTACATCATTAGCTAAAGTTTTAATTAGCAAATTTATGCTGATATGCAAATGGACCAAACCTATAAAAGTGTGAAGAACTCGTGACTCGTCATCCATCTTGGGGTCCAGCTTGGATGTGGCCTTTGGCTCCCCAGGGTGCACCTTTGAAGGCCTTTCAAATAAATATCCACCTTTATTCCCTTACTCCTGTCTAGTCTCTGTTTCTAGGTAGACACCCAAGGCATCAATATAATATTACTTAATAAGGAATTACCATTTTCAGAGTGAGGAACACTTGACAAAATATGAGCATTTCTGTACAATGCTTTACATTTGCCATCTAGTCTTTTCTTTCCTTCATCCTGCCTTAAGATAAGGAGCTCAGGGTGCAGCAGGTGGGTCTGTGACTAAGACTCTGCACATCACCGTAAACCTGCTGTTCAGACACAGGAATCAGACAGTCCCAGGCACTGCAATGCTCCCAGGGCTAGACCTCCTGGAGCTGGGGATCAGGGAAGGACACACCTGAGGGATCACACCACGGGGAGCTGCTGCTCTGTGTGTGCTGTGCACAGCCCAAGGCAATAACAACTCCTGCTCTGGGGCATGGGGGTTGCTCCCCCTGTGCTCCCTGATGTGTGCCCTGTCCCTGGCACAGCAGGCAGGAAACAGACTTGCCTTTCTCAAGACTGGCAAAATTGTCTGCTCCTCTGGCACAATGTGAAACTTGGGGTGGTGTCACAGCTTGGGGTTAATTCCTGTAGTTTTGGCATAGCCCTGAGCAGGGAAGGGACCTTGCAGAGCTCATCTCTCTCTGCCTTCTTTCTAACCACTGAAGGATGGTGCTTGAGGATCTGGTTTTCTTTGGATTGGTGTGGGGTGACTAATGCAAGCAGGCAGCAGGACACAGATCTGAGGTCTGCAGGAAACCACTCAACACACCAGGAAATGAAAAAAAGGATTGGATAAACTCTGTGGGTCAGTCAAGCTGCCCTGTGTTAGCATGGGAACGAAGCCAGTAGGTTATTTGCCTTTCAGTTAAGAAAACAGTAGTTCTGAAAAGAATATGTCCAGAACACTGTAAACTTGTTTGAAAATGGAATATTGCGAGACCTTGCCTGTTTGCAGTGAGCTCCTCTGTGAAACATGCAGCCAGAGCTCCTCTGCCTAGCAGGGAGACAATATTAAAACCAAATTAATAACTTACCAGCCCCAGCTCACTCGGGCTAGATTTACTCCCTGCTGTGGAGATACTTGTGCCGGAGAAAAAGCTGGAGAACTGATGTGTCCAAGGCTGTTGGGCTTGCGCTCCCTGGTGGGAAATGGGAATTTCTTTCCTGGGATTTGCTGGAGTTGGGCTTTCCTCTGATCCCATGTCTGATAGGTACAGCCCCACCACACAAGGGGTCACTGTGTCTGTGAACTATTTCAGCCTCTCTGGATCCAGTCTTAGCCTCTTCCAGGTCTGTTAGCACTGCTGTATTTTTGCAGCTTCTCCTGCCACTGGACTCCAGTCTTACTGAAGTTGTGGGGTTTTTGCATGCAGAGGAGAGCAACAAGTAACACAACTTTAGGCTTTTTAAATTATCAGTTGGCATTTCATAGTTCTCAGGGGATAAAACATGTTTTCCCGTTGATCTCCCTGGGCTATGCCATTGACCAAAGATGTTTTAATCTAAGTAAGCTAAGGATAGGAGAGCTGTTTGCAAGTTACATCATTCTGTACAAGCACAGTCACTTACCAGAAAGACTTTTGAAAAGAGGTGTCACTGAACAGTGAAAAACTGGGAACTTTTTGCTGCCACTCCTGATTGGACACAGGCTTATCTTTTCCCTTTGCCCTCTTGCAGTATTTCCATGACAAAACTGCAGAATTAACTTCTCCTCACCCAGATTTGGGTGGCCTTACAAGCACTGCACCTCATCTCTGCTGTAGGGCAGAATTGTTGGTGTTGAAGCATGTCAAGGAAGGAATGCGGATGGCACCTGTGTTCCCAACCAGAATAAAAAGACTAGCAATAAATGAATTTTGAGAAGCAGTGTTTGATGATCTTTTAGAAAAGCAAAATGTTGTGCAATAGCAATAAAATGATTGTTAGTATATTACTGCTTGTTATGAGTATTTCCTGGTTTGATACAGCATTAGTTTATGACATAAAAGCTGTAGGATGCAGTACATCCCTTTGCATGCATTGTTTGACCTCTTTTCTGTGGCTGAACACAGTGTTTCAGCCTGGCAGTGAGAAATTGTCCTCAAGAGAAAGGAACAAGCAGTGTCATTTGAAGGATTCCCCTGCTGGTAGTTCACAGGAGCATTTACTCTGCTCTTGCCCCGGCATAAATGTTTTGTATGCATGTGTGCACCTGGAGAAGGCTGGAGCAGCCTCCCCCCTGCCACCTTCCTCCAGTGTAACTCTCTGGGAAGGAACAAAATGGGGATAAAGAGAGAAAAATGTATGTGGTACACAAGATTGAGATTACACACCCAGAAATCCAGAGGTAACCAACCACCTCCTGGTGACTTGAAAGCGCAACATTTGTAGGAAATTTTAAAAAACCCCAAAACCTTAAACATGTGGATCTCAGGCTGAACTAAGTGCTGAGATCACAACGTGGTGCTTTGCTTGACCCAGAGCAGAAATTATTGAGCTTGGATGAAACAGGAGAGTGGCTTTACTTCTGCCCTCACTGAAGATGGTGAGGAGGAACAGCACAGAGTGACCTGATGGATGTCAGAGCTGGGGAACCCCTGGAGCCCTGCTCTGAGGAGAGAGGACCAAGCAGTGTCGACCAAGTCTTGCTGTGGTCCCTTACCCACATACATTTGCCTCCCCTACTGTACCTGTCCTGGGGCTGACAAAAGCTGACCAAAGTGTAGGAATTGCAGTATTTTACTGCTATTGCCAAGTCTGAAAGCTCAGTATGATCTCTTGAGTTTCGTCTTGCACCTTTTATCTTTGCTGTGATCTTTGCAGAAAAAATGTTCTGCAGAATATCAGAAACCCATATGTGTTTACAAACAAATACCAGTGGGGAAGATGAATAAATTCTCTCTCACCAAGTGTGAGGAGGGCGTGTTTGGCTCCTGCTTTGTGTCCTCTGTCCCTGGGTCCCCATCTCCTGCTTTAGCAGCACTGCAGCCTCTTCTTTTGGTCTGTGGCTCCCACCTGCCAGGTGTGATGGGCTGGCACGGGGTCCATGGCACTGAAAAGCAGGTTGCAAAGTGCTTTAGCACCCCAGCTCCTACCTGTCACGGTCAGCGTGTTCCCTGCATCCTCACACAAACTTCTGACAGATCTAGAAGGGCAAACAACAGCGAGGTCTGATGAGAAATTCACCACTGGCTTACATGGGGGAAGGTTCAAAGGAATTTAGTAAGAGAAAATATGACCTGCTCATCCTGTCCTCTTTCAGATTAAAGTTATCGCAAAGAAGCAGCTGCTGTTAGATTGTTTCTCTTATCATTATATCACAAGATTATCTGAAACAGTTTCAGATAATAACAGTTTCAGCCACTGCTGCAGCTCAGTGTCATACACACTGTAAGTACTGACACCATTTTTGCAAGTGTATAGTATTTTCCTTCCTGCAGCCAAAAACTTCCTGTTCAGATTTTTTTTATTGGCTGTGTTTCTTCCATGGAATAATAAAGATATATGTTTGCTTTTAAAGTGAGGTGTGCCATAAGGGCGCTTAAATAGTTTAAAATGCATACAATTTTAGACCCATTCAAATTTCAGGATGCACATTTCAGCAGGCAGGAAAATAGCAGATTCATTTAAATGTAGTAATGAAGGATGCTTAGGAACAAGGAATGTTACCTCTGGCCATTTCTTGAGTCTCCTTAGTCCAGAATTTGACAACCTTCTCAGAACAAATGTACCCCTCCCCACCCCTTCAGAATAATAAATATAAAAAGGTGTTATTGTCCTTTTTAATGTCAGTCCAGCTGTTTTTCTCCCTCCTACTTGGCTACATGCATTCCATTGCTTGCATGCATATGCAGGGAAAAAAAAAAAAAAGAGAAAAAACCAAAAACCCAGCCAGGTCTTTTGGGGCAAAAGACCAAACATGTGATGACTCTGAGAATTTTGTGTTCTTGAGTTGTGAAGGTAGGCTCTGTTGTATTTCAGTTGCTTTTGTTCTTATGTGCATTTCAGGGAAAGTCACGAAATTTCACAGGAATTTCCCCTCCAACATGGAATCCCTTGGTTTATCTGGATTACAATAACTTCTGGAGAACCATGGACAAGATGGGAAAAGAGGTAGGCTGTGAAAATTGTGTGTTTCCTACAATGCTCATGTCACCATGAATAAATCAGGTTTGGTTTTGTTTTGTTTCTGTCAGGGTTTTTTACTGCTTCTTTAATATAAAAAAAGAAAAAAAACCTCAAAACAAAACAGAAAGGAAGCATCCATCAGGAAAGATTCCTGTATTGCCCAGGAACTGTCAGAAATAGAAGGTCTTCCTCACTGAGGGGATGTGGACTAGATGACTTTTAAAAGTCCCTTCCAACCCAAACTGTTCTATGATTCTATGAGAGGAGAAAAAAAGATCTGGAGGTGTCTAAGATATCTGAAAAAAGTGAGGTTGAACTCAGTGTAAGTATTGTCTCATGACAGGGAAACCATTCCATGAGCTGGGAGATTAGAAGGAGTTTTTTTCCCTTCCCTCGTGACAGCATTTTGAGTAATGATGATTCTTTTTTTTTTGTAGCTGCCTAAGCTGGGCTCCACTTTGACTTCAGAGTAACTTTATTTTTAAAACTCAAAATATAAGCAGTACAACTGCAGCCCCTGGAGCATTTTACTGTCTGTCAAATATTCATCAGTTGCCATTTAATCTAGCAACAAACCAAGGGCTTTACCTTACCAGAACATTCAAGCATAACTCACTGTACTCCTGCAAATCTCATTGGTTTCATGTGGTTTTGTAGAATCAAATTTGTGTATGATACTACACTCTTTTTTTTTTGTCAAATAGTACATTTTTTAAAGATTTAAGGAAATGGTAGTGTCTTCCACATCATGTTACTTACATGTAAAGAATTATTATTAAGGATTTATCTGTCTAAAAATATTTCAGTAGTATCTAGACATTTTTTCTCACTCTGCAATTAGCAGAGAGAAATAGTGGCCTTTGGATACCCATCTTGGAACTGACTGAAAAGAGAACTTTCCCCTCAACTTTTACAGGACACCAAGACAAATAAATTGGAATCACTTCTGGACAACTAAAGGCCAGATGAGTCCCAACACAAGGTTATAGTCCATTGATCAGACACAGACAGATTTGGTGGTCATGGTAGAATTCATGCCCAAAGGTGTGAATGGAAACTATTCCATTTAGTGAATTTGTTCCAAATTTATATCCATGTGCAGGGGACAAAATAACTCCTGGCCAACATATCAATTAAGTCTGTGCTAGTAACTAGCTATGACCAGGCAATGGTGAGATACTGAATCATTTCTTGGATGTTTCCCCTCTGTCTCCAGATTCCTGTTGATGCACCATGGGATGCCCCACATGCTGAAGAGTGGGACAAAATGACCATGAAAGAACTGATAAATAAGATTTGCTGGACCAAGTATGTAAATCTTTTTCTGCTTTGAAATTCCAGCTGTGAAATGATAGTGGCTTTTTGGCAAATTCTGGGGTAAAGCTGAGTACAGGTGCTGAGAGATCTCAGGTCTGAGATGGGGTTTGGTTAGCTGGCACATGGCATCAAAGGTGCTGGGGGAGCCTGGGGTTTGCTTCAGCAGGTCCCTGCACACAGCAGTGGTGGTGTGGGCTCTTCCCATCATCCTTTCTCTTCAAACCATTGGACCATTGAACTCCAGCCAGCTCTTTGCCCTGCAGGTTAGTTTCCTATGAGACACTGACAGTCAGGCCCCTGAGAAGGATGAAATCTGCCCTTCCAAATTCCAGGGCTGCAATTCTGCTGTTTGCCTTACTCCTCTCAGGATCTTAAACTCCTCAGTCTCATGGCCACTGCAGCCAATGCTGCCCTTCACCTTTGCATCATCCCACAGGTCCTGTAGCAGATCCAACAGAACATCAGCAATAGTTCATAGGAAGAGGGCTCAAGGTCTATAAAATGATCAATGTGTTTTCTGTGAGTGACCACACTGTACAACTAAAAAAAGGAACAATGTTCAATACATTGAGATGATGATGACTGGAAATTCTCTTTCCTTCCTTTCTCTTTTCAATCATTTCTCATTATAAGGCGCAGAGAAGTGTGGTCGTATGAGCACTCGTGTCCCTGCTTGCTGTGCCAGTCCCTGTGCTGTTTTCTAGCACTCTCCTCCCTCCTATTCAGTGTCTTTTATTTGTGTGGCTGTGCTCTGTTTGCCCTTTCATTCTGACTGCAGTTTAGTGCTGTGCCTGCAGCTTTCTGACCAAAACTTTCCGTTTGAAATTAATTTTTATGGCTTAGGTCTCACTCTAGCTCTCTGGGATATGCTGTACAGCCATCTGGGCTTGCTCGAGCTCTCTGTGGCATTGGAGTTTTCTTTGCAATTAGCTTTATGAGCCTTTTGCCTGCAAACTCAATTACTCTGAACTACGGTTGCAAGTGCACTGGCTCTTTCTCTTCTAGTTTTTACTGCTTCTCTTAGTCAGGGAACTGGTGGAGTATAAGCAGGGCTGGGTTTATATCCCTCTTTTAACAGGCTTCTCTGCAAGGCAGCTTCTACTGCCAATGGTGTTGTCAGTAAAACATCCACTTTTAATGGATGTGCTCAGCTGAAACGCATTCAAAATCTCAGTAAAAACCCATTTTAGGTCTTCAAGCCAAGCCGCATTTTTCTACACATAGTTAAGAAACAGTGCTGAAACAGAAAAGCTCTTCTGCAGCGTTTTCTGTGTGACTCAGGCCAAGATTACAAAAGAAGATTGTTTGTCCTGTGTCGCAGATCATCATCTACTGATCCTCGAGACTTTTTTTCACATTTCTCAGGCCTGAACCTTCTGCAACTGTTCGATGTCTTGGTGCTCTCAGGATTGTCACAGACGGTTCTTGTGTGCAGGCTGTTTTCGTATCCAGGATAATGAAATAGGGGTGAATGGACTTCATACTTAGGGAAATGAGGTTATAAAAGTTTATAAGTTACATATTTTAGCCCAGATAACTTGCAAAGTTCATTCCTTTAGCAGAGGATTATAAATTCACATTGTTTTATGAAACTTCATCCAAGTCAAAGTCCTCTTACCTTCTTTGCAAAATTATCTCAATTTCCTTAGCAATCTGTAGCCACAAATGCAAGAAGGGTGAATATCCAGATCCTCTGTTCCTGCTGCTGTTTCTCTGTTTATGTTCAGAGGACTTACTGTGGTAGACAGGTGACCCTTTCCTTATTTTTATGGCAATGATTGCCAATTTGGTTTCTCTGTCTGGATTATTTACCAAGTCTGATTATTGATTTCACAAGAGATCAGTGCAGCAGTCTTACATGAGACGTGGGGAATGTTTTGGCTGCGTAGCTACTTCAGTCCCTCAGGACCCATCAGACCTTGGAATTGATGTGCCCAATGAACTCCCCATGGAGGAGAAATGCAGAAAAGTTTCACTAACAGATTACCAAAAATGTTCTTCTGCGGAGAAAAATATTTATTCTGATGAAAGGAATAGCAGCTGGGAAACTATTTAACTAAGGTGAAATCAGTGGGATTTCAAACTAAATGGATAGATACTTTGGGAGGGAGGGAGATGCTGGTAGAAACCCATTTGAACAGTCTCACTACAGACTGAAAAATTAAACAGATATAAATCATCTTGACTTTTCTGACTTTGGGAAAGCAGCCCTTGCTTAGTATGACAAATAAAATCCTGACAGCAGTCAGGAAATCATATTTTCTCACTGTCTCTTTCTGCTTCTGTGTCTCATGCAGAGCTGTCAGAGACTTTGCCACGGTCTTTGTGAACGTCAACGTCACATCTGAGCCTCACGAAGTCTCTGCTCTCTGGTTCCTGTGGTATGTGAGGCAGTGTGGGGGCACATCCAGGATTTTCTCTATCACCAATGGGGGCCAGGTACAAAATGTCTCATTTTCTTCCTCCTCTCTGGAAGGCATAACAAGCAAGTGGAGTGTTGTACTCATCAAAACCCTGCAATTAATGAAAAGATGAGAGCATGTGGCACCAGAGAGAGACATGTTCTCACGGGGTGATACAGCCCTCTCAACCAACCCTGTTTAATGAAGGATTTTATTAGCTAAGCTGTGGGATAAATTGCGACTATTTAAATGATTGGGGGGGTTCTGCATTCACTTCAGCACAGAGCTGTTGTTGCAGTTGTGTTGCTTTTTTGCCAGTTTATTTTCTATGGGTTGCTTGGCACATTTGAATGTTTACAAGAGTTCAGAACAAGTGCACTTCAGAGTGAAATGTGGGTGTTTTTTTGGTGTTGAAGCCTCTAATGACAAGAGTTGGAAATAAATAGTAAAAGGCCCTTCCTTCTTGAGTCAGCTTGCATGGCAGCAGTTTTCATCAACATCTGTCCATTGGGGTAAGAATAGACAACCACATGTCAGGAAGGATGTGTGTTGCTGCAGTCCTGAGGTAGGAGACAGACCCGACTAAGAGCCTTCCTCCTCAGGAGCCCCTCAGTCATACTCGCTGTCCCACATCAACAACTGCTAGATGTTGCAGCAAGAATTAAAAATAAAATTAATCCCAAGATACTCATAGCTAAACAAAACTGTGGAGAAGGGAAAGCTGGCCTGGGAAGAGCACTTCCTTTTCTTTGTAGCTGGATGGGAAAAGCTGTCTTTGTTCCTATCATGCTTCCCTCTTCCCTCACCCCATTCAATATCAGTTGAGCAAAAGCACTAAGAGTTCTGGCTTTGTGGCCCTGACAAGTCTTCTAAAACCTCCTTGGGCAGCCATTTCAGTCTTTCAGCACGAAACTTTGTGGATCCTTTCCTCCCTGACAGTACCAGCATCTTACATGTAAAAGTGAGCTGCTTGATACAACGCTGGTGGCTGGTAGATAAAAGAGGTTTTAGTGCTTCCCCTGACCCTCTGCACGGACATTGCAGGGAAATGTGTGTTACAGACAGCACTGTCTTTGTGTCTTCCCAGGGACAGAGAAAGCTCATTATCTTGAGACCAGACCCAGTTAAGATCTGTCTTGCTTCTGAGCTCGTGCAGTCTTTCACTCTACACTTGGTTTCTTTGTCACACTTGAGGGTTTTGGTAGCACCATCGTGGGTTAAATGTTCACAACCTGTTTTAAATGAAGTGATATGTTAATTTTTGCTAGAATGCCTGCATTATGTGTGCATGTTCTCTAGGCTTAAAGAGTCCTTAAGCCAGGTCATTAGGGAAGCTACTGCAAAAGTGGTTTAGTCAGTAATCCCCACTGAGACTCAGGTTTATGCCCTCGCTCTTCTGAAAGTCTGGGTGTCTTTATGCACCCTTAGTACTTGAAGATTTGGCCTGAAATTTCGTGATGGTGAGCAGAAGTCATATTCAGTGTCATTGTGAATAATGCTTTTGATTTTTTGTTTGTGTTTCTTTTCTCTTTGTTGTTTTAGGAGAGGAAGTTTAAAGGGGGTTCTGGTCAGATATCGGATAAAATAATGGAACGCCTGAAAGGCAGAGTTAAACTGGAGAGACCTGTGATCAGTATCGATCAGACAGGTGATAATGTCCTTGTGGAGACTCTAAACCATGAGATATATGAGGTAATTCGATCAGAATAAAACTGGAGTATGCATTTAGTAGGGGAATACATCTGCTGTAGCTCTTAGCCAGATGTAATCAGGAAGCACCCATTTGTGTGTGTCTATTTCTTGGACTATGCTGACACTTCATGAAGCCTGCTTTACAGATTTATTTATGACTGGCTCTCTTCTTGGTGTTCTGCTACTTGGTTTCTGTCATTACTCTGCCTGCTCTGCCTTAACTTTTTATGTCTTTATATATTTTTACGTTTTAGTTCTGCATTGAGACCATTTCAAAGGAAGGAAAAATAACCTTCCTGTTCGTGTCTAAGTTTGTGGTTTGCAGCACAAAAAAAAAAAGAAAAAGACATTTCAAACACCTTTAGTAAGATTTTGCCTTGGTGCTGTGAAATGCTTCATCAGCACATGATTACTCACAGTGGCACCCATGGGGCAGCAGCAGCCCCACCAGCCTGAAAGCACCTGAGAGCAGCAGTGTTGTGATATAGTGTCACCTTACAGAGTCCTGCACTGCTCCAGTCAGACCCAGGGCCTGTGAGAGGGATGGAGCACATTCAGGAAAGCTGAAATCACCATTAGTATTCCTTGTCCTGAAGTAACATCCTGTCAGTATGCACAAATGTGTTTTTTTCAGCATCTTATAATTGGGACAAATGTGGGTCATGTTTTCCTGGGGATGATAAAAGGCAGTTTTACCTAGGCCATAAGATCTCTCTTGTCCCATTTCCCCACCTATCTCCAGCCAAGTTTCAACTCTGGTCTGTTTTTTCCAGCTCCTTTTTTCTGAAATGGCAGAATTACTTTGGTCACCTGGAAATATGTGTGTGGGAAAGCCACCTAGCAGGGTCAGGTGTGGGAAAGCTGTTAACAGCTATTAAGAGTGTCTTTCAAACCTGTCCTGTGGGATGAGCTCGCTGAGAGGCGGCGCCTTGTGCTGACTTTGTTCTACATTTCAGGGCAAGTATGTGATCAGTGCCATCCCTCCAATCCTGACAACAAAGATTCATTACAAACCAGAGCTGCCACCAAAGAGAAACCAGTTAATTCAGCGTCTGCCTATGGGGAGTGTCATAAAATGCATGATGTACTACAGGGAAGCCTTCTGGAGGAGGAAGGGTAGGTGGGGAATGTGGAGGACTTGGGATCTCTAAACTGTGCAAATTTTGAAGCTCTGCTGTCTAACAAATAAATCCGAGGGAGGGTTAAATGGGTAAAACCTCGAAATCAAACACACAGAAAAGTGAAAAGTAAAGCTCCTTAGAAGGGAGAACTCTTTCTCCAAGCTTGAGTGCATGCTTTGTCCCAAAGCTGAGTCCAGACCCAAACAGGATCCCGAATCTCGTTGCTGTTAGCTGAGGTGGGATGACCAAGAGAACAAGTAAAGTTTCCCTGGGAAACCTTGCTGAAACCTGCAGAGCACAGAAGCATCAGCTCCCTTCTTCTCCTGCCAGGAACAGTTAGGTCAGCCAGAGAGAATTTACAGCAGATGACAAGCAAAGCTTAAGGTGTAAGCAAGACCTTTCCCTGGTTTTAATCCTCTGTTCTGCAGACTTGATATCTCAGAGGACTGGGAAAAGTAGGTTAGCTTTTTGTTTAGCTGAAGATATTTTTTCCATGCTGCAATGTCGTGTTTTTCTCAGCTTTAACTGATACCATATTCAGAACTATTTGTATGAACAGATTAGTTCCACTTCCTTTGTAACAGTACTGAGAGTGGCAAGAATATTTCTTCATCAAAGTAATATAATTTTTGCGTGTTTCAGGGCATAAACTGGCCATTGAGATTAGACAGGAAGACAATCAGGTGTATACATTTTCCTCTAGATGACATTTTTTTGCATGTTCATCTGAAACATGTCCTGATGTGATCCTAGATTAGACAGCCCATGCTTCTGCTGCATTACTATTACGGAACACCATTCCTAACAGTCTTATCACCAGCAAAATCAAAAGAGTATAAATTTGAGCCTACAGTGACCAGATGTAATTACACTGGGTTTTGTTTTGGTCCAAGTTACTCGTGGAATGAATCACCATACTTCTGACTATTAGAAGAATAGATCAGTTTATTTTTAATGTTTATTGTCCCCAAAATAGAAAGCCAAAGAGACTTGCAGCAATTCACAGAAATTCTTTGTTAAATAACAACGGAATTTTAAAGATTTTTATGAGTCTTTGTACACAATTTCCCAGAGTCAGAGAGAAGAGAGTAGAGAAAATGTTACAGAGGCACTTCAGACGTGTAGGTGTTATTGGTAACAAAGGAATTACTGTACAATTCCTTTTCTGGATAACTTTCCTGGCTCATTACTATCAGCAACAGTGATCATCAACAAGTTTCTCTGACAATCATCTTGGGGCTTTTTTCCCTTTAGGTTATTGTGGTTCCTTCATCATTGAGGACGAAGAGTCTCCAATTGGAATAACCATAGATGACACGAAACCTGATGGAACTTTCCCTGCCATTATGGGGTAAAAGCTTCTAGCCCACACTCACAGATGTGTATTTCTTCTTGTAAGAGTTAGTGGGAGGAGGAGGGAGAGGGGAAATGACCAGGTTACGTCAATGTTTCCCACTTCCACGATCTGCACAGATGGAGGAGAGCACTTCTGCCAAGCCTCTTGTGCCTCTCTAGTCCATATAAATATTTCAGTGAATGCTCTGCTACAAACAGCCTAATGCAAAGGATGTGGTTGGGAAGGAGTTGCTGAATTCAGCTGTAGTCTGTTTTAAGCATTCAGTTCATGTGGTTTTTTGCTGTGGAGTAGATTCAGAAATAAATCCCTCTCTTACTTATGTGTTTGAGCCTGTATTTGGCTTATGTTGGGCTTTTATGTTAAGTGCCTGGGCCAAAATGACAATGCAAAAGAAATCCTCATTTGTCTCCTCTCACCACTGAGCTGAGGCAGGACAAGGAGCATCAGCTGCTGGAGCAGGGAGGCAGCTGTGCAGTGAAAAAAATCAAGATTCTGTAGAAACTGACAAGTGAAAATGTTATAGTTTGGACAAACAGGTGGGAAAATACATGACAGCATTGACTGGCTTTTAAAATAGCTGAAACCACATGAACAAACAATCTTTACAAATGTTTCCACCATAATCTGAGGTGAGACTGCCAAAAAAGGCCAATATAAATGTCAGGCAACTACTCCTTAAGTGTCTGGCAGGTAAAGCTCACCACTTCTACTGAGCTGTACATGTTTATGGGCATGTTCAAGGCTTAAAAGCTTCCATGACCTGAGAGCAGCAAGCCTCCTCCAAACCCCATATGGCAAACAGTTTCCTGCTTTTTTTCTCCTTGTGGGTTTATGTGACGTTTTAAAAGAGTGCAGGAATACACTTCATCCCCTGGGTATCTCCACTAGGGTCAGATGAACTAATTGCCAAATCTTTTTCCTTCAAGATGAATAAATATTAATCCCAGTTCTTGCAGGAATGATCCATGACACTGTGCAGTGCCTGTCAGAGCAGCAGGCTGCCATCACTTGCTAACACCGAGAGACACAGGCAGCTGCCTGCTAGACTTCAAAAGCTCAAGAAAGCTCAGGATCTCAGTCCTTTTGGATAAGACCTTGATAGGTGCCCTCTGGGAATGCACACCCTCCCTTTCAATTAACTCTGCAGGTTACCCTGCACAGGCTTTTTCACCTGTGTGACCTGTAATTATTAAATGTTGAGTTATGATGACAAAGATCAAGCCCGTTACATACCAATAAAGTGCTTTGCCAATCCCTTTTTAGAGTCATTTTGAGCAAGAGCATGCGAATCCGCTGGGGTGATGTTCATCTGCCTTATTTTTCTTTTCAGTTTCATCCTTACCAGAAAGGCTGTCAAACTGGCCCATCTCAGCAAGGAAGAGAGGTAAGAGTTCAGAAGCTGTAAATATTCAGAAGCAAGTTGTTTCTCTGGGATGCTTCCCCACAGGAATGTGTGTGAATATGCACATGTATATATGCTCAGCGCAACTACCAACACTGGAAATTGGGGCAGAAATTGAGATTTTAGCATAAACAGGCCAAGACACTAATGCGAATATTCATCCAGTTATGGATATTTCTAAATTTCCGAGTTCTGCCCACTCCTCCATGCTATGATTTACCAGATCTGGGTCTCTATGTGAACGGAGAAGATTTTTCCAAAGATGTTCCCAGACTACATCCCCACTGAATGATGCTTTAACCCTGGGATACAGGGAGTGCTGACGTGTCTCCTTTTGGGTCTCCTTCACATTCGGACTGGGTGATAAAATTTTTTAATTTTTGTATTTACAAAAGTATGGTTTCCCCATTAGTCAGTGAAATGAACAAACAGTACTTTCTAAATGTGAATTTTGGTACTGTGCAAGTGAAAGAGGAGGTCTGCTTAGGAATGTGAGCAGCATTCTTCAGCTCATATTTTATTCCCAGCTATAGTAAATCTGTAGGAATTTAATTGATTTATATTGCTTTTCTTCTGGTCTTACACCAGTGAACATAAGAATGAATTGGCTCTGCATCCTAAAATAGCTCTACAAAGATTTATTTTTTTAGAGCTCGTTGCCAAAATCAACCTCCATTTCCCATTCCCTGGGTCCATTTTAGATGTAACTTTTAGGCATCAGCATTTGAGATATGCATATTAAGATAAGAACTTGAAATCAGATTTGAAAACAAAGCCTGACCCAACTTTCTTTCCAATGTGTTGCAAGAAATCTGTTGGGTTTTTTTTTTAAGAAGAATGAGAGTAGAGAGGTTCCCCCCTCCCCCCCCTTTTTTTTTCTGACTCTTGATTTTATTTTCATGTAGGAAAAAGAAGATCTGTGAGGCATATGCCAAGGCACTGGGGATGAAAGAGGCTTTACAAGTAAGGAATTAATGCCTGGTTTTGCCTCTGTTGTACAATAATGTTGCTCCTTTGTTCTGGATGATGAAGCCAAAGGTCCCAGCACCTAAAATGTGTACCTAAAATTGCATGTTCCCAAGGGGAGGGCAGCATCTAGTACAGGAAGAAAAGAACTGCCAGTCTCACCCTGCACAAGAAAAGAGAAGGCAGTGCATGTTTTAATTCGTCCTGCCATGTCCCTGTGGGAGGCTGGTGTTTCTGTAAAAGCACAAAAATTTGTTTTGTGCAGATGGATGGCATTAGCCAGATGACATGGCACTCCTTTGTCAGGTATTCTTAGCCTGTTTTTTCCTCTCTTCAAAAGAAATCTGTTCTTTATTTCCAATTTCTCTGCCAGTGTTTCACTCTGTTTTCTCTGTTGATACTCACAGCCTGTGCATTATGAAGAGAAGAACTGGACCATGGAGCAATATTCAGGGGGCTGCTACACAGCCTACTTCCCACCAGGCATAATGCATTCCTATGGAAGGTAAAACAGAGAATGCTTTGCCTCTAATTCACATTTCTTAGCTCACATACAATGCTATACCTGATGTAACACACCTGTGGCATATATTGAATATTGGGGGAACTTCAACCCTCTTTCCACTCACCTACTCCCTGGCTAACAAGGATCTTGCTATTTACTTTACTAAGAGCAGAGTTTCTCTTGTGGCTTTCAAGGAAACCAAACACAGTCACAAAGGGACCTGCTAAAGCCCCAAAACCTTTCCCCACTGGATTATTTATGGTAGTTTGTGCTATGCATTATTTGCAATGAATCCCTCTAAAGACCCCCAAAAGCCCTTGAGGACACACGTCTTGGACAGATGAAGAGTCTCCACTGACTGTGTAGGCGGAGCATCAGGTTCAGGAGAAGCCCAGGAGCTCTTCAACATGTTCAGCATGGGGTTACACCCTGTCTGAGCCAAGATCATGTGGGGAGGAGTCATCTCATGCACAGTCTCTTCTCTTGTCATTTATCCAAACACTTGGGCAGTGATGGGAGAGGTGTCTGGCCTGGGGAAGCTGCTGTCAGGAAGCTGCTGCCTGGGGAAGCTTATAATCAGGGAAAACCTAATGGGGGATTAAATGGGAGCCCTTACACCAAGCACATTCCCACGGGGAGAGGGAGCTCATTACCTCCAGCTGGGTTGGCTGGGATGCTTGTGCAGCACTGCTGAGGGACTGACTTTATGACCCTACAGGGTGAATGCAGCTCCCTGAATGCCAGGCCTTCAGCAGCCAGGCAAGTCCAACCTCCAGATAGAAGCTGATATTAGTGATCTATCACTGCAAAAATGTCGTTCACATTCCACTGTAATGGCAGGATAACAGCAAAGCTGCCATGCAGAAGACATAAATCTATCAGCTGCACGGTATTGCTGGAGGCTGTTAGGATTATCCCTTATCCCAGCACTAAAATAAGGCCTGTGTTACTTTGCATGGAAGCTGGGAACACTGATTTATGCCTTAGATTTTTTCAGTCTCAGATCTTGAGTTTTGTGTACAGAAGCAAGCAGGTGGTCCTGCAGGGCCAGCTTACTGCACCTCAGCCCAGGTCTGCGGGGATTCCGGAGAACTGAAGCCACGCGCTCCATCAAAGCCATAAATTGCTTTTAGAAGGATCATCGCCTTCCTGTCACTTGTCAGCTGACATTCTCCACTTGTTTTGAAGGATCATTCGCCAGCCTGTTGACAGAATCTACTTTGCTGGCACGGAGACAGCAACCCAGTGGAGCGGATACATGGAGGGGGCCGTGCAGGCGGGAGAGAGAGCAGCCAGAGAGGTACAGACCATTGCTCTGCTTTCAACATCTCTATCAAAAGGCTAGAAAAGATTAAGTACAGCTTGAAGGGTCTGATTTTGTGCAAAGGCTCCTAGAATTGACAGGGAAGGATCCCATAAAACAGCGTGAACCGAAGTATTTTTATTTTTTTAAATTTAGTCTGTTATTGAATAAAGTGAAGCCAAGAATCTCAATCAAATCAGAATATTACTGCACTGGAGACTTAAAATAAAGCTTATGCCATGTACTGCATGTCTAGAGGAAAAAACTCCCCAGCCTGATGCTGCGTGTAGATATACTGCCTCAATTTCTAACAAATTAATCACTGCATGTTTTAAAACTAATCTAAGTCATTTCAAATGCTCACAGCTATTTCCTGTGCAGAAATCTGGAAATCTGAACATTGTTCTCATGTTTGATCTATCCCTTCTGCTTCTCCTTTTACAAGACAGTCCTGTTAGCTGAGCTTTATGAATTCGTAATGTGCAGCTCTGATAATGTCTAAATCTCCTCAGAATGACACACATTGGGCTGGGTTCCCAGTCACAGTGAAATCCCTTTACACCAATCTGGAGAGAGGGGAAAAAAAGCATTAGAGGGTGCACATTACAGTTGCAACTGCAAAGCCACAGAGTTGGTATTTAGGGAAAATCAGTCTTTTACTTCCATTTGACAGAATGTCATATTCACCTTATAATCCTTATTACTTGCTTCGTTTCAAGTCACCTAATTTGTCTTTTCTCCATGCCTGTGAGCAGTACTTACAAAGACAGTGAGCTGTGTCTTTTGGAGGCATTCATTTGCCCCTAAGAATCCCCATGATTGTTACAATCACTTTATTCTCAAGAAAAATCCTTGATGAACTTTGTACTGCCTGAATAGGGTGAGGGATGGCTCCAAAATTCTATGCTGTGAGAGCCTCAGGGTTGCATCTCTCCTCTTTCTACATCCCAGAAGCATCACTCATAATAGGTTTTGTTTCCCAAGTGCATGGCAGTAACCTCACCGTGGTGTTTCTCAAACTGCCTTGAGAAAAAGCATTTTTACTTGTACTCAGAAAAAAAAAAACCTAAAAAATTCCACACAAAAGTATTTTGAGAAGCTCTAGTAGAAATCACTGTACATTTTCTGATTCAAAAGACCTTCAACTAGTCATAGTTATGCTTTTTATCCATGTTACCTTGCTCTGATTTCCTCTGTTTTTCCAAAACTGGAAGTAGTGTGGGTTATAATTTTTTCACATGGTACAAATAATTTTTTCTTCTAGGTACTGCACAGTATGGGGAAGATCTCCAAAAGTGAAATTTGGGTGCCAGAGCCAGAGTCAAAGGTAAGCCAGAGTATCACTGTCACCCAGTCAGTCACACACCCCTCAGTCAGGTGTGTCCCTATTTCAGTGATGCCTACGCACCCTGCTCCCAGGCAAGGCTTTGGTCACCTCACATGCTGATGGTATTAATTTTTGTGACTTGTCCAAGGAATATCATTACCCGTGTCTGAAAGGCGGATGGCTAAGAGCCAAGGACAATGATCTCAGAGCCTGAGGGACTGAAAAATGCAGCCTAATTCTGCCCAGTCCCAGGCCATGGTTTAAAGCCAAATATAACCTCCTTCCAATCACAAATAACTCCATCTTCACTGTCCTGTGGCTGTCCAGGATGACAGAAAATACGTCTCACAGCCATGACTCTTCTTCCCTGCACAATCCAGCCCTTGGGAAAGACCTGTGACCTCCCCAGCCTCATGGGGGACGTTTGCCACCTCCTTGCTCACGGGGTGAGGGGGGACCCTGCGGAGTTACCATCTCCTCTCTCCCCCAGGACGTCCCAGCCCGACCATTCACCACCAGCTTCTGGGAGAGGAACCTGCCCTCGGCGCCGGGGCTGCTGTGCCTGCTGAGCTGCACCCTGTGTCTCACCTCCGTGGCTGCTGCGGGGCTCTTCGCCTGTAAAAAGGGACTTGTCGCTCGAAACTAGCGGGGACCACACGCCCAGTGGGAGCTGCACGCCCCCTCTCCTTCCCTTTTACCAGATGAGTGTTATTTGGAGAAAAGTGGCATGGACAGCTGGAAAGAGCATAAGTTATCCTCCTTGTGATTTTTCTTTTTAGTCCCATAATTAATGCATCAAATCTACTGCAGTTGCTACCAGCTAAACAGAAATAAATCAACTGGGAGGGTGTTTTTCTGATTTGCCTTATTCTTGTCCATTTGTTTTTTTGGTTGGACATGATGATATCAGTGATATATTCCTAATACAGGCAAGACAAGATGCAGCTCACACCTTTTCTGAGTGGCCAAGAGGTCTTGGAGAATGCTTTTGTTTCCACTCAGTGTTTTATTTTTCACCACAGGAGATAGTAAATGCCCTCATGCATTCACCTCAGTCAGCAGCTCAGAACATCTGAGGTTATTCCCATAACATCCCCGCTGCACCGAAGAGATTAGCATGCCAATCAGTCGTAGAATTGCCAAATTAATTTTCAAATGCATTTGATTAATTATTAATCATCGCAACGTGAAACTTAACCCCGAGCTGGATGAAAGGAGGTAATTAGCACGAAGCACAGCACTGAACAGAGAGAGAGAGGAAGCATGAGTGGACTTTATTCTGCCTACTGCCAAGGAAACATCTGTGCACATCTGCTCTGCAGGGTGCCTGCCCCAAGAGCACCCATCCAGCCCAGCCTTGTGCTGCTGCAGCACAGTGAAATGAATTAGTAAAGTTAAATCCCCCTGGCTTGCAGCAGGTGGTGGATGTTATTTTCCAAATGGCAGCAGCTTCCTGGCTCTTTGTCAATTTGCTGCCCCTCATTTCACTCCTAATCCGTAGCCCCTTCTTCCAATGAGGAGAAATGTATTTGAGGCTCGAATTACTGCCTTGTAAATTACAGTAATTGGGTGCATCTGCCTGTTCCGCTCTTATTATGTACATGATACACTTAAAATAATCACTTTAGTGTTTTGCTGAAGTCTGGAATGTATGTTTCACAATGTACCATCATTATGTGGTCTTTTTGCCATGAATTTTGAGCATTGTACGTGTCCATGAACTCAACTGTCGTTCAACATGGGTGAAATGTGCCTTTCAATAGTCCTGAAACCTTGATCTTCTTATAAACTTTTCTTCAGATTCTTTCTTGCTTTGTTTTTTGTGAGTTACATGAATTGCTGATTGACTCGAGGGCTCTCTGCTGAATGTGTTCTCCCCAGCTCCAGCCATTACTGAGCAGGGATTCCTGTGCCTAAGGACTACCCTGTGCATGCAGCCACGGTGTCTCCTCAGGGAGGGAGCACAGGCTTGCTGCTGATGAGCCTTTTGTGGTGTGAAACAGTTCTACACTGCCACACACTTCCCCCAGGGGGAGATTTCCACCACCTGAAAAACACTGCCCATATCTGTTCAAAAATAATTTATCCATAGGTGTATCTGTAGCAATTGGAGCCATTCATTTTCAGGCTTACTTTAGACTTGACATCAGAACTTTTGTGTGCACGTGCAAAAGGGACCCCAAATCATCTGGAATACCTTCATGAGCCAGCACTGTCCAGCTTCACTTTTCACCTTATCTATGCACATTTCTATTGCAATTAAGTCTGGGGTTTGAAATACCAGTTCAATTCAGCTGAACTCATCTCAGACTGTTAAACAGGGCCAGGTACAATGTTCTCCCCTTCGCAGGGAAAGGCACGTCTCACCGCCGTGGGATTGGCAGGCGGCAAGTGAAAGGAGAGAGATTGATTAAAATTGGCATTTCTGAAACTCCTGCAGCTCCCAGGCAACTGGCTGCTGCAGAGAAAGGGCAGCATTTGTCAGAGATTATAGACCAGTTCCCATCCTGCTTTAATGCCCTTTCTGACAATCAGACCAATTTCCCTATTTAAACATTAAACATTTAGCTTAAATATTAAACGGCCAAGCATCTTTCTTAAACCAATTTTGAAACAGAATGGGACGGAGTTTATCACCACTGACAACCCCCCAGGCGAGCTGCTGCTGGTATTAAACTGTGAGGATGAAGCACCAGGGAAACACCTCTTTCTTCTGAGGACCAAGCAGAGTCCTCACCCAGGCTGGGGAATGGGAAAGGCTCTGGACATCTTCCCTAATCAGGGGTGCTCAGTGCCCCAGTTTTGGAGGAAGAGCCCTGCACATCCTTAGCAGAAGTGGGAAATGTTCTGTCCTCTCCTAAGTGAAGGGTGAGATGGGAGAGGTGAAAGTCCACATCAAGTCCATCAGCACCAGTGTGGGAACTAAACTGAAATTCCCTGGGAAATGGGAAAACCTTTGGTGAAAGGGCTGCTGGAAGTAAAACAAAGACCAGAGCAAGCACTGGCAGAAGGAGTAGCAGAGGGGAAAGAGAGAGAGAAAAAAACCCTAACCCTCCATAGTAGCAGTGAAATAAGAAACACCACTGAGCACATAGATCAGGCAGTCCAAAATAAGCAAGCAGGGATGATATATGTGAGAAAATCTGCTTCTTTTTAATCAAGTTGCTGGGTTTGCTTACAGGTAGCATGGCATCTTTGCCCAAGCCCTGGGGATGGAAGAACACTCCTGTGAGACTCTCCTGCTTCCCACCTCCTTTCTGGCCCACTCCCCTTGGCTGCAGCTCCTGCCTGTAAAGGGTGACATGGTTGGTCCCTCCCTGGCTGCCATCAACCAGCCCATGGGGACAGGGACCTTGAAACAGGATGGGCTGCTGGGTCAGCAGGAGCTGGACGGGCAGGAGGGGCAGGAGGAGAGCCACTGGCTTGATTTTTACCACCATCAGCCCAGCGAGGCTTTCCTTCCCTCATTACCTGCCCAGCCCACAACCTCCTGGCATGGGAACTGACAACCTGAACCCCTCTGGTTGGAAACCCACTATGTGACAGGTCTGGGAAGGGGCCACCACCCCAAGGAAGCAGTGCCAGGTTACAGGGGCTCCATGTTTTGGAGCAGTGAACGTGGATGTTCCCCAGGGCAGGCAGTGGCCCTCCAGTTGCACTCCTTGTATGGGGAAAGGGGGAGGCCTGACCAGACTCACCCAGGTTGCTAAAAAGATACATCCAGCCTCAAAATGGAGGGAGAGGGTGCCCAGAGAACTCGGGCATGCCCTATCTGTGTGTTCATCCCTTGGAAGTGTTCAAGGTTTTCCTGGATGGAGCTCCAAGCAACTTGTTTTTGTCAAAGGGGGATTGGAATGAGACGATCTTTAAGGTCCGTTCCAACCCAAAAAAGTCTATTACCCTATGGAAATCCACTCTGGGGAAGGAAGAGGTTGCTGCCTTTACTTGGTCTCTTCGCTAGTTCTTCACCAGCAGTACTTTTCAATTCAAATTTGATTCAGCCCCCAGGTTCACGCTTGTTCTCTTTTCCCAGGACCAAACATTCCCCCCCAACTACTGGCAAAATTAGCATTATATATTAGAATAAAAATATGACCCAGGGTGATGTGCCAACATTGCACAGTCTGGCACGTCTAAACATCCAGGTTTCCCACCAGTTGGTTCCCATGTCCCACTGACCAGGTTCTGATGCCTGACAGCAAGGGTTGCTGTCAAACTACGCCAGGGTCAAGCTGAGGACTGGTTTTATGCTCTCTGCACAGAGTTCAGCTCCCAGCTCCAAAAATAGAAAAATAGACAAACCAGAGAGTCCTCTTCCGTGGAAACATGGTTATAGTCGGTTCTCTTCCTCGTGGGCTCTTTTTTCCCTGCAACAGTTGCTTTTCACACACACACAGAGAAAGGAAATTTCATCTTGGTGAAAATCCCAGAGGAGAAATCAAATGTGCTCTTCGTGAGTGAACTGTAACTTTTTCTCTTCCCACTCAGCTCCTGCACTTGGCAACAAATGCTTTGGGCTCCAGCTGCAATTCCTATTTTGCTCTTTATTTGTAGCACTTGGCTTTCCAGTTTCTGTTCCCTGTTTCTTGCTCTGTTTTGGTTTTTTTGACTCATCTTACACAAGAGAGACAGAATAACCCAGGACTCATAGAAGGAGCCAGGAAAAAGTTTCCCAAGTGAGAGCCTATTACTGATGAGAGAAGAGGGAAGCTTTAGCAGAGCGGTGCTGGCACCTTGCTGGGTGCCAGAGGAGGTCAGCAGTGCCTTCAAGCCACACCTCTCTTCCTCCAGAGTCGCAGGGATGTGGTGTTCCCTGTCCTGTAATGAACAGATCAGAGAGGGGCATGAATTTGCACAGCCTATGACCTTATTAAGCACCAGAAAATATAAGACAGATGCCCTTTGCCATCTGTGTCTTCCCACAGTTCTTTATGAAATATGCCTGCCACTCACAGTACAAGAGAACAGCTGCCACTTGAGATGGGGTTGAAAATGAAGCAAAGGATGTAATTACCCCTTGTGTTGGCATTTGGACTTCCATGGCCAGACCATTCACTTGAAAATTCCTTGGATTATAGCCTGAGTCCCATCATTTTCATCAAAACCTCGTTTAAATCCAGGTCACCTGGCTGAATTCCAGAAGGCAGAGGCTAGCATTTGAGGGGGACTTCTGTCAGCAGACACCAGCTGCAGACAGCTTAGCTGAAGCATGGCCAGCTCAGCAGCATGGCACAGCAGGGCTCAAGGCTGAAATAAAGGCTGTCATCATCTGGGCTACCTCATAGCAGTATTTTATCACCTGACAAAAAAAATGTGGCAGAAGCTTAACACTTTGGTTTGCAGAAAGGTCTCTGTGGGTGTTTCTGGACTGGTGCTTAACGTTCCTGCCAGGTACCCAAAATATTGACCTCTGTAAGGAAAGCACGCTAAAGGAAATGATGCAAGTCCCCAGCTTTAAGCACCAGTTCTCACCCATCTCCAAGCTCTGATGTGCCGCACTGGAGGCAGCAGAGAAAGGCAGGCTCCATCCCTGCAGCCTCTGCCTCCTGGCTCTGGCCAGTCCCTGGCAGAAATAAGGGCAGTGAAATAGCTGAGGCACCACCCCTCTGCCAGCATTGCAAAACACCCTCCAAAGGGCAGCTTGAGTCCTTTCTCCTGCTTGGCAGCATAAAGGAGCTGGAAGAAAAGTGTGAGCACAGATCCTAAATGCACCTGGACACTCCCCTCCTCTGAGAAGGGGCTTTCTGTGGGGGCAATTTGCCTTGCAGAGATGGATAGAGGTGCTGGCTCAAATATGCACACTCTGAAAAATTGCTCTGGCCAAACTCCATCTCATAAAGAATTATTGGGAAATAATATAGTTTCTAATTTAGTTAAATATTCTTGCTCCACTTTAGACTGAATTGGCAAGTGGAGGCTGGAGTAATGTCTTCCCTTGATTTTGATTAAGTACAAGCACGCATTTCAATTGTTTAAGATAATGACTGCACAGCCCAATGGGACACCTCCCTGCCTCAGACCTGGAATAGAAGTTTCCACATCTGAAATTATAATGTAATTTCTGCTAAATGCAACACTGCTGTGCAAAGTGTTTTCTTACAGCTTGGAGCGTATGCAAATTGGGCACAGCCTGAGGGCTGACAAAGATGCCTCAGTGCATTATTGATATGTTTCCTTTTCCCTGCTCCTTCCCAACCAAGCACCTGAGTATATTCGAGTGCAGTGTTGAAGGGGGCAGTAGGCAGAGGGGCAGGAGCAAACAGAGCCACTTCAGAAACCAAATCATCCAAAGGCTGGTGTTTCTGCTGGCTACCACTTCCTCAAGTGCTTCTCGGAGTCTCTCCTGCTGCAGGGAAATGGCACTCAGAGACACTCCCCCTCTCAAAGATACTACTGAAGTTCAATGACATTATGCCCTTGGGCAGGTGGGGCTGGTCTGTGTTTGCTCAGCCCCTTTCTGCTGTAGGTCCGATGAATAGATCACTTCGATTTGGATGGGGCTTTTTCTCCCCCACAAAGCTGGAGGGATGGTGGGAAGGAGTCTACAGAGCCTGTAGATGTCAGAGTAAATGCAGCTGGATGGATATGAATTATTTTGTTAGGGCCGTTCTGCTAAGAAAGGATTAGAACCATTGCTATCAGAAGATTCACTGTGCACACAGCAAAAACCAGCCCCGGAAGAAAGCTAATACCCTTTGCTTCTAAATTAGAAACAGTGCCTCACCTTCTGTCAAAACACAGAGTGAGACCAGCCTGGACTCAAAACAACTTGGTTTGCCTCTTTCAGCAATGCCAGAAGAACGGAAAACTGAGATGAGCCAGCATGGCACTGGGTACAGTCCCAGTGGATGAAGCAGTGTCTGTTTCACAGGTATTTTGACAAAAGGAAAAACATGGACCTGTTGGAGTGGGTCTGGAGGAAGGTCAGTAAGCTGATCTCAGCACTGGAGCACCTCTCATATAACAAGAGGTTGAGAGAGTTAGGCCTGTTCAGCCTGGGGAGGAGAAGGCTCTGGGGAGACCTCAGAGAACCTTCCAGTACTTAAAAGGGCTGGAGAGGGACTTTTTAGCAGGGCTTGTTGTGACAGAACAAAGGGGTTAAAACTAAAAGAAGATAGATTTAGATTAGATATAGGGTGAAACAATGGAACAGGTTGCCCAGAGAAGTTGTAGATGATCCATTCCTGGAAACATTCAAGACCAGGTTGGGTGGGGCTTTGAGCACCATGGTCTAGCTGAAGATGTCCCTGCCCATGGCAGGGGGTTTGGACCAGATGACCTAGAACCATCCCCTTTCTAGATCCCCTCCAACCCAAACCATTCTATGATTATTTTAAAAATTTTATTGAGGTTTTCTATCCTAGCTTCAGAATAGCTTCTTCCTACTGACTGTACAAATCATGCACACTAAAATCAACTTACAAAGCTTCTTACTCAGTTGTATTTTTTTACAGCTTATCTTGGCACTCAGCTGCTAACTGAAGGCTTTTCTAGCAAACACTGCTAATATTATGACTAGACTATCATGGCTCTGTTTCCAATGACAAACAAATTCATCTATAGCCTGCCTGGGTAAAGGACAGCTCTGTATTAATATATTAAATGTGCAGCTACCTATTAACATGCAAATCACTGACTTGCGACTTGTTAGATACACAGAGCCCACATCATCCCTGTTTGCATTTCTTCAAAGCTAAATGCCCCAAGAAGTACCTAATTCCCATCAGCAGTTGGTGGGAGTAGAACCTCCCCAGTTTGGTACCCAAAGAGCATCTGTGCCACAGGGCAGGGCTGGTTTAGGACACTTTCCCTTGGGCCTCTGGAAGAGCTGTCTCCTTTTGGGGCAGCAGCTGGACGCTGAGCAATGTGTCCTCAAATGTGTGAGAGGCACAAGACAACTGTATTTTGGCTCATGAATTGCCCTCTAGGTGGGTAAATATGTGCTCTTTGCAGAAAAAGTGAGATGCAAGTAAATTCCATCAAATAACTGAATTTAAGAATCCCATCCATCCCTCCTACATGGACACAGAGAGAGAAGAACATGTCCATAGGAGTCCTACAGCACCTGCATGTGTTGAAACACCAGATGAGGAGGCCCCCTCCACACCCACACCACAGAGCAGGACCAACCTGAGACAAAACCTTTCTTGTTTCCAGCAGATAACAAACAGTACTTTGGTTCTATCATCTGAGGCCAGTTTTGCCTATCATTCTTGGATGCTTTTTTTTCTGAGGCAATTCCACAGTCTCAGGGGGAGTTTATCTTGTCTTGAGCCAAAAGGCGAAACTCATCAGTCCCTCCAACATTTTGGGATTTGCTCCAGATGAGCAATTGGTATAATTACACAAGACAAGAGGAAAAAATGATCCTCAGCTCTCGTTGTAGCAGTGAGTTTTGCATGATTTAGCCAAATAATTTGCATGCACATCCTATCCTCTTCTAAACAATGAGTGGGATTTGTAATTGGTTTCTCGGGAAATCATATTTGTATCTTTTATAGATGTTAAACAAAATAGATTTCTTCTGTATTAATCTGTCCACATTAATTTTCTGTACGCTGGACTGATGGAAATAATGAAGCGCCCCTTGGCTGATACAGTCTCTTAGAAATGCACACTGAAAGCTTTGTAAATAACTATATTAACAACAATACCATTTCAGTTATATCTCTTGGGATGCTCCAGGATATGTCTGAACAAAGGGTTAAAGAAGGTAGGTCAAATCTGACTCCACTTTCCACCCCTCACCCCTGTAAATCATATATTTAAGTATTTAAGAATTATCATTAAAATCCACATCTATCACACAATCTGCACTCACATCAACAAAACCAACCAAACAAAGCAAGACAAAAATTCCCCACACAAAAATCAAAATAACTCCATCACAACACAGAGCAAAAATGGGCAATTTACACAAAATCTACCCCTTATCCCTCCACCACAATTACAACAAAAATTCCCCATGACCATTCTATGACACAACGTGCCTTGGCGACCACCTTTTCGGCTACCTCCGGTGGTCGGTCCTGCTCTCCGCACGGGAGGAGCTGGTGGAGCTGTTCGCGAAGCGGGAGGGTTGGCGAGGTCCGCGAAAGGGCTCGCCCGGCCCACCGATGTTAAAGGCGCAGGAGGAGACGAAGAGATCAGGAGGGGCTCTTTGCAGGGTGAACAGGACGGGTTTATTGGGGTGCGAGGGCTCAAAAGTCTAGGAATGGGGGAGCAAAGAGCAGGGGCTTGACATGGGGTTTTATACCCCTACAAAATTGGGAGGAGTAAACCGCAAAGGATCAATCAATACGGGGCAAAGGGGTTGTACATAGGTGGGGAAACATACAATGAACCGATGGGGTACAGGGTAGGTGGGGAAGGATAACTGGGAGCCAGTGGGATATTGAAGGACAAGGAACTTTCCGGAACATAACCATAAATGGGGGAAGAAGGGAGGAGAGAATGGGGGCCAGTGGTTGGGGACAGATCTGCATACTTGGGCAGGTCCCTCCATTGGATATGCTTGGGTGGGTGGCTTGCCGGGTGCTGGCAAACTGAACACACCACAACAATTCTACTCTCTAACATTGTTCAGTTCATGTTTTGCCCAGCCTTTCTCAATTACCATCCTTGTCTCAGAATCTTCATGATCCCAGGTTTCAGCACCGAAAAAGACTGTGGGGGGTTGACCCTGGCTGGACAGCAGGCACCCACCAAAGCCACTCTGTCCCTCACCTCCTCAACTGGACAGGAGAGAGAAAATACAACAGAGTTCATGAGTCAAGATAAGGACAGGGAGAGATCTCTCACCAAAAATTATCACAGGCAAAACAGACTCAACTTGGGGATATTAATTGAATTTTTTAGTAACAAAATCAGAGCACGGTAATGAAAAGTAAAAATAAATTGTAAAAACAACTTCCTCCCACCCCTCTCTCCTTCCCAGCTCTCCCTCCTCCCCCCCAGTGGCACAGGGAGATGGGGAATGGGGGTTATGGTCAGTTCATCACATGCTGTTTCTGCCACTGCTCAGGGAGAGGAGTCTTTTCCCTGCTCCAGTGTGGGGTCCCTTCCCACAGGAGACTGTTCTCCATGAACTTCTCCAACATGAGTCCATCCCACAGGCAACAGTTCTCCACAAATTGCTCCAATGTGAGTTATTCTTCCATGGGGTCAGTCCTTCAGGCACAGCCTGCTCCAACGTGTGTCCCCCCCAGGGTCACAAGTCCTGCCAGGAAAGCTGCTCCAGGGTGGGTTCCTTTCTCCATGCGCCTCCCACGGGATCTTCACCTCCTCTCAGCATCCCCCTGCTCTGGCATGGGTCTGCTCCATGGGCTGCAGGTGGATCTGTGCATCCCTGTGCCCTCCATGTGCTGCAGGGACACAGCTGCCCCACCACGGTCTCACCAGGGGCTGCAGGGGAATCTCAGCTCCAGCCCCTGGAGCAGCTCCTGCCCCTCCTTCTGCACTGACCTTGGTGTCTGCAGGGCTGTTCCTCTCACATATTCTCACTGCTCTTCTCTGGCTGGAGAAGACCACCTTCACAGTAACTTTGTTCCCTTCGTAAATTTGTTATCCCAGGGGTGTTACTACCATTTCTAACTGGCCCAGCCTTGGCCAGCAGTGGGTCCATCCTGGAGCTGTCAGGGATTGGCTCTGTTGGACAAGGGGGAAGCTTCCAGCAGCTTCTCACAGAAACCACCCCTGTAGCCACCCTGCTACCAAAACCAGGCCATGCAAACCCAGTACAGCAGCAATGTTTTAGAGTCATAACCACTTGCTGGCTGCTTTGAGGGCTGTGAAATGCATTGCTGGTTCTGACACGTTTCTTAGGGGACAGATGCTTTATGGAGTGTGTGAAGGATTAGTTGTGGGTATTTGCTTTCATTGTATTTGTGCTCCTTTATAACTTGTAATGCTGAAAGTCAAGCCTATACAAAGAGCACTGCACACTTTAAATGTTTTTCCCATGGGCGGTTACACTTTCTCCAGTATTCATGGCCAACAGTTTTGTGCAACACAGGTCCCCTCCCAGGAGCAAATTTGTTCTTCAGTTCCATTATCTTGCTAGCACTGACACTGACCTAGTGGGTAAAATTAAGTGATTTTGGTCTCTCTTTTTTTCCCAGGGTTTTTATGTTTACATCACACAGTATTTCGTATAAGGTCTGTTTCTACTTATGTTCAGTTTGAGCCACCTGCCCTACAGTAACAAAAACTAATTCTTAAGTATAAGGCAGTTGGTCATCTATACAACTACCAATTGTGGTCTGATTTTTTTTTAAAGTGTCTGTTGGAGGGGTTGAGTGGGACTTTTTGCACTGTTTTGGGGGGTTGCTTGGGTGGCTTTTATTATTTTTTTTTTAATCCTCTCCTTTTCTTCATAGAGCTTTCTTTACTACAAAAAGCTGAAGTTACCTCACA
The DNA here is from genome assembly GCA_013397775.1 of Eulacestoma nigropectus. Classification (NCBI taxonomy): domain Eukaryota; kingdom Metazoa; phylum Chordata; class Aves; order Passeriformes; genus Eulacestoma; species Eulacestoma nigropectus. The sequence continues at coordinate 282,343 of VZTE01006370.1, read as the reverse complement.
GGTCTCATTATGAAATGCAAAATGCTGTGCCAGTAGTAATACCACTACAACCAAGTCAAAAGGGGCTTCCACAAAAGAAAAGCCTTGAACAACACATGTGACATGACAATATTTATTGATTCTAATTAAGGTTAAAAAAATCTCACAGCTGTCAGATAAAAATATCTGCAGAGCCTATTGAAAAGGGAGGTGAAGAAGGAAACCAAGGGAGACAGTCACCACAGAGGCACTTTAGAAAATGCTACAGTTATAAAAGGCACAAATTCATCACACACACAGCATATATATTCCTGCAAAGTGAAGTCACTCTTTTTTTTTTCCAAAACACAGAGGCAGGCACCACTGAGCACTGACCTGCACATGACCACAGCAGACACGCTATAAGCAGCAGTCTATGACAACGCCTAAACGAATTCACTGGAGAGACACCTGGAAAGCAAGACTGCTTTGGCCGTCTCATTTTTTCAATCTGTTCTTCAACAGAAGGAAGATCAAGGCGATCTTAAGGTGGTGGAGATGGGAGAGGGAATGCTAGTTCATTTGAACACAGGTCAGGTTTATTTGTGAGCGTTTGTACTCTGTGATTTGAGGGGCTTTGCTTCTTGCCCAAGAGCAGTGGCAGATCTGTTATTTAATCTTGACTCCCTAGTACTTCTGGAGGTCATGCAACTCCTTCTTCCTCAAAAATATTTCTTTTCTCATATCTCTTTTTCTCTCAAAAAAGAGAAAAAAATCTTAAAATTTCTGCACATCTGTAAAGCCTATTTCAGAGAAACAACAGCCCCACTGTGGACACAGAAAGATTTCTTTAAGCCCCACAGCTTCTTGTCCAGGTCATGGGTTCCAGTGGTGGACAATGCTCAGACATACACTTCATTACTTGATTAATGTCTTCGTATTGAGAGCAAATGTGCTATTTGGAATCAAGATCTGCACTGAGGAAAACAATGCACAAATTAAAGGGAAGACAAGGGGGCTGCCTCAGACTGCTCACATCCTTGTTTTTGTTGTTGTTGAGTAGTTTATACAATTAGATTTCAAGTACTTTGGTTAACACAGATTTTTATGCCATGACCTGTCATTCCTTGCAATGTACAGTGGCTATCAGAACAGTATACAAGAAAGTAAATCTCTTTTTTTTTTTTTTGTAAACTCTTAAGAGCATTACAAAATATGCATGGTAACACAGTTCAGTTAGTAAGAGACAAATACAATTATTTCCATAGTTTTTCCTATAGTACATTTTACAAAGCTGGTAAACTGTTGGAACTTTCATGATAGCAGTTGTCTCATCAAATGTGTTAATAAATTAAGAATACAGCACGACTGGTTATCCGTTAAAACAGACTTCATTCCTCTCTTCAAAGGGTTGGCATGAATTTTAATGTCAAAAACGTAAGCCAGTGCTAACAGTTCTCTCTACCCATAGGGAAGCAGCTTGATTCTCCACCTACATTTGTCAATTCACTCATCACGCTGGCATCCATGTACACAAGGTGCCACGTATTCCTTTTGTGTTGAAAATCTTGAGAAAACGGCAGCAAATCCTTTTTTTAATCCCATAGTGGTGGTAAGGTCCACAGCACAATCGTAGCAAGACACGGCTGTAAAGACAAAGAGAGCTTTCCTATAGCTTTGGCAGTCTGCAAGGAAGAAGACAGAGACTTTAGAGTGTTAATACAGATGTTACAATTCAGACCTCCCAGCTCCAACCAGATTTGATTAGAAATTTCAGGGAATCCAAATTTAATTTGAGATTCCAAGTCTCACCAACTTTAGTTGTGGCAGAATAAGATGAGAAATGCTTTGTGGGATTGCTTTGTTTTTTTCCCATTTTTTCTTCACTTTGAAACTAAGAATATAAAATGTTTGTAAGTATAGAAACTTTTCAGTATTTTTTTTAATGGGCCAATCTCATGAAAAGCTTAGGTTATAATTCAGTTCAGTTCTAACTACCTAATTTCTGGTTTTGATTGGAATTTCTGCCCCTGTGGCACACAACACAATCTTGTTAAACAGGGAACAACTTCTTCCAGATTCAGGAGCAAACAAGAAAGAAATACATTTTGGATGTGAATAAAACTGATTTATCCTCATTAGTTTCATGAATCTGCTCCCCTTTAGAGGAGGTGGAGTATTTCTAGCGCAGAAGCAGAACCTGAATTCCAAACAGTTTTGGCAGAAAAATCATCTGCAAATGCAGCAGTTCTTTGTATGTAAAGTATGTATTCACTGTCTAGCACTTACAAATATTGGGGCCAAGACTTTAAAAATGTCTTCCCAAATTTAGGTTCCTGTGTTTATTTCTGGCCTGAGAATTGTGTGAGTTGGAAAAGCTCTGAACTTCCCATTCAGCTTTTGGTTCCTAATTCATTTAGTAAATAAATCACAGGGAGAGAAAGCCACGTAGAAGCTCTCTCCAGTAGGCAAATGTCCCAGCAAATTAGAGCTCGATGTGATACAACGAGAGAGGCCATATGTACACTGCTGCACTCTTCTTCTGCCTTAAAGATCTTTATGCCTGCAAAGTTCCCCCATGCATTTTAAAAGGCTGTTATGAGGATATTCATTTGTGATAAAATCCAAGCTGCTGCTACAAGATGATGTTTAACTGGCACATCAAGTTAAAAAGAACAAAACCTAAGGGCCAGAAAGCGAGGTGCTGCTCACAAATATTACAGCTTTCCAAGCAGTTCAGTAAATTTCCATGGGACTATTTGGAGAACGAAGTACTGCTCTACACAAGCAAGATCAGATGCTAGCCCAAAAAGTCTGCCTGAGACTGGTGATACGGTTCCTCCACCGTCTGCTCGCACCAGTTGCTGAATTTATTATTATACTTCCCTCCATGGCTCTTCACTGCAATCCAATTTTTTTACATATAAATTGGTATTCTTGGAGGGGAGAAGTGCAGCAAACAGGCTCTGAAAAATTCCAGACATCTCCAACTTCATGTGCATCAGATTCTCCTGTCAGCCATACCTGTGTCTTCCTGTTTTGTCTTGTGCACAGGTAACACAGCAGAAGTATCTAGAACAAGGTACCAACACGCTGACAAGTAGGCACTGAGGTTTTGGTTGGTGGATTTTTTTTCACATCCCTCTCACCCCTGCATCCTGCCTTCTTTATTTCTTCTTTTTCTCCATTGTTTGGACAGTACCAAGCTGTGGAGGGCAGAAGCACTTGCATGTGACTTTCCTATCCATGGTTCTCTTTGATCTCACTATCATTTACATCCTTGATTAGTTACCAAAAGTGCACAGTCAGTACCACACAGCATAGAAGGCAGAAGTGGAAGTGCTAATGTCATCAATATGGTTGTTAGGAGAGAACAAAGCTCTGAATCAGCAACTCTGTGTTCAGCATGAAGCAAGAGTTTTTGGGCAGAGAAGTTGGTGGGTGTTGTTGGCGTTTTTTTAGTTTTTTGGTTTTGGGTTTTTTTGGGTTTAGTTTTGGTTTTGTTTTGTTTGTTTGTTTGGGTTTTTAGTTGTTTTTTTTTGGGGGGGGGGGGGTGCTGTTGTTGTTGTTGCAATATTTTGCTTGTTTAATGCTAACACTGCATTTTCAAGCCCATTGTGCCCTACCAGGTAAGGGACAGCCTCAAGGTGCTCACAGGGACAGGCTCGACTGGACCACACGAGCTCTGCTGTGCCAGGATTTGTGAACACAGCTGGGGAGCCTGAAATTCAACCACACTGCCAAACACAGCAGAACTATTGTCCTTTAACTCACTGTAGGACCTACATGCCACTGGAAGTGCCAGCATCCTATGGTTCACTTGCATAGTACAGATGGATAAATTTAGCCTGGCTTGTCCCTTAGGTGCTCCCTGAGCTCTGGACATCTGGGTAAAATATAAAAACACTAATAGTTTCTTACCAGTAATTTGCATGAACTACTTAATTATTCTGTAAGCTATGGATTTCTTTTCTCAGTGTACCACACAGAAAGGCAGAAATCCATTGTTTACAACTAGAGATTTTGTTGTACAGTACAAATAGGGCCTGTGGAGACTTGGAGTTCAGGGTCTGGTTCAGACATAAGGGTAAAACCAACAGGAAATCTCATCAGAATAGGCTTCAGAGAGAGATTTTGTCACTTCTGTTCTGAGATCTGGACCAAAATCTCAAGGTGGTAACACTTGGTGCCCCAGAAATTCAACAACGAAAAATTTACTGCTAGAAGTAGGCCTGGACTCCAGGGGTTCTCTTGCAGTATGGATCCTCTTTCTATATCCCTTCCCTCCAACCTATTTTCTCTACTGTTTTCACCTCTTCCTCAGATTTTGGAGACAGGAAAGTACATGACATAAAAAAACCTTGGGAAAAAAAAGAAAATCCCTCAATTGTGAGGCTTTGAGTTGGCACCTTTTTTCAGTTTCGAACTAGAAGTCCCTTTTTGTAGGCAAATAACCCAGCTGCAGCCACAGAGGTGAAGAAAGTGGAAAATCCAATCAGCTTTAGCAGTCCTGGCACAGATGGCAAGTTCCTCTCCCAGAAGGTTGTAGTGATGGGCGAAGCTGGCACATCCTGTGGGGAGAGCATCCATTATCCACAGAACATCTCCACTGTGAGAGGCGGGATATAAATCGAGAGATTCTTGCAGCAGGAACAGAACTGGGTTGAAGCAGCTACATCTTATCAAGAAGCAGCATATCCAGCTTTTCTCTCAGTTAAGGGGAAGAACACACACATGGAAAGGATTCACAGCCCAGTTAAAAAGTGAAGCTCTTTCCAATCCTGCCTTACAGACTTGTTAGATGGGTGCCCTCTCTGAGTTTCCATCCCCTTCCTTTTTAGGAAAGGGCAATTTTGGTGAGTAAGGGGAAGTTTATTGTGGCTTTGATTTAGTGAACTTATATAAAACCAGCCAACAAAATTTTATCTCATCAGCAAAACAGCAGGAAAAAAACCCCAATCCATTTCATCTACATAAATACTTACAACTGATTCAGGTTCTGGCTTCCAAATTTCACTGTCTGGGATCTTCCTCATAGCAAACAGTATCTGAAAATAAGTAACATTCTCAGTAAGTGCCATTGATTCTTCAAGAATGGGAAAAAAAAAAAAAAAAAAAAAAAAGCTGGCTTCAATTCTTGTTTAAAAATGGCGTGATGACTGAGTGCATGAATCAAAATGTATTCGAATTTTAGAAGAAAACTCAACCTTTTACAACTCATTTCTGGGGAGGCCTGGTATTTAATCAGACACTCCTCCTAGTGGAACATAGCAACAGAAAAATCTCTTTATGCTTAGTTAGTCCATGCAAGATATTGGAATTTGGCCAGTCCCATGGGAACAGGGTAATGTGATTATGACTAAGAGTTAAGCAGACACTCATGGCAAAGTGAGGCGTGCAGACCCCACCTACAAGGAGTAGCTTGTTTTGCAAATTTTATCATGATGTAGGAAGAGGAACAGCATCCTGGGAGTGATGACAGACCACTACTTCCAGCCAGAGAAAAGCAAAACTAAAACAAAAACTTTTGCAATGGGAAAGTTACCAATTTAAAGTATCAAAGCTAGCAGAGATCAGAAGAATAGCAAAGACTGTTTGAAATGATAGGCAGGGAAGATAGCAAGATTAGCTTCTCCTACAGTGAAATAAAATGGAGATGGCTATATTAATATTTTTCCTATTCCAGGCACTTGTAAATTTAAGATTTAACCTCTTTTATGATGGGCTTTTACTGTAGACAAGATTCACGGACCCTGTCAACTCTTCAATGCAGAAGAGTGAGAAGCACTAAATTTTCAACATGTATTCCTTTCATAAGTAAATGAGGAAAGGAAAACATCAAAATTTTTACCAGTCAAGTGCACTTATCAGCTCCTCTGCTGAGGACAATGGAGGCTCTGCTGTAATGTCCTTAAATTAGAGAGGTCATGGAGCACTGCCTCTGGAGCCTTTCAGGAGCAGCTTAGGTATAACTTTCCCAAATGGGACAATTTAGGAACAGTTAATCCCTGTTTCCTGAGGCAGGGGTATGAGCTAGATGAACTTTCGACATCCCTTCCAGGACAATTTGTGTTCCATGACTGTAGATTTTAGCCACAATGTTCCCTTCACCTCATAAAACAAAGATTAAATTTGTTTTGCTGCTCCCTAAACTGTAATGTTCCTGAAAATACTTGGGGAATTGGCATTTTCTCAGAGGAAAAATATCTAAGTCCTTGTTTAGTGACTTTATGTTAAGGCTCTCTCAATGGAATATCAGTGTGTTGGAAACATTGAGGAAGGGACTGGCTTGGTGTGCAGAGCTTCAGGACTGAGCTGTTCCCATGCTCTAATAGCCAGGAACTCTCAGTGTGATGATGAACAGATTTGGGAGAAAAAGGACTAGGGGAGAATTAGGGATTTCTGTAAAAGAAGAAAGAATTTAATCCTAGAAACAAACTAGGATAGTTTGACAAAATAGCCAGAGCCCTTCCTAACATTCCAAATCTAAGTGCAAAACCTTCATCCTTTTTGAAGCCTGCCCCCTTTGCAGAACAAAGATTCAGAACACCCGAAGCTGTCAACACTCAGTTCTCATTTCCCCTCCAACCACAAGATCTTTCATTTTCCACAGGACATTTTACAGTGCCCCCTGAGCATCTGTACCTCTCTGGCTGCCCTTTCTCCGGCCTGGACAGCCCCCTCCATGTATCCACTCCACTCTGTGGCTGTCTCTGTGCCAGCAAAATAGATCCTGCCAATGGGCTGCCGAATGATCCTGGAGGGGGACAAGCAAAAAGTCACATCAGCTGTATCAGGACAGAACTGAAATAATTGGGTTAATGTTGGAATAGAAGCATTTTAAATGACAGCAAGCACTTGAAGGTAATAGCACTGGGTGAGTGGAGCTGGAGGAGGAGTCTGGGTTGCATTTAATTTCTTACAGTGAAGACACCAGTGTTCACATTTTCTAAATGTTTACACTGTTCATAGGTGAAAAGGACAACTATTTTGAGATGAGACTTACACTGTCTCACAGTTCCAGCCCGTGGCATAAATACCAATGCCAGGCTTTACTGGCACAGTGTAGTATTCCGAAATAAATCTCCATAATATTTGAAGCAATCAGTAAATAAACAAAAAACGTTGTTTTAACTCTATTTTTAGTAGAATCTGCAGTAATTATCATTTTAATTACTTTAAATGCTAAGGCCTCCATAAGCTCTTTCTTACAACAGCTTTATTGCACTAAGTTATTTTAAATTGTAAGAATTTAAACTTCAAAAGTAGGGCTATTCCACCACATTAAAACCTGTGTATCTAAATCCAGTCACCGGTCTGAAGTAAGTCTTTTCCTTCTTGGTAAATCTTATTTTCATGCAAAAACTTAACTGGGAGAGGACTGTATACAATGGCACACTGATCACTATATTAAGCTTTCACTGCTAAAAAGAAAGGAATGCTCCAAAGAAATCACTCATTACTATCAATGTTGGCAAGAATTAACTCTCTGCCAGTATTTTTAAAATATTAGCTAAAGATGAGCTTGAAATGGTACTGATCTCAAATACCCAGAGCCAGTTTTGCAAGCAGACTCTGAAAGCTTCCCAAGTCCCTCCCCAGAAGCTACTCAGCTGTACTCACCGAATAACAGGAGTGGATAAAAGCCCCTAATGATACTGTACCCATCCATCATAAAGCCCAACGGAGACAAGTGGAAGGTTATATCGCCTGTTTAAAACATCCCCCAGTGATCTTAAAGGTGTAAAGCGAACAGTGACAGAGGATTTATGACCCTTTCTGAGGATATTTATTAACTGGGTCTTATCTCGCCACTCCAAAGCCCACTATAAATAGACACTGTACCTTCCATACTGAGTCATTATGCCTGGTGGGAAGTAGGCTGTGTAGCAGCCCCCAGAATACTGCTCTTCACACCAGTTCTTCTCTTCATAATGCACTGGCTGTAAAACAGAGATTAATTCACTCAAGGAAAGGACAAAGTCTCGAGGAAGTTAATAACAGAACTGAGGAGAGAGCAGAGGAGAACAGCTTATCATTTGTTGCATGTCAACATCTGGCAAGATGAGCACATTTAACAAGTCTCTTAATGCAACATGAATCCAACACAAAACCCTTAGTTTTTTAAAAATATGAATACACTGTCTAAAAAACTAGTTAATGTGGCCATTGTAGAACATAATCCCCTTAATCTGTCAATGTTAATTCATGCTTTGTGCACAAATTTATGCTTTGAGCCATGTAAAGCAAAATTAACCTCCAGTGTATACAGTTGTAATACTTGTAATGTGTACACGGGGTACAAATATACGCTGTTAAAAATGCAAAGTGTGGCACTTGCACGGTTCTTTGTTGAAAATCATGTGTTCTCCAGATTGGTGTCTACAACTTTTAACCTTGTAAAATTCTCCTCAGACATACAAGCAGTGTTACTCACATCATCTAAGCGTGAGATCACACAAACCCTAACAGTCATTTACCTTTACAGGGAAGAGAAGGCAAGGGAAAGGCAAAAGAAAAACAACCCAACACGTGCAGCAGTGGATCTTAACAACCAGTAAGAGAGAAGGCACAACACGGACAGAGAGGGTAAGCAAGCCTGTCACGTGTGACAACAGCTGAAGTTTATGGTGGCAAGCACTGAGAATCCCACCCATGGAGCTGGACAAGAGCATATCAACAAAAACATCTTTTAATGTTTCATTAAGGTTCATAAAGCTCATTCTTATCCTCACTGTCAAACCCAGCCCAAGACTTGCCATAATCTTCTCTCCACTCCTCTACCGAGGGCAGCAAGTGCTCCCATAGCAGGTACCTTTTCCAAAGGTACCTTTTCCAGAGATTTTGTGCTTACGTGTAAAGCTTCCTCTGATCCCAGAACCTTTGCATAGAGCTCACATAGCCTCGTCTTCCTGTGAGAGAAAAGCAACAGAAGACTTCACTGTGAGGGAAGAGGAAAAAAAAAACCACCTCTAATTTACCCTACTTCCAAGAGAATAAGTATTGTATCTGCTTGAATTTGAGGTTCCAGCTTCTTGGGATTTATCCTAATTCATCAGCCTCTGAGTCACTAGAAATAACCCACGCCCCTGTGCTGTGTAAGTGCTTGTTTTCCAGCAGTTTTGCAAGTTGTTCTCTTAAGATACTCTAGTGGCTCAAACCCCAAAATTATCCAAATGTTCTCCAGCCTGTCAGGAAAGAAAGTAGCAAGGCATTGCACTTTTTTGTCTTGGCACATAGTTTAACTTACGGTTTGCTCCTACAAAGATGCAGGTCTCAATATACTGCGGCTCTCAGGGAATCAGTTCTTTATTTCTGTATATACAGAATTTCCTCCCATTTTAGTTTATGAGTCTATAAATCATTGAATATACTTCATTCTGTAGCAAACCTCAAGTACAATTAAGTTTGTTCCTACAAGCCCTTGGATCTTACTCTTAGCCACACTGCATCAATTCCCAAAAGCAAGAAGACCAGGATGAAATAAGAATTATGAAAAAAACCCATGCAAACACAGCTCTGGAAAGACATTTACTTCTGGAAGCAATTCCAGTGCTCCCCAGAAAGCCATGCTGGGCACAGAAATACAGAAGTCCAAGCCCTGTAACTGTGAGGGCTACACTTTCAGCTATAAAAGCAGGTTATACATAATTGATGTAAGAAGCTCTACAGGAGCCCAGCTATACCCATGAGCAGCTGAACTCAAAGAATCCTATGGAAAGAGGATGAGGAGAAACAGGATGACTTGAAGGGCCTTGAAAGTGTCCTCAGGTACAGACTGGAGCTTGAGCAAGAAAGTGAAGGTTGCTAAAGTTCAGGAAGAGCTGTGGCCCTGGGGTGGTTTTGCTGCTGGCAGGTGTCAAGTCCAGCAGCAGCAGTGGGGAGGAAACAGCCCCTTCCTTTTGCCATGGGGCAGAGGACAAGGGTCAGCCTGCTCCAAAAGCAGTGACTGGCCAGGAAGGCTCAGAGAGCTCCAGGACCTACATATGAACATTCCTCTGCTGTCAGGGGTGACACAAATCCAGCAATAGCCATAAGAAAAAGGGTGATTTCCCAGTTTCTCCGTAAGTGAGGTGAGCACTGTGCCCTGCAGGCCACCAGCACCTACCCAGTGTCTGAACAGAACAAAGCCATCTCAACAGCAGGATCCAGCCAAGCCTCTGCTGAGGTCTGCCCACCACCTCTCACAAATACCATCGGTCCCTGCTTTCAGGGCAGGTCAGAAACACCACAGGGCTCCACAGGAAAGTGAGTTATCACCTTGGGACCCATCTGCTTCTGCTCCTCCCGGCACCATGGCAGGGATGAGAAGGACCCTTCTAGATCTGCCTGTGCCCTGTCCTTTTTCCACAATAACTTGCAGACCCTCCAGGAAGCCTGGAAATGGCATACCAGTGGCAGGTAGATATTGTCACTTGTGGCCAACTGCAGGGCTCCACGAAGGTGCAAGCTCACAGCTGTGTGCTGAGTATATTGCAAATACAGATTAGTTAGTTTAAGACAGCTGTGCTAAGGAAAATATTAAGCTTCAGGTCAAGGGCATCTTCAGACTCTTAAGAAGTGTCGACACTGGAAGGAATTATTCATCAGTAATAGGGTATTATTTGACAAGTAAAAAAAAGCCAAATGAGCAAACTAAACCAAAACCAAAACCAAACCAGCAGTTTCTAAAGGACTGAACTGTAGCAACAGAAATCAATCACTGAGGACATTACCCCTAATAAGAGCAATCTTTGCATCTTTGCATCTGTGCTGGTCTCTTTGCAAGATCTGCACTTTTTGTCCTAGAGCAGTTTAAATAAATTCTTACTAATGGACCAGTTAATGCCAGCATGGAACATACAGAATACGCAGTGAGTAAAATCCTTATCCCTTGGCTTTGGGCTCCACTGTGAAATTGCTATAAGCACTAAATAAGAGGAATGTTATGCCTGGAGCTACCAAGGTAGGGTCCTGTTGAGAGTCACACTGTGCCCAGTGTGGAAGAAGTGCACATGCAGACACTCAGCTCTTTTCCTGGTCTCTTACTCCACAGCAGTGTGTGCTGCCATGGCCTTCACTGCACAGACAGGCAGGGCACAATCTCACTATTGGCACCTGGCCCAGGAAGAGCAGCTGGAAGGCAGCAGTGAGTTTTACTTCAGTCTGGCTTAGCTGTAAAAAGATTTCCATCCTCTCCCACAACTTCTCAGTCATGATCTAGGATAGCTGCCACAGACTCTACATCCTACTCTTCATATCCAAGGATTACCAAAACCCTTACCCTGTCCTCAGCACGATGCAGGGAGAGCCCAGCTTGTGTTGGTAGGTGAGCACAGCATCTCAGCAAGATACACCCTCTGCAGGGTGTCACAAGAAGCCTGTGCTCAGAAGAGACCCCTCCCTGCAACACCACAGCCCCCATCTAAATCATACAAACTGGTTGCACCCTGAGTGCACACTGGGAGAAGGTCTGGGTTCGTGCTCTGCCGTCTCCTGGACCCCAAATTCCACTGAAAGGAGAGTTGTGCTCTTGGGGAGGACAGGAGCTGCAGTGCAGCCCAGCAGTTTCCTGCCTTTTCTGGCTGTGGCTGAGACTGCTGGAGCCAGAGGCACCCCTGCACCAGGGAACAGCCAGCAGGTACAAACCTGGGCATATTTCACAACCATTCTTTACCAAAGCAAAGTCCTAGCCTAGGGTTTATTCCTCGGAAAACAAGAGTTCAAAATTCAACAGAGTCAGATAATTGTGCCAGTGCTTTTAATGCCCAGGAAAAAGATGGTGCCTTTCAAAAAGCCAGGACTTTAATTTCATGGAAAGAAAAGCTGTTCTCAAAGACTGCAAATGCTCAGTTGTATCAAGGATATTCACACACAGTGTAAGACACCATTTGGTGTTTAGGATGGCTCAGAATGCTGGGCATACTGGGTTTCAGAATACCTACATGACTTTTATCATCTGGCACCTGCTGGGCCTCTATCTCAAAGCCTCAGTGCTTGTCCATTCCTGCCAAAATTAAAAGGGCTCTTTGGTGGTACCAGGCTGTCATTTGAAAAGACTGGGACATAAACGGCTCCATTATCCACAGACTGCCAGACTATCTGAGACGACTACATCTTCTCTAGTTAGACCAGCTATTACTGTAAAAATGTTTACTTGGGCACAGTATTCCTTTTATCATACTTTAAAATCAAATCTATTTTCTCCCTGTCAAACCAAGGCCCTCCTCGTAATCCACACTTTCTACTTGCAGCTTTGATTTGATCAGATACAGTGAATCAGTGTGATGGAAAATAAAAAATCATTACTTTATAAATTCTATTTTAGTAATATACCAAAGAGCACTACTCTATGCAGAGATTTGTTTCCAGAAGACAGCAAAACGACCTTCATCTGTGCCTGAAGGGCATTTTGTTCCCCACACTGAGAGTGCAGGGAGGGAGGCAGCTTTCTGATCTCTACGTGATGCTGAAGCTTGCTCATGGCAGCTACAGGTTAAAGTTGCACTAAGTTACAGACACTGAAAGGACCCTCCAGGGTGAACAGAAAATAAAGATAAAATCAAACACAGAGGTCAAACCTCTCCCTTCTGACAAGCTTTCCAAGACCTCAGGGCACCTGCAGGAAGCCAGGGAGGCAGCAATGGGGGGCAGGTCCTTGGCCCTTTCCAGCAGAATGTCTACATTATTTCCATATTCAGCAGCTTAGAGCTGTTCTTTAGCAAGAGTCACACAAACAGAGCAGCCTTGTGGGAAAATAAGAACCAGGACCAGAGAGTTTCCAAAGGGCTACCACATCTGCCACCAGTTTGTGAGAATTCTGTGGGGCCTTCATCCAAAACCAAGGCATCTTCCTGCCTAAAGTGACATGTCTGCATATTGGCACAAGGTTACAGACAACTCCCTTCAAATCAGGGCATTTTTTTTCCTGCTCTGGCCATTTATAACAAAAGTTTGACTTGAATTCCACCCAGATCTCCAGGGCTTGTACTCACCTTTCTTCTTTCGTGAGACCTGTCAGTCTTCTGCACTTCCGAGCAAGAATGAAGCTGTAAGACCACAAACAATTTACTCCCATTATGCTGCTACATTTCCTGCATTACTTAAAATGCCAATAACTTATGATGAGATGCTGTGATTCCCAGTAATAGCTTTAGGGTCTCTAATAAAAATATCCATTTCACCTCTCTGCATAATGCTCTACCTGCTGCTTGCAGGACTCATTTAGGAAGGAACCACTCTGAAATTCATGCTAAAATATTTGCATGAGCTGCTTCCCAATTACTTTAATTTTATACAGCCTTGGGTGCAGGCATATAGCAATGACGTGAAGCCTGGGATTGAGCTGGATATTATTTTTTAATAAAACTTTTAAGACTGATCATACTCTCTGGTTGCTAAAAAAACCCAGAATAAAATAAAATTTAATTCCAGAAAACAAATTTTAATTTAAAGAACTGGAATACTTGGAGAAAACTTTTCATTTCTGCCATCACCCTCTTTTTTCTTCTCTTCCCTTTCCTCTTCTCCAAGTTTGTACTTTGCCACACAAAAAGGCAAAAGATAACAGTGATAAAAATTAGAAAGAGAGAATTTCATTTTTTAAATTAACAATGAAATCATAGAGGAAAATTTTGAAGTAAAACAATCACAGAACATCACCATACACTGAGAAACACAACCTTTAATTATTTTAAAGTATTTCCTTTCAAAAGTATCAGGTTTTCCATTTCAATTGTTGTCTCTAAGACAAAATAAAAGGCATTAACTAGACACTTTCTTTGTCCCTTACCCTATTATGGCAGGAAAGCTGCCATCAGGCTTAGTATCATCAAGCGTTAAACCAATTGCAGCATCCTCATCTTCAATGATCATGGTACCACAATACCCTGGTAAGAACAAAGTGGAAAACCAGTCATGATCCATGTATCAAAATGCAGGAGCTTCCAAGAAGTCATGAAATCCTCAGTCACCTCCTGCTAATCCAGCCCAAAACTAATAGCCAGAACATGACAGGATCCAGAACCCTTAAGTTCATTTACAAAGATGGGGGTGGGGGGTGGATGACATTTGTAGGCAAACAGATGCAGGCTCACTAAAGCCAATAATGAGAAATGGGTGTTATTACGTTGCAGTTTGCCTTGGATTCAGTAAGTTCCAAGAGAGAGCTGAGGAGCCATGATGGAAGCATTCAGCATGTAAGAGGAGCCCAGGATGACTAGCCCAGCTAGGGATGTCTGTGTGAAGACACCTTCATCAACGCTGCCCAGTCCATCCAGAAAGCAGAATTTTTGCAGACCTTTCCATCACATACCACTTGTACCTTTACAATCCTGTACAAGTGAGAGAGACTCATCTCGTACCCAGGTGCCACTCAAGGAGAGAACAACAGAGAACAACCAAGGCAATAAGCAGCAGGCACGAATTCTCCCTTCACGACTACCTCCTTTATTAATTCCCTCGTCCACCCTCTCGTCCCAACCAATCTCTCAAGTTTCTCTCACAGGGGAAGGCAAAAATGGCATAGAAGCACGTGAAGTCTCCTGCTAAGGTTTAGCATCCTGTGAACAAAGAGTCTGTTCTGTTGCCATGTACTCTCTTCCCTCCCTCTGTCACTACTGTTCCTTTCAATTAAAATGCAATACCCTTCTTCCTCCAGAAAGTTTCCTTGTAGTACACGATGCACTTGATGACTGAGCCCATGGGGATTCTGTTGATGAGCTGGTTTCTCATCGGGGGCAAGGGTGGGTTGAAATGAATCTTCAAACCAAGAGCTGGGGGAATGGCACTGATCACGTATTTGCCCTGGGAAAGAAATTATCCATAAGCCAAATACATTCTCCCCTACTTCAGCCTAAGTATACTGCTCTAATGGTCTTGGCAGACATCTGGGGAGGCTGCAGGGTGTATCTTGTGAAGCAATTTTGGCATTTAGCATAAGAATTGCAAAACTAAACCCTCACAAAATCCTGCTCATTAAATAACAAACAAGCATTACATAAACAGCCATCTGTTCAAATGATGGGCAGCTGCCCTTTCCCTGGTGTTTAAAAGAAAGCACTGTGCTCCAAGAGACCACTGGTCTCCCTTCCATCTGGACTCCCCTGTTTCAACTTGGAAGCAAAGCTTGCAGTGTTTTTCATGGAAAGTTTATTGCTAAATTACATTTTACACCTTATAATTATGTGACTTTCTGTCATAGTCACTTAAATCTCTGCTGCATTTTTGTACAGGATTTTGGAGAAGTCAAAAAGGAAAAGGTTGTGTAGCCGCCCATCTCCCCCATTAATGATTTCTTACTGGACATGCCATTACCTCGTATAACTCATGGTCTAGGGTTTCCACAACGACACTGTCCCCCGACTGGTCGATGCGCACGACCGGCTTCCTCAGCCTCACCCGCCCCCCCAGGCGCTCCATGATCTTCTCACTGATCTGCCCAGAGCCCCCAACAAACTTCCTCTCCTGAAACACAAAAACAACAGCTCAGCAGAGCAGTGCTTGTGGAGCATGTATCATGACCAGCATTTCTCTTGGCATCCAAAACAGACCCCCTTCTTCCATCGTTACCAAAACATTTTTGGGAATTTTGGCAGTCTCACCTGGAAACATACCCATTTTACTTTCTCTTTCCATGAGCTTCTCAAATACTTCCCATATTTGCCCACCATTTGAACTCTAGTCAAAACTAAAAGTAAGTGTAACCTCATAAGAAAATCCCTTCTCCAAATGTGATCTCCAGAAAGATTTCACAAGCCTTGAGAATCAGCAAGAGTTCTGAAAAGTGCTTAAACTTTCAAACCTTTCTCTGAGTTCACTCATCCCTGCAGAGCTCTATCAGAAGTAGGAAACCTGATCTTCATAATAAATAACAAGGTGTAAGAAGTAATGTAGTTCACATCAAAAATGTCTGCTGCAGTACGTAATCCAACCCAACTTAAACTCAAATCATCTCTAACAGAGTACAGAATACAAATAATATTTAATTAAATGCATTTAACTTAAATTATCTACATTAATTGCTTATCTATGCATATTTATGCATTTTAATATGGTTAACGTATTTGCATTTTTATTTATGATTAAATAATCAGCATTTCTAAAAATATATCCATTTCTAATACAATTAGTGAAATTTGCACTTCTCAAGAAGAAGACCATTAACAGAGTCTTTACTTTCTTCAAATGCAGAGGCAGCTCTAATGTACCAGACTGCAAACATTTCAGAGCAATACCATATTTAAGCAGTGGTGTTCATTTTGTTTAGACTGATTTTAAAATTTTAATGGTGTTAATGCTTGGAAATTTGCTCTTAGGAACCCAGCTCTGGGCTGCATTTTCAGTATTAACGTGCAGCTGACATTGCCATCTCCATTAAGTGCTTCTGCAGTGCTAAGGATTGCTTCAGCCTCGTGACAGAAATAAGCATAAGTAAAATTTTCTCTTTTCAATGTGGATAAGCAAAGCATGTGTTTTAATCTGAATCCAAAAGAAGGCCAGATACAAATCTTCTGATCCCTGGGGACAATGCCTTCAGCACAGCAGCAGTCTTCCATACCAGTTTGGCAAGATCCAGATTAAAGAGTAAGTGTATAAAACTAGTTATCAACATGCTACTGGCTCAAAAGTCGTGGATGTCTCAGCTGGCCCTTCGAACTAAAATATACCAGCAAAAGAATGAAGTTAAACCAGGGCCTGCCAAGAGCTGCAGGAGGTGATGGCTGACAGTACCTGTCCCCCGTTGGTCGTTGAGAATATCCTCGCTGTGCCCCCACACTGCTTCACGTACCACAAAAACCAAAGGGCAGAGACCTCGTGGGGTTCAGAAGTGACATCCACATTCACAAACAGGGTTGCAAAACTCTTGGCAGCTCTGCAACAAAGACAAGAAAGTTAGTTAATTTAAAACAGAATAATGCTGACAGGATTGTTCTTGAGTAGGCAGGAGACTCTCTTTGATAACCTTTTCTTTCACGGTGGGGGCAAAGGATTCCTTAATTTCAGCTGAAGTAAGGAATTATCAACTGCTTTTGTGCAACATTTTTCAAGTAATCCTGCAAAAAATACTAATGAAACACTCCTGTATTCCATACAAATTAGGGCATTGGGAGACACAAAAGCCCAAGATTATATCACTTTATGCTACTAATGCAAAGTTAGCTTGTCATCCTAGCCTCAGGGCTAAGGAGAGCAAGCCCTCCTGCCTTCACTGGACTCCAAAACCACCCTGTCCCCAGTTCCTGGGTTACAAACCAGATCTGCATCTGTCTGCCCCTGCTGATTGACTGTCCCCTCAAGAACACAGCATAGAGATTATTCAACATCTGTCATAAAAAAAGGTATGGGTCTTTTCTAAGCTAATTATCTAAAATCTATGGATTAGTCAGCAGTCATTCACTGCCCAATCCTCTGCTCTGCTCAGGGAGAGTTTTGCAGCTGCAACACAACAAGGAAAGAAATGTAAGTTAAGAAGCCATAGCAGAAGAGACAGCATTCATGCCAGAGTCTGGCAAGAAAAAGGAAAGGAAAAGATACTTTTGGTAGCTCAACTCAGTATTTTAAATAGTGTCCTGGTATCCAGTGGCAATGAACACAAAAGCAGAAAATTGACCTGTGTCTGAAAAGGGATCACTGCTTTATGTCCTGTAACCTGTGCTTTCATACCAGCTCTACTGTAAATTACTGTACAAGGTTTTGGAGTGCACTAAGACAGAGTTAATTAAGGCTCAGGGAAATATTCCTCCTGCTGTAAGTAACTACTTCCCTCTGCCTTCACTCTGAGGAGGAGTTTAAAGAGACATGGACAGGACCAGGAGGTGCTCAGTTTAAGTGTATTGTAACTCATAGGGATGAAGATTCTATAGATACTTCATATGCAAGGCATCAAAGCCAGTACAGAATCCACTTCTGGTTGCTTCTTTCTCTTTTTCAGTCTTCAAACTTTCAAAAAAAAAAAAAAGGTAACTCTAGCATGCTATTTCAAGGAGCTCTAGATCTACATAGAAAAAGGTATCTTCTTTCTTTTCTAAAAATGCAAAGTCCTACTCAAGTACAAAGCTGATCCATTTTCTGAAATACGGCTGCATTCTGAATACATTCCTGACAGCTAAAAAAAATACAGAAAATTTTTATATGTTTTTCATCTGTAAAAATACATACTGTAAAATATGATCAACTCTATAAGATATTTTGCCTAATGCATATGTATTTATCAATATTTTATAAGCAGATGCTATTAGTGGTTACATTCTACTAGTTTCTGCCACCTTCTCCCATTGCCTTTCAGTTCCTGATGTTTTATCTAGAAATGGCAGTATGATTTCAACCAAGAGCACTCAGGATATTCCCAGTACACAGCTCTAGCCAAAAACAAACCTGTACAATCTTTTATGCAGTCTGTTAGGTAAGAGGAAACAGTAGAAGATTGCTCTTCTGGATCATTACCTTCCAGGGTGGGAATTTTCTGCAGCATGTGACCTAAATCTTGAACAAACCGAGCAAATCAAGCAGAGACGCACATATAGAATCTGAAAAGCATCTTCATGTTATACCAATATTCAGGTAAAATGTCAAGTCCTATTCCATCAGAGTTGGAAAAAAACATGACTGTAGTCACATGAGCTATTGGATATTGAATGACCACCAGTGTGTGGTGTTTTGCTCACTTGTACAGTTCCTCACCCTGTCTGAGGCTCAGACAGCCAGCACAGCTGTCAGCACACATTTCCAGTTGGTTTTACCGAATACGGACCATGGTGCAAATGAGAAAGGCTTTCCAAATGCTTCTCTGCAATTGTCACTCTTGTTAAAGCAAAACTACAAACTGGAAGATTCCAAGTTTTTGGACAAGAGCCTGTCGTCCATTAACAATCATAGAAGTACAGAATGGTGAAAGACCTTAACATGTCCTTTTATCACTTCCAGTTCCAACCTCCCTGTCACGGGCAGAGATACCTTCCACTAGACCAAGTGGCTTGAAAACTCCATCCAGCCTGCCCTTGAACACTTCCAGGGATGGGCCATCCACAGCTTCTCTGGGCAACCTTTGCCAGTGCCTCACCACCCTCGAGGTAAAAAAGTTATTCCTATTATCTAATCTAACCCTTCCCTCTTTCAGTGTAAAGCCATTCCCCCTTATACTATTACTAATGTCCTTGTTTGCAGTCCCTCTCCAGCTCTTTTGTAGCCCCTTTAGGCACTGGAAGGTGCTCTGAAGCCTCCCTGCAGCCGTCTCTTTTCCAGGCTGAAAAACCCCAGCTCTTTCATCCTGTCTTCGTAGCACATGTGCTCCAGTCCTCAGATCATCTTTGTGGCCTCCTCTGGACTCACTCCAACAGGCCCAACACGAACAGCAAAGGCCATGATGCTCTCTAGAGACTACCTGAAGCCATAAAAATGACCCATAAAAATGTCAATGACAGCACCAGCTTTAGTAGGCCCTAACCGGTTTCTTCACCAAGCTCCAGCTCATGGCAGCCACATGTTGGGTGCTCAGCAATTCTGAAGAGGTTGCAGTAGAAATTAATCTGCTCTACAGCAACCAGGATTAACAGGCTTTTTTATTTTTGCCCTTCAGTGAGAAGAAAAACAATCAAACTGCTGTAGAATGGCAAGTAAAGAAAAATTGCTTTGATGTACACATAAAAAAAAATACGCATTTTCTGTTTCCCTGGATGGTATATAGTGCAACAGCTAAACAATAGAATGATGAGTGCTAAAGTGATTTAGTGCTACTGCAAGACAAATGTTAACTTTATAGCACTTTGGTAAAATCAGCTAGTCCAGCACAGAATAAATGTGTAGTGTTCCATCAAGAGTTTGATTCAAAAACCTGCTGTAACCGTAACATTTTTCTCTTAAAGGCTAAACACAGAGTGAAGAGCAGGAAAGTGCACATAACACATTAGGGTACTACCCTTCTCTTCAGAAGTAACCCTTCCCAAATATATTTTCCTTTTACCTTTATTTTAGTCTAAAAAGTTAGAGAAATATAACAGAATCTACTGAGTGTGCTGACAGGTGTCGTGGTCCATTATTACAGGACTTTCTCATCCCTTTTCTTTAAATGGGCTGTATTTTAGTGATAGTTGTATCTGTTTGCAAAGCAGTAATGCTTATTCAGAATCCTAAAGTATATAAATATAAGCCATTATATTTCATATTAAAAAGTTTCTTACTTTGTCCAGCATATTTTATCTATGAAATCTTGCATAGTCATTTTGTCCCATTCTTCTGCACGTGGAGCTTTCCATGGAGCTTCATTGGGAATCTAAGGAGACATAAAGAAAAGCATTTATCAGCAAGTGAATGAGTGACAACGAAATACAAATAATCTTGTCTTTAAATGCTAATTCAGACCTCAAATTTCTGGCCGGTAACACAGTGAATTTAACAGCTTTTGGGGGAGAGGGTTTGTTTGTTTGCTTGTTTTAACATTCTTCTTTTTTTTTTCTTTAGATTGAAAAATAGAGAACAATTTTAGAGTTAAGAAATGTCTCTAAGTTATTCCATATCTCTCACGTTTATTGATACAAGTAAGAGCAACCTCTTCTCAAATTTTGTAGCTCAGTCAATGGAAAACTGGTAACAAACTAGAATAGACAAGTTGAATTTGAGGGTAGAAAAGGGCAAAATCTTTGTGGTCCACAAGGCTCTTAAAGTATTACTTACCAAATCATCAGGAAAAGTGCTAAAAATCAATCACAGGCATAAACCTTGACATTCCCATAAACAGAGAAATGAAGAGATGAGTGCAGACAGCCTCAGCAGCACGGGACTCAGAAGAGCTTGCCAGGATGCCACTCTCAGATGTGCTCTGGCCATCAGTGTATACCAAAATGTGTGGCTGCTCTTGCCAGCAGAGGGTTTGTTCAAGCCAGAGCAGCTTTACCTGTCTACATCCTAATCCCTTCCCTCTGCCCCTCACGGAGCCAAGCTGAGCTGAGACAGTCAGCTGCAATGCCTCATGCCATACCTCCTTTCCCATTTCATCCATGGTCCTCCATAGGTTGTTGTAGTCCAGGTAGGCCAACGGATTCCACATAGGAGGGAATGGGCCTTTAAAGGGGTAAGATTTACCCTACGAGATGAAAAACAAACAAAAACATCATAAAAAACCCCTAAAGACGACCATAATCACGGCTTCCGTGTGTGGGAAGCTGCACCAAAAGGTTAAGGGTTCAAAAAAAGCACAAATTTAATCAATCCACGTGACAGCTTCTGACAGGCCACGTCTGTGTGTGCAGGACACAGGACAGGAGGTAACAGGGACAAAGTGAAACACAGGAGGTTCCTTCTGAACATCAGGAAATGCTTTTTCATTGTGAGGGCACCTGGGCACAGGCACTGATTGCCCAGAGAAGTTGTGGAGTCTTCCATCCTCAGAGACACTCAAGGGTTACCTGAACATGATCCTGGGAAAGCAGCTCTAGGTGGTTATTCTGTTATTCCTGTTATTCTGCATGTGCAATTTAGGTGTGATACACAGCTGAATTAGCAAGTCAGACATTAGCAAGTCAGTGCAGAACTAATACTTTACCTTCAAAGCTTTACATTTGGCACATCTGGGCAACCAAACAAACACCCTGCAGTACAGTCACTAAGATCAGACCAAAAAAATGAGATGAAACAGCATTGTTTGACTGAGTTGAAAAATTGGCTATTCACTAGTGAAGATATATATATATAGATATATATATATATAAAACTTTTTTTCCTCCTAATTTTTCATTAAAAGACTGACCTGTTAATTGCATTTAGCAGTTTGGGGTTTTTTTTCTTTCAAAATCAGACAAAAGTAGTTGTGGTAAGCTTTATTAGACACTAAACAATAGCTCAGAAATCTTCCTGGGGAAAAAAAAAATGTTTCAGCTAACCTAAAAATTACCAGCCCTGCAGAAAATGTAGCATTTACTAATTGGACTTATTCTTCCAGCCCAACACCCCTAGCTGTAACTTACAGTGGGACAGTGTGACCAATGTCCTAATTACACCATTACATATCTAATAGCCAGATTTTTTTGTATCTATATCTTCACTAGACGTTCAGAAAGGCTAGCTTAATTAAGAGTGGAAGACAACGGGTAATTTGTAGAGCTATTTTATTTACATGGGATTTCCCTGGCTGACTATATGGATGGCAGCCTAATATCTTTAAAAATTCACAAAGAAAGGCTCATTAGCATTATATGGGTAATTGTTTTTTCACAATGCATTCTGGAGTCCATAAGATAGATAAATAATAGAGGCCATACTGTATGACACAGCTGCTTTTTCAAAATTTCTATTAAATTATGTATTTAAGTGTGCACTGTGTGAGCATGAATGTCAAACAGTAGAAGTACTAACTTTTAATAGATATTTGATGCAGTGCCACACCAATACATCACTAAAAGAAGTATTTACACTGGCTTAACAAAATCATACTGCACCAAGATTTAATATTTATAACCAGGTAACAACAACAAACACTGTGTCTTTTTGAGGAGAAGTATCCAAAGATCACTTACTCAAAGAAATGTCAGGCCTGATTTGATTTAGCCTCTTTATTAGTACTGTGAGAGCACATTATTCAAATCTGCAGGTGTCTGCAAGCACCAGAAGAGACAATAAAAGGGCACAAAGAGATTCTGAAAGACTCAAAACTTGGTCTGGAAATAACAAAATGAGATACAACCTTGAAAAGTGCTGGCTAATAACTTTGAGGACTTTTAATTCAAAGAGAAAGATATCCAGAAATCAGTAAGGTCAAAAATCAAACTTAAGAATAAGAGAAAATTAGTTTACAAAACTCAGGTTAGAGCAAGTGAAGAAGAAACTGGTTTTCCATTTAGTCTTTATGGACAGAAGAATCTAACAGAATCCTTGTCAAAAACACCAAGGCAATGAAAGTTAGGAAGAAAGCAAAATGGAGAGGAAAGGGTTTAATTCTTCGATAAATGGACATGTGAAGAAATAGCGACAAGACAACAATTTAATTCTGCAGTGCTTTTGAGGATAAATTATGGTTTTCACAATGCCAAAATCAAATTTTTAGAAGTCTTCAATCAGAAATTCTGTCATAGCTAGAGTAGAACTCCAGTCACTTCATGTGCCAGAGGCACCAAGGTTGAAAACAAAACCTAGCACTTCCAGTTTAAGGATGGACATTATGGCACGTTTACCCAGAAAATGGAAGGCTGTCCTTTTTTTTTTCCATTCAGCATGAAACAAGAGTGCATTTCTACATCTTTTGTGCTCAACCATATGAAAATACTGCAATCAGGAAAACAAAACCTGAAATCAGGGAAACACATCCCTGTAGATGGAGATGAACTGCACGAGTTTGCTTCATCAGAGGCATTTGGTCCCAGCATGAACATTTGGGTATTATGATGGAATCTCTTAACACAGAATCAATTTATACTGGGGCACACATCAATTCACACTTGGCTGCCAAAGGGCTGTGAGAGAAGAGCGAAACCTCTCAGACCAAGGGCCTTCCTGTCCTAGATGATAACATCTGATTCATGCTGGAAATTACCTTTTAGATATCTGGGGCACATTAAATTCCAAAACTGGCTCTAGGGCCTCAAGAAGTCAGCTTTACTGTGCCTTCTTCTGAACTCTGGAGCCTTCACTACTGTCAGCACCATGTAAGTATTCCAAAGCCAGAGCTTATCAGTTTGGTTTCAAGTACCTGCCATTTCCCAAATTTAGGTTTATGAAACTAGTGCACTGCTGTGCTCAAGAAAACCAGGACAGCATCAGAATGGGTTATTCTAATTATTGATTTTGTTCTGAGCTTCCTGCTCTGCCAGAGGCAACCCTAACCCAGTTATCCCCTCTGAGTTAACTCAAGTCTTATGAATTCCCAGCGGTGCTTCCTCATGAGCGCACGGCTGAGAGACACACAAACCATCCTTCTGTTTTACTGCTCTTCTATTTCACTGCATTTGAACTGCCGAAAGGAAAACCTTGGGTATGTCTCTTGTGTAGGAATCTGGGGTGGTAAGTCTCATAAAGAACAAGAACAAACTTCTACCTGAAAAAAATAAAAACAGTCATCAAAGTTAGTGAGTTTCCTGTGAAAGTTACTTTCAAGAGCTCCTAAGGCATCTCCTAAGGCCTGATCCTTATTTCTTGCACAAACAAAACCCCAGGAGCTGTCATTCAAAATTTTGTTTGAGAAGAGACTGCCAGACTAGGCTCTACACAGAAACAAAAATAGCAGCAGCAAAGAAAGACTACAGATGGCTGTGAGTAGTTACCAACAAACCAAACATTTCAGCTTTATTTGTGCTGAATTTGCATTTTTGCAAACACAAAAACCTTTCTGACTTTAAGGCAAAATTTGCTTATTTGCTGGGAATAGCATTCTCTGTGCCTCCTGGTGGTGTGTAATCCCTAAAGAATAACAAGGCACTTGCGTGCCCCAAGGTGCACACAACATTTCCTTTCCAAATGTTTTTATACCTAAATCAGAGCTATGTAAAACCATCAACAATAACCACCCCATCCAATCATTTGACACGGTATTTCAACACCAGTTCTATGATGCTCAGAAGTATTTCTTACGCTTTTTTTATTTATATATAAAATTTTAGAAATGGTTTCATGATGCCACTTGCAATGCTTCAAAAAACACAGCAGCAGCAGCAGCGCTCGCAGGTTTACCTGCCACTGTATGGATCACTTGCTGCTCACAAAGGCTGTTGCTGCAGTGGGGGCTAAAGCTCGCTGAAGAAGCTGAAACTAAAGGGAGGAAACTTGTGCAACCCAGCTGTCCCAGGAATAAACCAGCAGGGAAATGAGAAACCCAGTGTATGTCACAAACTTTACAATTCCCGATAGATTTTTCTCAGCCATCTGTTCCACGTCAACCAGTATTTGGCTGAGCTACAATGGACCCCTGTAAGTCATGCAGAAATAAGCTTTCTGTATATATCAGGTCTGTTTCAGGTCAAATAGCTGATGTAAGAAATGGGTCATTAAAGGGAAAAAAAAAAACCACAACATGACAACTAAATATCAGTAGCCCCTTGAACATCAGCCCCAGCACTCAGGAGGGCACAGGGACCAGATCTCACATAGTTTCTCCTGTGAGGGTGACAGCGAGTGAATGCTTAGCTAAAAAAGGACTGCAAGGAAATATCAGTATCTCAATGCAGAGTGGGTTCTCAGGAGAAAACCTGCTTTTGCAGGCTCAAGACGACTTCAGGCTCCCCTAAACACTATGTACCCAGGTAGTGCCAGAGGGAGATGCAGTACTGTGAACTGAAGCCTCCGGTGACAGTGATCCATGCATTTTTCATAGCACAATATAAACATCTTACAAATAAAGTCAGCTCTCGTTGGAAGACACGAGAAGGTGTGGTGCATTCCCTGCATCCCTGAACGAGCACAGATATTCCCTCAGCTAAACCATCTAAACCTTGGACTAACTGATGCTCACTTCACCAAGACTGTCACTCTGCATGTTAATTCACAGCCACGCAGGTTTATTGGCACGTAGTGCCCTCTGCTGATTCATAGCACCGGTACATCACACACACCCTGTTCTCTCAGCTTAAAATCCCAGTAATCTCATTCATACAAAGCTCAGGAATGGTAAGATCCCAAGCTGTGACAAGGAAAATCAGAAACAGAAAAGCATCATTTCGGTTTGTAACTCTGTACCTGTCTCAGATGCTGTTTCTCATCTGATGCGTTGTGGAAAAGTATCATTTTGGTTTTGGTTTTTTGTGGTTGCTTTTTGGGTTTTTTGGGGGAGAGTGTGTTTATTTGTTTGTATTTTGGGGGTCTTTTGGTTGGTTGGGGGTTTTTTGTTTTTTAATTCATAACATCTAACAAGACATTTTTGAGACGAAGCCTCTTGTATAATCACAATTCTCGATTGAAAAATGGCAAGTAGCTGGACCAAAATGAGAGAGATTATGCAGCCTACTCAGAGACTGTAACAGTGCTGAGCTTCATTGAAACTCCCTTCATTGCAAAACTGCTCAGGAGCTCCTATGCTCAGCTGGTTACTGTACTGACAGATATTCTAAAAGTAAAAAGATCTATAGGTTAGAAAATATAAATGCAGCAGAAAAAAAAAGTATAACTGATGGTGCAAAGCTACAACATTAAGACATGCCAAAATGTCCTCTAAATATCCTTCAATATTTAATTTGAGTTCAGCAGCTGTGAATGCCAACATATCTTGGGAATTTCATTAAGAAAACTGATTCCATTTTAAGTGTTGCACAGCCAGACACGGTGGCTTGAAACATGCATTCTGATAAGGAAAGGAGCTAACTGGGAACAACTTGTTTCTGTTGTATTATGGAAATAAAAGTCCATCTTCACTCTGCCACACTGGTCATGCAATCTGGTAAATACCTGTCACGCTTGACAAAAAAAACAGAATGAGAGAAACACCACTGAAGGGGTTTAGAAAGTAAAATTGAGGATCTTGAGAATCTGCTCTGAATTTAAAAGCTATATATAACTATTTGTTCCAATCAGCTGTGAAAATAATTAACGAAGTGTCTTTCCTACTAGAATGAGATTTTTTTTGTTTTCGGACACCAAAAAACACCTTTAGAAAAAGCATTAAGGTATCTTATGAAGCACAGACTTATAGGGACTTTGTTTCCAAATGCATGTGGCTTTCAACACCTGAATTAAACCAGTCAACAAAGTGGATAAAATCTGTTGAAAACTTTTCAGTATTTCTAGAACTAGTCTTAAGAAAAATCTTCCTTCCCTTCTAAAAAGCAGATAAATGGGGCATAAATAAATGAAACCAAAAGAAAAGTAGAGCTTTGTTTGGAAGAAAGCCTTCAAAAGAGCATCTGCCCACAGTGTAACTGAGTAGACACACTGCCCCACAACTAGAACACTGGGTTTGGGGTCACTAAAAATATGAAAACGTACATAAAATTTTACAGACATGTGAAACCCAGTATGCTCAGCCAGTTGTTCCTGTATTAAATACATATTTCTCTAATTCTGTTTTCCTGTAGACATTAATCAGTTTCTCAAGGGAAACAAAAATCAGTTCTACAATCAGATGCAATTGAAGCTTTTCCCCCAGCAGCCTCAATTAAATAATTGCTAGATGGGAGCACAACTCCTTTTCCTTGTCTCCTCAGGAACAGACCGTGGAGTCTGGGAAAGCTAAGACTCAGAAAGACTTTTTCTCCTCAAATTTAATTAAGAAATGCATACTTTATTCACAGTTCATTTTTCTTACTACTTTCATCCTCATGCTACCATTAGGTCACAGCTTCCAGCCTTCCATTCAGTCTTCCTGATCAATAAACACCCTTTGCAAGACCTTGCTTTACAGCTCCCCTTGACAGAGATCACTTTGTAGATATGCTGTCCATAATTGCTTCTTTTAAGCTGCTGTAATGCAAATACCAATATTTTAATTTAAAAAGTCCTAATTAGGAAATTTCTTCTTGCAAACACTGCCAGCTGGTTGGCATGGAAAAAAGGGAAGATGCCCCTCTATGCATAGGGCAGGTCCAGTGAGACCAAACAAGTCCAGCTTTTCGTATATTCCTGCTGA
Source organism: Eulacestoma nigropectus (assembly GCA_013397775.1). Classification (NCBI taxonomy): domain Eukaryota; kingdom Metazoa; phylum Chordata; class Aves; order Passeriformes; genus Eulacestoma; species Eulacestoma nigropectus. Next base: position 254,868 of record VZTE01006370.1, on the reverse strand, counting down.
AAGCTGCTCTTCATTCACAGACTGAAGGATATCCCTTCTGGGGGTCGGGGAGGCGCTTTCACCAACTTCAGCCTGGTCAACTTCAGACTCACTTTGAAGCTACAAGTGAGTGTGATTAATGACACAGCATCTTGTGACGGGAATGTCTGCATCGTCATCTCCAGTAAAGAGTTAAAATAACATAGATCTGCCTTCCAGTAATGACACGTGAAACTCCCAAGGCCCTGTAGCAATTTAAGTGTCTTTGAATTTACTTGGCTTCCCTTTTAAGACACCAGATGCCCAGCTTCTTCAAGATTCAGATGTATTCTCAGTTCCCCAAGTTCTTGTTTAAAAATTGTCAGCAAAAGGAGTAGAAAACAAAAGACATGAGGCTATTTCACCTCACTTCAACTGATAGCTACTGAGAGTCTCACAGTCTTTTCATTCTCTGACTGCACTCTAATTGAGATATACAAAGAACAATGAAAGCACTTTTATCTAGTCATTCAAAAATCCATTTAAGCTGTTATGCTCTATACTACACACTATGCCAGGAGATACTGCCCTTAGACTTGCAGGTGAAAAGCTTAAATAAATCATACTTCTTAGCTTCAGTGCGTGTGTCACAGATATCACAGAAGAAACACCAGTAAATTCTCTAACTTTAGATACAGCAGTCACTTATCCAGCTGCTCATTAAATCCCAATACAATATGACCATCATATTTCTAATTCATGAACAAGACCACTGCAAACTGCATTTTAATAAGCACAATAGTGATGAAAATGAATGACACCCCAGAGGGCTCTAAAATTTTGTTCTGCAAGTCTACTGTAGATCAGTATGTAACCAGGCAAAATCAGTGCAGATTTGGGGTCCTGGTTAAAAGTACTGCGTGCATAGGATTAAATATTCACCTTTGTGAGGTGCTGCAGGCAGGGTTCACACTATCACTCTCCCCAGAGCTGTCAGTTATTTATCCTTGTTTGAACCAGGTGACCAGGTGACCTGCCTGGTGGATGCAGGAAAGGCTGTGGATGTTGTCTATTTAGACTTCAGTAAGGCCTCTGACACTGTTTCCCACAGCGTACTCCTGGAAAAGCTGGCAGCCCATGGCTTGAACAGGAGCACCCTTTGCTGGGTTAAGAACTGGCTGGATGGCCGGGCCCAGAGAGTGGTGGTGAACGGTGCTGCATCCAGCTGGTGACCAGTCACTAGGGGTGTTCCTCAGGGGTCTGTGCTGGGGCCAGTTCTGTTCAATATTTTTACTGATGACATTGATGAGGGTATCGAGTCTTTCATTAGTAAATTTGCAGACGACACTAAGCTGGGAGCGTGTGTCGATCTGTTGGAGGGTAGGAGGGCTCTGCAAAGAGACCTGGAACGGTTGGATGGATGGGCAGAGTCCAATAAGATGAAGTTCAGTAAGACCAAGTGCCGAGTCCTACACTTTGGTCACAATAACCCCCTGCAACGCTGTAAGCTGGGGACAGAGCAGCTGGACAGTGCCCAGGCAGAAAGGGACCTGGGGGTACCGGTCGACAGCCGACTGAACGTGAGCCAGCAGTGTGCCTTGGTGGCCAAGAAGGCCAACGGCATCCTGGCCTGTGTCAGGAATAGCGTGGCCAGCAGGACCAGGGAAGTCATTCTTCCCCTGTACTCGGCACTGGTGAGGCCGCACCTCGAGTACTGTGTCCAGTTCTGGGCCCCTCAGTTCAGGAAGGATGTTGAGACGCTTGAGTGTGTCCAGAGGAGGGCAGCAAGGCTGGTGAGGGGCTTGGAACACAAGCCCTGTGAGGAACAACTGAGGGAGCTGGGATGTTTAGCCTGGAGAAAAGGAGACTCAGAGGTGGCCTTATCACTCTCTACAACTCCCTGAAGGGTGGTTGCAGTCAGGTGGGGGTTGGTCTCTTTTTCCAGGCAACAACTGACAGAACAAGAGGACACAGTCTCAAGCTGTGCCAAGGAAAATAGAGTTTGGATATCAGGAAAAAGTTTTTTACAGAAAGAGTGATAAAGTACTGGAATGGTCTACCAAGGGAGGTGGAGTCACCATCCCTGGATGTGTTTAAAAAGAGATTGGATGTGGCTCAGTGCCATGGTTTAGTTGAGGTGTTAGGGCATGGGTTGGACTAGATGATCTTGTAGGTCTCTTCCAACCTAGTCATTCTGTGATTCTGTGTGATTCTGTGATTCTGTGAAAGTGGTGCCAAACTTGAAGTGGGCATGGCATACACTCAGACACCTCCAGCCAGTACTGCTGGCAGAGAGACGGGCAGGAGGAAAATCCATCTTCATACAGGGAACTTCATTGAGGTAATGATGCAGTGGGTAAGTTGCTGTCAAGAACTTATCTAGTGACTAGGGAAGGGATGCTTCATGTTTCCCCCAACATCTTGACCTGAAAGACCCTCCAGTATGGGTGCCATGGCAATGGGGCCTTTTCAGTGCTAAAGAAACAACTCAATTATAACCACATGGGGAACGTTTCAGGTGCGACCGGTGGTGAACAGAGCCAGCTACCTCAGCCAGCTGTTAGCACTATCCACAGCCTGCACTGAGACAACACAGAGATTAGAAGGAACAAGTGCTACCACCATTTTTCATGATCAGGAAATTTCAGGAATTTTACGGCATTATCCCACAAAAAGATCTGGTAGAAAATGGGATCAGAGGATGTTCAGTGGGCACTGCAGCTGGATAAAGAGTAGGTCATCCTCACTGTACATGAAGGAAGTTCTAAAAAGATTCATTGGGCAAACCATTAATATAAAGAAATGTTTCCTCATAGAGATTAAGGATAGCAGAGCAAACCAGTTCCACAGTTATCCTGGACAAGGAACCTGCATTATGACTGAAAATATGGTAAATTTGTGTTTTAAAATGCAGAAAGACTGCGTGGCTAATGAGACTGCACAGAAGTGAAGTACCGCTTGAATTAACAGGGAAAACTTGTTAATTAAACACTCACAATAGTTGGCATGTTTTCATATTTCAGCACTTCTTTCCAGGGACTGTTACATGGCGAAGGTACAAATTACCTGAATTATACGCTCTTAGCTTTGCTTTTTTAAAAGACAAAAGCTGTCATTTTGGTGAGGAAATTAAACACCACTAGTCAAAAGTTGTAAATCTGCATACCTAAGGTAGGACCTTGAATCCTCTCTTGGGCAGCTAAGGAGAAGTTAGCTCATTTTAAGAAGCATTTTTACAGATTTTACATCTGCCTACCAGTCCAGTGGGAGAACAGTTAGGAGATGATGACTTCTCAGACAGTTCTGCTTTTGCTTCTTAAATCTGGATTTATGAACGTAATTTCAGCTAGGCTATTGAAAAATCAGTGGTGTTCCGGCAGCAATTTGCCTACAAAATACTACTTACAGAGCTATACTAATTTTCTCACTAAGGCTGATGAACCAGTATTTACAAAAATGAAAAGAACACACTAATCTCTTTCCAAAGACCATGAAAAAGGCTGCTTAACAAGTGGAGGGAAAAGAAAAAAAATGTAGGGCAAGAAACATAATTTTGAGCTTCTGTGAAGATATCACACGCAATATAAGCGAGACCAAAAATAATCTCACAATAGAACCTAGCATTAAAAAAGATTAAAGGAGAAAAAAACACGCAACCCAATCAAGTTGGTAAAGCCTAATTAGCAGAGACCCACCCAGAGATCAACAAAATGCATTCTTTTCATTTTGTAGTACAAAGAAGCTGCATAGATTACTTGTATTAAAAAGCCTCTAAAATGAATTTAATTAACTATGAAAGGCTTGATTTTGCCTTTGGGTATAAGTAAAAACAGTGGCTGATTTTACAAGATGCACTGTGATGCCTGATTGTGTAGCAAGAGAAGAATTAAAACCTTTAAGTTTCATTGCCTCTCTGCAATAATTTTGTGGTCCAGAATTTAATTACATTTGGCCACAGTCACAAAGCTTGGGCCAGCATGTGAATTCAAATTCACACAGGGGACAATGCCCTTTGTGTACTTTGCAATGTACAACTGGGGAGCACTGCTTAGATTTCAAGGAGCACATGAGCATTGTCCATTTTCAGGGAAACCATGGACAAGCCACATGGATCAGAAACCTGTGAGGAATGTGTTGAAGATACATGAAATGCTGAAGATTTGGCCACAAGACAGTGCATATGTTTATCATACAGTGCTCACGTGCCAATTATTCTTCAACTATGTTAATATTTCCCCACAATTGTATAAACACAGAAGAAAAATGGAAAAAAAAAGGATTTTAAATGAATGAAATCAGAAAATGCAAAGGATGTGCTACTGACTGTGGAATTATCCCCTCTCTTTACCTCTTCCTTGGCTACCAGGGAGTTCTGGCATACAATTCTTCTCTCTTCAGGAACTCCTACAGGCAGTTGAGCCTACAAACTGTTTCCATACAACCTGAAGGCTCTTAGCATAGCTTGGGAGCACTCAGCCAGCAGCTGGGATCTCTCTCCTTGGAGACTTTCAGCACTTGACTGGGAACAATCCCAAGAAACAGTGACTCCTGGCAGTATTTTGGAAGGCCACCATGCTAGGACAGCAGGCTGCCCTGAAAAGCTGGGCATCCTGACTGGCCATGTCAAGCGTTTCCTCTCGTGGCATGACCTCCTATCACTGTTGGGGAGATTTAAAGGCTAAATACCATGAACAAACAGAAAATTTGGCTTTGAGGGCGATGCCAGAGGCACACAAAACAGAGCAGTGTGGATGTACCCATTAGTTCTACCACAGAAATGGTAATTAGACAGTCACCATAGCAAATCACTTTGAGAACACTCTTCCTTTTTATAACAATTGAGTGGAAAAAAATAACAGGAAACATGACAGGACATCTTTTCTCTATTGCTGTTTTTAAATCTGTCAATGTCTTCCTTAACCTTTGATCAAACACCAGCTACAAATACTTTGCCAGTCATTGCACAATGGCTTTTCCTAAGCATATAATGAAACTCAGCATTAACTTCCTTGGGTCTAACAAGGAAAGTTTCTTTTCTGTGGGAGTGCAACACTGGTCTATATCAGGGAAGGAGAAAGGACGCTCTTTTGGAGAATGACTACTGAGAATACGTGGGCTTTTTAACAGCTTTGCCATAGCTGTTCTATTTCAGACCAGGAACAGATCGCTTAGATCTGCCTCCACAAGACTGTCTGATTCCCAGAGCCTTTTGCAGTTACTGTTTTGCTACTCTGCTCATTGAGTTTCCCCATCAGCAAAACCAGACATAACCTCTCACGTTTCTTTCTGTTGGCATAATAATTGTCACTGGTTTAGGAAGCCCATCCTGAGAAACTTTCAGCCTGCTTGGAGATACATCCAGGACTTCTGAGAGGGATTTTCAGTGCATATCAGAGCTGACCTGCACAGAAGAGTCACAGTTGCACTGTTCATAAACAAGGAGGATTTTTGAGAGCTTTCAGCTAAAAGGTGAGACCTGAACCAAGGCATCAGCTAGCAGGATGCACCTGCAGGGTACACACATAAATATGTGTGCATGTCATAATTTATACTAGTACAGTAATTTGTTGGCGATTTCATTACCAACACACTTACTTGTTTCACCAACAAACTCAGATGCTGCACACTCAAACAGGTATTCTCCACTGCAGCAAGAGTTGAAAACAAGGAGAAAGGATATCACTATAACTTGCCTGTTTACAGCAGCAGCTTGAGAGCATCTCTTACCTTGACATGGTGTATCAGGTGCTCAACTTCATTCACTTTGTATGTCTCTATTCCCAACTCTTTAGAGAGCCGCAGGAGACGATTCTGTGTTGGCCCCACGTAAGCACCTCCAAGGTCCACATATTTAACTTGCTTATTCTGGTTTACCACACACAACACACAAAAGGGAAGAAAAAAAAAAAAAAAAGAAAAAAAAACACCAAAAGAGATAAGCCCTTTGTAAATAGCACACAAGTTAAAGAGTAATCCAGAGGAGTGAAATGAAATTAAACACTCCCAGAGCACTTCTCCCCATGGAAAACAAATTCTTTGGTAGAGTTGTGGTGTGATGATTACTGAGTTCATAACCAGTATGCTGGTTATGATTTGGAGTTCATAACCAGAATAGGTGGCCCATCGTTACATTACAGCCTTAACAAGAGGAAAGAGCCTGACAGGCAGGGAGACGACAGAGCCAGAGACATCTGTGCAGCTCTTGCTCAGTCAGGCATCTCACCAATGACCAGTTTAGAACACACTGGCCTAGGAAGCAGCATAGGCAAGATTTTCTAGTGGGCAGAGTATTAGGGGGTGCCCCAAGTCAAGACAGAGCAGAAGGGAAAGGAGTGAAGGGAGACATGGTAGTTCTAGTCCCCAACCACCTGTGACACTCCTCTGCCCGACACCACTCTGTATGGGCCATGTTACAGTTCAGCTCAAGGCTCTTCACAGCATGGCTGGCCTCATGGGTGTTTTTTCCCTAGAGATTTCTACAGTGTTTTTCCCCAGGAAATGATTTTGAAACTTAGCTCATCACGTTCTCCTTCTCAGATGGATGACTGCAGAGCACACAGAAATATTCTGTCCCCACCGTCATTCCAGTCTTTCCCTTCCCCTCCTGGTACAGTATCAGGAAATTTCCCACCTGCTGGTACTCTAGAAATTGTCCCCCACATGTATGGCATATACTGTAAGTATGAATATGCAGTATACAAATGGGTTTGGGGATAATTACCCTTACGGTGAAAGTTCTTCCACCAACTCTGTCATTGGCTTCCAGCAACACCACATTCAAGCCTGACTCAGTCAGTAGCTTGGCTGCTGAGAGACCTAAAAGATAAAAAGAAAAGCAAATAAATAGATAAAAAGAATACTTCTGTATGTGCACTGCAGAGCTTTTGTGACTTGAGATGTAAATACTCTCATGGCTGTCCATACGAATCCTGACTTTTTCATTCAAACACTATGCCAGAGTGGTGAGGTAGTGGAATTAAAACCCCCCAAACCCAATAATCATTAAATGGAACAGAAGCCACCTATTAAAACAGTTTGTGGTCCAATTTTACATGTGCTGAGCAAGTTTTGCACCACATGCCCAGCAATTCTGATGCAGAAGCCAGCACTTGATATGACAGTCATCCAGCAAGGCAGAGAACTTACAAACTTTATTGTTTGTAAACAGAAAGCTGTCCTCCCCAGCATTTCATCTTTTATAACCTCAACAACAAAAAAAAAAGGAAGAAGTTTTACTAGGACTGTCCTAAATTCAAGAAGTTTTCCTGACACTTTTTCTATGTCTCTGTTTTCCAGTTCTGAATATCTCAAAGCACAGTAGCAAAGTTCCCACACAGTCACATCACAAGTCTCATCTCCAGAAGGACACATGGTCTGACTAAGAAGATACAGAATGTGAAGTTGTATGTGGCAACAAGAATTAAAAATATGGGCAAGTATACCCCAAAAAATTGTTCTGTTCCTCATCCATTTTTAAATACGTTTTATTTCCATCTTGCGACGCTTGAAGCTGAGACACCCAAGTAAAGGAACAGTAAAAACAGAGGAGGCAACATCTCTTTTTAGTTCTGATGTCATAAATCTTCACAACTACAGTGAAAAATATCAGTGTCAAGCCCTGCAGCCAGTGTGTCAAGCAGCTGTGGGAATGAAGGGAACTAGAAAGGGTGCACATGGAGGGAATCCAGCCCACAACCTCTCAGCTTCCTAAGATCATCTCTGCCTTTTACTTCAGCACACAAACCGAGATTTAAATAAACCGAGGCACTTACTTTGGCCACATGTGAATTTCTAGTAGGACAAGAGTTATATTCTAGCAGGTTGTATCATCCTTTTGAACCAACAAGATGTGTTGAATAAAGTTCAGCAAGAGGCCAGGCTGGAAGCCGCACTCATACATCATAATTTATCTATCCTTTCTGGCTCTCTGCCTTGTTACCATGAGAATGCAATCAGCTCCCTCTGTGTGTCCTAGTACACGCAGTTTTGGAGTTGTCATCCAAGCAGATTGTTCCAAGCAGAAGGCAGCCGTGGAAGAAATGGCAAAAAGCACTGGCAGGAAAAACAGATGGCCCAAGCTAACGTGGCAGCACTGAATGAAGTGTAAAAGAAAAAAATTAAGCAGTCCTGGGGAGAGGCTACAGAACATTCTGGTCACCAACTCATGGACTGGGAGTAGGAGAACCCAGTCCTGTTCCCAGCCCTGTAGTGAAACTGCTGCACTGTGCTGGTTAAACCACTTAAGCTCTTTATTTCCCCATCTGAAAACAAAACAAAACAAACAAACAAACAAAAAAACCAAACAAAAAACAAAACAAAACAAAAAAATAGACCTATCTATCTAAAGAATTTGACATTTTCAAAAAAAAGCTGCAGACTTTTCCATTAAAACATCATACCCTCCTGCTTTTTTTTTTTTCCCCCCCTAGCTTCAGGGGCTTATTTATCTTGGGTGTTCATGTAAGCGTTGGTGAGAAAACCAGTAATGAAACTGATAAAGGTCTTTCCATACTTCCTACTGAGGAAATCATATTGCAAAAACATCTGGCTGGATCAGAGGCCTTGACTACACTCAAAAATATTTGAAGATACCAAGGAAGAATATAATACAGAAGCAGCCATGGTATGTAAACATGGACAACCCCTTCAAACAACTTGCAAAGAGACATTGGCTCCTGGAGGAAAAATAGGCAACAAAACTTCTAAATAAATCTGGCTTATCTGTTAAAAAAAAAAAAAGAAGTTACTTCTCAAAAAATACAAATAATTCATCAGTTGGGAGAGGATCAATAGTAGTTATTAATAATTTACAGGATGAATGCATAAACTGAAGGCTGTTGTCACTGAAAGTCTCTGCTGGCTTATCATGCTAACAGGTATTGAGTAATCGATTAATAGCATTCAGTTACCAACACTGATTAAGGGATATGAGATTTGACTTTCTTTATTAAAATCTAATGAATAAACATTTCAGTGCAGCTGGGAACAAAGGCAGTTTATTCCCAGGAGCTGAACCAACAGAGAAGTTTGTGAAAGGATAACCCTCCAGATTCCACTGAAACGCAGCTGATTCGTAGCTCAGGTACCACCTCCTTGTTTCCTCCTGCACCTTTCATCCACCTGATTGTACCTACCTCCTATTTATTCCCCACATGGGGCATGTGCCACCTTTCCCCCACCCCCTGCCAAATTCACACGTGGACCTGTTAAAGATGGATAGGAGTTTACTCTTTCCTGAAGGAAAAACAAAAAACCAAAGCAGTGCTGAGGGAAGGATCAGGCTCATTAATATCTCACTGTCCCTTCCATGTCCATCCTCCAGCAGATCTGATCTTTGCAGGGGGAGGGATGTGTCCTTGGGGCTTAGAAGATGCAGTCTGCAGGGTTCCCAAACTAAGCCTCACCTGACGAGTTCAAGGGTTGCTGGTCCCCCCTTCCTCTCACCCACATCACAGCTCTGTTCTGGTCCCAAGTTTGCTGCAGAAATCATCACAAACGTAACAGGAAAAAGATGGAAGAAGCGAAGGCAGAGGCTCAGGAGGGTCAGAGGGCACAGCAAAGGACCAGAGTAGGTCTCCCAGCACACACAGTGCAGGATAAGTCAAGGCTGCTGCTGACAGATACCACATCTCAGTGCAAGTGCCAGCTGGGAATGCTGCTGGTTTTGGTATCTCACACATTTGGAATCACAGTACTGCCACATCACTCCATAACCTGTTCCCGGAGCTGGACTCATGGCCCCACATGGGCTCTTGGACTGTCACTATAATAACAGTGAGGGGACTGGATGTTGTGGAGGGAGAGCTCCGAGCCAAAGTGGTACAAGAACAGATAAGGCAGCAGGAACAGCAACCAAAGCATATTAAAATGGAAATGAATACTAGCACATGAATACTGGGGCATGAGGTTGAGGTTTGCTTTCCACAAACTAAAACTGCTGCAGGAAACCCCCACAAAGCACAACCTCTTTCCTGGGCAAGAGTCAGAGTGGTCTCTCTGTGCCCCAGTTGCTGCAAATGGAGCGCACACGATACCTGTGAAGCAAAGCCTGGAAAAATCAGTCACACATGATATAAGGTCTCCTCTTGAGAAGTTTAACCCTTCTCATGTTTCACATTCCAGCACTGCCTCTGGCTTACCTGTCACTCTCCTGCACATCACTAACAAAAGGCAGATCTTTGGTATTTCCCCCATTCCTCACAAGCGAGGCAAAGAGCCACATTCAAATGCAAAAGTCATCCAAAAACGTGACTCGTGCTATTATTACTCCTATTTCATGCACAGTGTTTTGTCACTCAGTGGCAGCTTTCCCTTCTCCCCAGGAACATGTCAATGGAATCAGATCTGAATTGCAGTCTAAGGGCTCAGCCACTTTTGCCATCACTTCACAGAAGACAGAAGCTGGGTCCAGTTTCCAGTGCAGGTCAGCTTTCTCCAAGTGGCCACAGAGAGCTATATATAAATATATAGATATAGATATGGCAGAAATCTTGCAGTTAAGCAGCCTTGCCTGCAGTTCTGCTCAAGGAACTGATAGGCAGGTAATTAATGCAAACAACAAAGAAGCAAAGATGATTATTTGAAGCCCCAGACTGAAAATACCACTGTGTTTAGAGGATGCTTAACCGGGCAAGCCTCCATCTGTTACCACGGCAACCTGGTACCCAACTGCAGCCACCCAGAGATCCTGGTGGGAGACTGCTTCCCCCAGAATCTTGTAACGCAAGTTCAAGTCACGAAAATCGTTTCTTTCCCCATCGTGCAGCACTCTGCATTCACACAGATTGGACTCAAATGTAATCATCACAGTAATTATTTCATCTTCAGTTCCAACTTATTTCTTCCTTGTTTGATGTCTGTGTACCTGCTAAACACCTTAAATTGCATCATTTCACTGAACAGCTTCATCACAACCTCACTTCCTAACATCAACAGTTTTCCTGAGAGAACAAATAACTTAGATTTTTAATTATTATTTTTTAAACAGAAAATCTTAAATATTTATGCTAGGGCAAGATCCAAACTGCTATTTCATAGAATCATAGAGGCATTAAGGTTGGAAGTATCTCCAAGACCATAGAGTCCAACCTTTTTTTTATATATATTTTTTTTTTGGATTATATCAACTTGGATTATATATAATATGTATATTTGAATATATTTATTATATGTATATTTGAATTGACAAATGTGGGAAGAGTCACATTTTTCAACTGACCCCCATTTTCATGACAATGCAGCCCTATGAGCAAATATATTTGACTATGTAAAGAGTATTTTAAAGTATATTTCTAAAAAAACTGATTGAAATTTAATAACACCATTCTGATTCTGCCTAGAATCAGCCATTTCACTGATATACCCTTTAATCTTAGCATTGCAACAAAAAATCCGCTAGAAAGGACATGACTGGAAGTTGCATGTCTGAAAAGCATCACATTTATGAAGGCGTTCCTGTTGCACTTTCTTGGTATTACTCACTACTTTATCATGTTCCTCCAAATTTATTATCTCCTTTCTAGGAAAAAAAATTGCTTCTCTCACTTATCTAATTATAAAAATCATCTACAAATTCTAAATTTTAATTCATGTAAGGAGCAAAGAAAGTTCTAAGCCACAAGCATTTAATTAATAGCTCCTAAAATGGCTGGCAAAAAAAAAACTGTTAAGCTTACAACATTAAAAATTTCTCCCTTTGACTAAAACTGTACATTGAGCAGGAAGAAATGCTGCCATCGTACTTGTGCTGTATCACCTTGCAGGTCTTACTGCAGAACTTCCTTCAATTCGTGGAATTTGCCAACATTTTCCTCCCTGTATTTATTCTGACACAAAAGATATGTTTGCGAAGGATTTTTTTTTTTCCCTGGTTGTCAACCTGTTCAGCCACATCTAAATCACCGAGGCTGCAGTGGTGTCAGGTAGCAGATGCTGCTTTCCACAGAGCCAGTGGGCAGAGCAGCCTTGGTGGAGCCAAGGGCAGCAAACAAACATTGCACCAGGCTCAACGCGAGGATGTGTCCAAAAATGCACCTTGGAAATGGGATAACACCCTGCAGAACAAGCACAGTCCTCTGCCCTGGGCTTAATGGAGAGATTGTGGGATGCAAAAAGGTTTCACAAGGCTGACGGCAAGAAAAACGAAACACATTGTAATTGATAATGTATAGACAAGTAAGACCTAAGTTCAGGGTTGCGGAGGTAGATGAACTCAAGTGCTCTTTTAACAGAATTATTCAATTATTCAACAGATGGATGTCCATGGATATTTAACACACTGAAGCTGTTATTTTAGTAATTGTTGTATTCTTCTTGATCTTGAATGTAAGTCTCATTTTGACCAGAGAGGCCATGAATTTAATTTATTTTCTTAATTTAAGTGATGAGTCTCCAAAAAAAAAAAAAACAAACCACAACAACAAACCAAAAAACCCAAATAAACAAATAAAAAAATCCTCACCTGAAGTATCTAAAATGTTAAGAAAAAAACAGGAAATCTGTCAAAACCTACAAAACGCTATAGAAGCTGGTATTGCTGTGGGATCGCATGGGAAATACAACTTTCCTCACTATTAGATGTCTTTGTAGGGTATCCCTGACCTACCACCTCTGATGCTGAGGAATACTTGCAAAATACTTGCAAAATACACAGAGAAATAAGTGAGTTTGGCCAAAACTGCTGCACTGTACCCAAAGAAATAAAATCCATCTGTTAACACTGCAGAAGGACATTTGGGGAGAACACCATTGTTAGTGGTCAACACAGTTGCAGTGAATGAGGCCAATAAGAAGAAACTCAGAGGAATATGCCCCAAGCAGCTGAGGTAATTAATTAATTCCTGCCCCAAGCAGGAATTAAGTTTCTAGCATGTAAAAATTAGATCAGTTAGTGGGAGAATCTGGATTGCTGTTTCTTAGACCTAATTACTCTAAAATTCAAACAAAAACCCTCCTTGTTTATACTCAGGGCTCTCTGACCTCCTTCTAAGAAATGTCCTCACAACATCCATTCCGTGCCATGAGCATTAGCTACAGTTTCCATGTCACTGTGACCCTGGAGGGATGGAGGGCAGGACCAGAGAAAGGACATTGTCCTCACCCACAGCTAAGCAGCCATTTTGCACCAGTGGGATTTCTCCTTCATCCTCCACAGCTTCCTTATTGCATTGCTGTGCTGGAAACTGCAATTTAATAGCATCGGTCTTGTTAGTGCTCTAATGAACACAATCCGATTACTGCTTTGCCACTGAGAGATTGAACCTGGCGCTGGTCACCTCTACCTCTTGTCACTCATCGTTAGCCAGCTAAAATGTTTTAACTGAAGTAATGGCTTGAGACAATAACACCTGTAAGGCATTGTAGATAAGGATTGTAAATAAAATAAAAACCAAGACAACAACAGCAACAAAAAAAGCAAAGCCAACGCTGGCCCAGGGTCTGGGTGAGTTAAGGTGGTACAGGATTGTTTTGTAACATTCCTCACATTATGGAAAGGTCAAGGAATTTTGCTCTTGTGAAGAATACTGTGCTTTCAGTGTGAAGGTAACTTCTTAACTTCTCTAATTTGGGCCATCTTAACAATGGTGCTTTGGATATCTGACTCAATCTTACCAAAGAAACATTCAAAATTTATAGTTCAGAACCTAAAACCATGGTAGATCTGGGCTCCTGTAAACTGTCACTCTCGGTCATGCCTTACCTTCATGTGCTAAACAGTACAGTGAAAACTGTCAAAGCAACTTTTTTTTGATCCAGGTATTTTGGCCATGGAGGGAGATACTCTGTCTTCCTAAACTGTATCACTGTGCTGCAATTGAAGCCATTAAAATTAATATCCCTCACCTAGAACATTACAGAACTTAGGGAAACAACAAAATTACAGTTTCAGAAACCCCAAGGAACAAAAAAAGACATTATCAACCTGACTATCTGCTTAAAATGTACATTTACTTAAAATATTTGTACAAAGGACCTAACATTTCTGCCTAGGATACGGCACTCTATGAGCAAATATAATTTATTTCTGTTGGCATTTCATTGTCTAGCCAAGGCAATGAGTTTTTCTGCCTGAGCTCTAATTCTGTAATCTTGTCACTGAGGTCAGTATGAGCATCCCCATGAGTTAATGGGACTTAATGGAAGTATAGACTCTAGTCCCAACTTTCTGTGATCCCTTCTCCCTGCAAGAGCTCCTGGATGATTCATCCATGGTGCAAGGAGCAGTATTAATTAAGCAGAGTTCTTAAAATCAGCCTGACAAACATTCAGCCTACATTTGTCCCAGGCACTGCAGCTGGTTAAGTGATACAGAGCCTGGGCAGATATGAGTGAGATGACCAAAGCTGTGGGGTGTTAAGCTCAAGCCCTGCCAAGCCTGGGATGAAGACAATTCGTGGCATTTGGGTGGAAACCCAATGCCTTTGGTACAGTGGTGCCCAGGCTTAAGCACTGAAGGAAGAGCTGTTCTGCCCAAGGCTTTCCGTGTTTCCACGTCACTTTTACATCTGAAGTTCCCCATGAAACTTAATATTGACAAAACTCAGCACTCCAGCTTTCCAAAGGTTGAGTGTTTCTAGTATTGATCATTTACTTAGTGTTCTCTTCATTTTATGGACTTGTCATGTTTTACACAGAGAGCAGAAGAGCCACACCCACCTCACACTTCAAAAGCATGTCAGAAGTCTTCTTCTAGGCTCTAGTCAGGTAAAAAAACCAAACCCAGACACATTCTGCATGTCCTTTGTTATGGCCCCAGGATATATTAAAGAGTTAAAGATAATAATAATAGTAGTAATGTAATTATCATTTTTACTCTGATACTATAACACGCCTTCAATGCCAGGGCCTCCTTTAGCTTAGGTCATCCCTTTCTGCTAGTTTACAATCTGGGCTGCCTCAAAACACAATAAACAGAGGGGAAAAAAAGGGACAGAGAGAACTGAAAGTGCTACAACAAACAGATCATAGCACTGGATCAAATAAAGCTGAGCACAGTGAACTGGATGAGGGTCTATACAGGCAGTTTCCTAAAACCATCCTTTTAGGCATTACTATTATGAAGAGATCTACAAGCAAATAAATGCCAGCCAGATTTACTCTGAAGAATAGTTTTGCCTCCCATACACAGCAAGGTGGGAAAAAAAAGGCTAGGCTGCATCTGGAAAATTTTGCAAAATTATGCAACAGTTGCCTCAGAAGAGAAATGCTTATCTGTTTTGCCAAGTCTTGCTTGTTCTCAAGCAAAGAATTCTTTTTTTTTTAGTCCTCTGAGAAAAGTAAATGCTCAAAAAACACGATCAACTAGAAGAAGTGAACTTAAAAAATAAACAGACTATCATTCTCCTATCTTGACATTAAAGAGCAAGATGTAATTTCCCAGATTTCTCAGTATCCAATGACTCACAGGTGTTCATCTAGGCCAGGCTGGGCAACAGCAAAGCCCAGCAGAGCCATCATGTCCTCATTCCATGGCTATCCATTTTGTTTCATGTTTTAATTGACCTTCAGCTAATGATCTTCAGCCAAATAGCACATAATAATTACAGATTGATATTGAGCACCTCTCAATGCCACTTCCAAACAGCCACGCCCCAGTGACTACTTGGAAATTCCTATCATCATCACAGCCCACGTATACAAGTAGGTGTAGACACACACACAGGCTAAATTGCAAAGCCTACAAGGATTTGTGAACATTTTATCTATTTGAACAACTGAAAAATTAAGATGAACCCTGCTGAAAGCCCAAACCATTCCCTGGCTGAGATACCAAAGGCTGAGAACATACATGTCATCCAGAGAAGCCCAAAAGAGAACTACTAAGTAACATGACTTATAAGTGACTTCCATCCATCCATCCATCCATCCATCCATCCATCCATCCATCCATCCATCCATCCATCCATCTCTAAGTGCAGGCAGGAGGAAGTTGGAGCCAAACAGTTCAGAAAAACATCACTGCTATCAAAGAAAAAATGCTACCACTAGAATTGTACCATTCTGATAGAACGTGTAGGGGCAAAAATGGTGAAGGAAGCACAGAAGAAAAGATAAGTATACAAAGTGGAAAATAAAAGCATTTACACCCTTTCCTTTCCTCATTTGTGCTCGTTATTTAGCATAACTCACTGATTCAGCCTCTGGCCAAGCTGCCTCATAAAAAATTAATTCATATTGGAACAAAAGAGGTGTCTTGCTCCAATATTTAATACATATTCAAACACAGATTTATCACTCAAGCACGAATGAGCCCGGTTTGTGCTCAAGCTATTCTCGTAATCCAGGTAATCTTGGTGCACAGTATGAACCTACTGTTTGATCAGCTGTTGCTGTGTGCAGTCAACTGAACAGACTGAATTCAATGTTTTATATATGAATTATACCATCAAGATAAAGACCAGCTGCCTGGGAGGCAGGAGGCTACAGAGGCATCTTTCCTCCCCACCCTCCTCACTTCCAGCTGGGTGGAAACTGAAAAATGTGAAGTTGGGTAGTACAAGGTAATATCTGTAAGATGAGCAGATTTAAAATGAATCAAAACTTAGGGAACTTTGTAACCACCTGAAACATGAAGTGCCAACAGAAGCCAGGTCACCACCATAACTTAATCTTTGCAAGATGCCCGAGACTCTAAAGAGCCACAGCCAGACTCTTCAGTGGTAAAAATTAGTGCATCTGTGATTTACTTTGCCATATATGCCAGTTACTAGAAGTAGCCCATGAGGTCTCAAACTTTTTAGATTGGACGATCCTTGCTTCTAAGGATGGTGTTCACTTTGCATTCCCCCATCCTATCCCTTGCTCTCCTTTCCCCTGCCCTCCTTTCCTCTACACAATCCCACACAGACCCCCTACAAAAATCCCGATGCCCATCATTTCCCTGCTCTCCATCCACTGCTGCTGCTGCTCCTGATGCCGTTAAGAGCCCACAAAGTCCACACAGTTGAGTCCTGTGGGGCTGTGGCTGGCATAGGAACAGAAGCCTGCTCTTCCCATAAATAATATTATCACTTTTTCTTGACTAGGTCAATGCAACTCCTCTGTGGCTTGACAGGCACTTTCCAGCATTACTAACTTATCCAGAACTCAGAGTCTCCCCAAATGAGGCACCCATAACCATTCTTATTTCTCCTTCCTTCCAGCCCCAAACCAAATGATGGTTTGTGTAGAAGATACCATTTTCCAAGTGGCTTTATACTGACTTTTCTTTTAAGCAAGCTGTTTGAATAGAAAACTGACAGGACAGAGAAAGCTGTGCAAAATACAAGAGCATGGGTGGGTTATTTAAAAGAATGCTAGGCATTCATGGTTTATAAACCAATGGCCTGTAGTGCAGCCTCACTGACTACTGAAAACAGGAAAAAAAATGTTAAACAAGAATTATGCAGCATTACAAAATTATAAACCTTAGACACAAATCAGTCCATAAGGAAAAAAAGCTAGTGGATTAGAAGAATGATCATATTTTGACCATCTTGCAAGGCAGCAATTACAATAATATCTGACATAAGTTTACAAGGATGAAATAGGTTATCAGCCCAGAAGGAAAATCATGTTAAGTTCAAAAATGGCTATATAAAAATTAAATGGTTGAAACTTTAATGAGATGAACGTAATTTCCTCAAGAAACCAAAGCCTGGCTGAAGCTCTGGAGTCCTCAGCACAAAAGAGACATGGACCTATTGCAGCAGGTCCAGAGGAGGTCCACAAAGATTACCCAAGGGATGGAACACCTTTCCTATGAGGAAAGGCTGAGAAAACTTGGGTTGTTCAGCCTGGAGAAGAGAAGGCTCTGGGAAGACCTTGTAACACCTTCCAGTGCCTAAAGGGGTTTATCAGAAAGATGAGGATGAAATTTTTAGTAGGGCCTGTCACAGTAAGACAAGGGATACCGATTTTGGACTAAAAGAGGGTAGATTCAGATTAGATGTAAAGAAAGTAATTTCTTACGATGAGGGCGGTGAAACTCTGGAACAGGCTGCACAGAAAGGTAGTGGAAACATTCAAGGCCAGGCTGAACAGGGCTCTGAGCAACCTGATCTAGTTGAAGATGTCCCTGCTCATTCCAGGGCAGCTGGAACAGATGACCTTTAGAGGTCCCTTCCAGCCCAAGATATTCTGTGACTACAGTTCCTCAGGAATGATTTTAGAATCATCCCTGAGTGCTTTGTAAGTACATCAAGACACATTCTCAGCAAAGGAAATCCAAAGGAAGGTCTTCAATACCCTAGGGCCTTGCTCAGTAAACTCTTACAGCCATGATAAACTTCACTGCTGTATCAGGGCACTCTGTGAAATAACTGCTACAGAACAGAGATGGAACACAAAGGCAAACAACTCCTGTTTTGGGAAGGGGCAGCGAGACAACAGGGCTTTTCATCATGAAATAACATAAC
The DNA here is from genome assembly GCA_013397775.1 of Eulacestoma nigropectus. NCBI lineage: Eukaryota > Metazoa > Chordata > Aves > Passeriformes > Eulacestoma > Eulacestoma nigropectus. The sequence continues at coordinate 236,515 of VZTE01006370.1, read as the reverse complement.
TGTTTAGCTGCAGTTGTCAGTTGTGCTATGGAGAAGGAAACTGTGCCAGGGGGAAATGTGCCAAAATCCCCCAGATTGTTTACATACAGAACAGTAACTTCTGGAGAAGAAAAGCCTTCTGAATTGATTAAATTAAGCGTAAGGCCTAATTCATTGTCATTAGCTGCTGTGGAAGCTATGTAAATATAGAGCAAACTCTCTGCTGGTTTATAATAACACAAACAGCACTGGAAGTTTACCTCTGGGACTATCACGGCTGTGTAAGCCCACATTGCTCAGGCTGCCTACTTAGGCAGTGCAAACATGAACACTCAGCTTTTTGGCACAGCTCTCCAGCTTTTGATAAGCTACATACACACACCAGTTGATAAGAGTACCTCCAGTAGTCAACAGTATCCTTGCCAACACACTCTAAGATCATCTTAGACAGCCTAAACACTCCAGGATGGAGCCAGAGCAGTGGGCTGCTCATCACAGCCACTGGGACCACAGGCACCAGTGTTTGACCCAGAGTTGTGTCACTGTGGTGTCTGACATCGTGTTATGTGCTGGACACTGACACTGATCACTCACTACAGCAGGGGAAGCACAATGAATTGCATTTCTCTAAAATTACTCCTGAACTTAATGGTGCCAAGGAGTAAAATGATTAAATCATAATTCACAAGTACACAGAATGGGATCTTTTGGCAACCTCTTGATGCTCCAAGAAAATCAAAGAAAGAAAAGCAGGCAAGGAGAAAGCAGAGACGATGGACATAGAGGATGCAGGTGCACATCTGTCGTCAAGATCACCAAGTAAATAACTTTTAACTGTGTCTTCGTGGAAGGAAGAAGAGCACAAAACTGAAATACTCTTTCCATGTCACTACCTTGGATCAGGAAAACTAAAAGTTTCCCAAGACAACAAGCTGGCAGTGTCTGTGTTAGCAAAGAGTGCAGAACATCTCACACTTGACCTGAACCAACTCCCTAATGCAGATGAACACCAATCACCACCTCCAGTGGGATTAAGTTCTAGTCAAGTGCTGGACCAAACTCTGAGAATCTCACCAACTAAAAGCACTCCTGCAGGTGGTTGTCCAAGCAAACAACACACAGAACTTGCTTACAAAGAGCTTTCAGTCTCT
>VZTE01006370.1:171876-228930 GCA_013397775.1 Eulacestoma nigropectus | reverse complement strand
TTTTTTTTTTTTTTAATGTGAGTGTTTGAGACAGAAGGCTGTGTTGCTTGCATTTGAGGGTATGTGGTGCATGTCCTAGAGTCACATAAAGGTCCGTGGGAGTGTTGGAGGGCACAAAGCCCTAAAAGGGCTCCTGTTAAGATACGACAGAGCAAGCATCTGTGTCATTAAGTCTGCTTTTGTATGATCATGGACACATTGTATAATCCTTCTAATGAATTAATCTAGCACTGTTTAGAGCAGGCCAAACCTCTCCCAAAACCAGGTTGGTGGTTTTTCCCTCCTCTCTCCTGCAATAAGGAGGTGGTTCATTTTTCAAAGGTTCTGGTTCAGAGGTTCATTTTTTTTTCATCTCAGTAGCTTCTGCTTCCAAAACGTTGGCACCGTGTGTGATGGTTTAACCCCACCCAGTACCAAAACCAGCACACCATGGTACATTTAAACAGGTATTGTATTCCCTTCTTTGCTTTTCTGTTTGTAGTGTTGGTATGCTTGTCAACCACTTTCAGATCCTCATATATTGGGATACACATTTGCTGATCCTAATAACTGTTTTATACACAGGTCTCAATCCAAAAGTATCTGTCTTCAACAGGTACGAGCAGAATGGTGTACATAACCCTAATAAAGGCTCTTTGATGGCATAAAGATGATTTTTTTTTCTGGAACTCTCACATCTAATCACATTAGGATTCAGTTTCTGGTTTTTATGGTCCCATTACTTCTCTCATCCCATGTGGTTCTAACTAATTAAATAGATAAAGTGTCTTCTGCCTGGATTTTGGTGCATTATCCTTTGAATGCATGATGTTAAAAGCAAAGAAAACCTTCTGTGAAAACACAGCAGCTGAGAGCCTCCACATTTTCTCACCTCAGACTATAAGTTGTCTGAGACAAAAGATATTGTTTTCATAAATTTTCTTAGGCTTTCTGACACTGTGGCAATGAAATGGCATAATAGCTTTGCTGTCTGCTTGGAAATGTAGTGACAGCCATGGCTTAAATTTTGAGGACTTTCAGGGGTCAAAACCAAAGGTGTCCACATTTAAAAAGTGTAAGAAGTAGAATTTAGGCACATGATTCATCACTGTCTGGTCAGTGGCTGGTAAAAGCACAGTGCAGCATTTTAAATTACACATCCTCTCATTTTCTACTTTTTAAATAGTAGTGCATTTAAAAAAACCAGTTTTTCATTGTTTTTATGTGTTAAAGTTGTTCTTCAGCATGTTCAAGGGGAAAGTCTCTTCTTCAGGACAAGCTGGTTCACATCTCTGAAATTTCCTGCTGGCAAGGAATAGGTTTTGACATCACTTTTAGTCAAAGCATCAGATTGGATTCCTCTGTCACCTGCAGACTGTATTAGCACCTGCTTCATGTGCAGGGATGTGATTGAAGCCAGGAATCCTTTTCAGTTCCTGGGTCTGGATGCAAACTCCCACTATGCCAGGCCCATGTCAGTGATCCCCGGGTGTTCGTCCTCCTCCCACGCTTTTCCACCGCTGTCCTGACGTGCCCTGAGCATGCCCTGAGCCTGGGTGCTTTCAGGCACCCAGTAAATCTGGTGCTCACACTTCATCCCTGGTGGAAAATCCCTCAAAGGAGGGCTGAACATGGCTTGACACCTCCCTAATCTGCGACCAGGCCATGCTCTTCTCCTGCTCGTACCTTTGTGCTTGCTGAACACTGATGTTGCAGAAGACAGGCAGATTTAAATAAGTTTTTAAACATACATTTTACGCAGTTTCAAATTTCTTTCCTGCAGTCAGTGCAGAAATTGTGAAAGCACGTCACTGCTTTTGAAATACTGCACAATTAAATGAGAACAAGCTGCATGCCAGGCTTTCCACTAGGGGAAAACTGCTCCAAGGTGTCTCAGCAGGTTGTCTAGTCTGTCCCTGCGCTCTACAGCGGCATCAGCCATGACTGAAATGTATCTTGATTAGCAGTGGATGTTGACTGGAGAGGCTAAATGTTAACAGCCAAGAGTTTTAATCCAACATATACAGTCTGACATTCATCTAGAGCTAATAAGCAAAAATTGAATATTTTATCAATCAGATTGCATTCGAAGTAGGACTGATAATTGAATGTAAAACCTACAAGATTAAGCCTATTAGCAGAAGTGATGGGTGAATGTAAACATTCACATTCTGAGCACACACAGAGCCACAGCACAAGAACAGAACAAGGGTCTGAGTGCCACGGTGCAGCCAGGCCTGGGGATGGGGGCAAGGATCGTGGGGACCCCCAAGGGAGGGTGACAGCCCAGGCCTGTCCCACCCCCAGGCAGGAGCAGCACCCAAAATTAGGTCCCTACTGATGCCATAATAATTTAATACAAGTTCATGAGTTTTTAGAACAAAATAATTTTAGCTTTCTTATTATTACCTGTTTGTTTGGGCTTAAGGATCTTCCTGGTCAAAAGGGTACAGAGGGAGCCTCCCATTCAGTGGAGAGAGGCCATGTAGGCTCTAACACAACAAGGAGTCACATGTCCCCTCAGTAGATCTCACAGAGAAGCCATTCATCAATACTGTTTGTGTGATGAAACCTCAAAAAGGAGTGGAAGAAAACTGATGTGATGTCTCAAACAATTCCAGCTATCCTACTTCAGTTTCTAGTTTCCTTTCCCTCTATCCGTCCTAAGGAGCCCACTTTTACAAATCTGTGCCTGGTGTAACCACCGTTCTGATGCAAGGATTAAAAACAATGATGGGAATCATGCAAATATATGCATACTTACTAATATAACCAACAAAGAAAAAGCAGAGAAAAATCCTTAAACCAACATAAATTAATTCCCCAATGTCAGCCTCATCCTTGCTTTATGCTAATCTCTTTCTGACAATTAGCTACAGTTCAGGCTGATCCAATTTCCTATTGCTTCTCTTTTTTTGCAAAATTTTCCTCCAAAAGAAATCCACTTTCAGGTTTGTGGTGGTGTTCACTGCTGTTTTAGCATGAATACCTGCATGCAGAGGTGCCTGGCACTGCCATGGCATCTGTGATGTGGACTTATGCCAATTTCTAAAGACAGTTTGCATTCATTCACGGGCAATGCCAGTTCCTGACGTGCAGAATTCCTAGAGGATGAGTCCACAGGTCACCCATACAGGCAAGGATAAGGACAGAATTGAAAGCAAGGTTTTATGTAAATGTAAAGGAGTTAGAAAAGTTAAAGTACCTTAGAAGGTACTGTGTTGCTGCTTCAGACAAAGACAGACTTAAGGACAGACTTAATCAAAGGGTGTTGCTCAAAAATAATCAGTGTTTTTGAAGTAGTGACCAGAAGAAATGTTCTGAACCGAAACCCAACAGTCTTTGCTATGTAATGCCTATTTTTTACTGACCCTTGTTTAGAGTCTATTGGAGCTCAGTTTTATTGTCTTTAACTAAATGAGCAAAAGCTAAAGATGCAAAGCAGATGAGAGCAGTGAAATTCCATCTCCTACCTCTAAACAGTGTCCTGTGCAAGAGGAAATAAAACACTTTCATCCCTTTAACAAAAAAATCTACCATGTCCTTCACTGATAACCTAATCTGAAGAGTTCCTGAAGAGACAAGTTATGCCTCTCACTCATGCCAAATGTTTTCTTGTGAATAATGGCTGGTGACATTTTATTTTCTCTTGATCATGATGGTCCTGCTGCTTTGCAGCTATGGAAGTCACAGCACAATGTTCCCATCTGTCACTTGAAAGATAGCCCCCTTCCAGTCTGTCCACTACCAGCCTTCATTATTAATTCATTGTTGATTTATTTCACCTTTATTAGAGTCAAAAGAAGCTCCTAGCTTTGCATTCCTCTGGTTCCTCATTCTCTTTATCTTTTCCCCCATGTTTCTTCTGCCTCATTCCTGCGGTGAAATAGCCCATCATCAGTAGCAAACCTCCTGCTATCCTTAAGGAAAAAGTATCCAGGAAGATACTCCAGAAGCTCCTACAGTGCAAACTTGGGAAAGAATTAAAGTAATGAAGAACAAGAGACAGGCTATCATGTGTAGATAAGGAGGTTATTGGGCATGTATTAGGTATTACTGTGTGTGTACATGTTAATGCTGCTGTGACTACCGGGGGATGTTGTTCCCTGCACACTTCCACAGTCCAGGATGGCCCTGTATAAATTGAAATGGCTTCAATGAAAAGCCCTGAACATAATTAATAGATTAGGAAATATGCTTGCTAGTGAAAAATCTAAATTTAAAGAGGAGAAGGTTAAGAGGTTATGGTTTTTACAGGTGGGATTCATTTCATCTTATGCTGCTCATCTGCACTGGCTCACAAGATCCCTTCTCTGGGCCATGGGAGGGACAGGTAGTTCTGGAGACTGATTTATGCTGTACTAGAGTAGTTAATCAAAACAGGCAGGACAAGTTTCCTCTTCAGGTTCCTGGCTCTCCCAAAGGACACTTAATTGACTTAGACTAAATAAACTTTCAGATGATTAGAGCTAGCGAACTCAGTCGCACTCCAGGTATGTGCTTGGGTAGCAAAGGGCTACTCACAGAGCTCTCCAGTGAAGATGACAGAAGTGCTGACTAATACTTCTAACCTAGGAGAAAAGGACAAATCAACACCAAACTTCCCTAGAATCTTACCACTGGGTTTATTTTGTACTGACCACATGATCTCCTCTTTGCTCCTGAGAAGCAGCAGGAGGTTGTGAGTTGAAGATAACTTGGCTCCCTGCTCCTCCAGGAAGGTTGGGACTACCTTGCAAAGGCCTGTGTTGTCCTGCTCATCCTCAGTGCCCTGGAACAGAGCTGATACAGCTCCCTGGGTGGGCACGAAGGACCCTTCAGCATGGGAAGGCTGGGGCCTTGCACATTATTAACATCATTGCACAGATTTTATGTACCCACAGACGCAAACAACATGAGCCGTGTGCTGGACCAGAATCAAGTTTTTATCTTATAATTGCCCTTTGCACTCTGTGTTTTCTAAACACTCAAAATCCCAGCATTGCCAAGTGCTGATTTTAATCCAAATCTTTCTGTGCTAAATCTTCTGAGGTCAGGACTTGATCCCATTCTCTGAGGCTTAGATTAGATTTTCCATGCACATGTTATTTTTCCTTTCTATTCTGTATACAGTTTTCATTCTTTTCAGGCCTAAACTTTCTCCAAAATCTTTAATTATTCTATAAATTCCAAAGTCCAGCTCTTCATCAAATTTTCCTCATATGCTTCTTCCTGTAACTCATTTCCATAAACAAAAATCTTCTCTAAACAATTAAAAAATGCATATGTTTCCACTAATTAGATGTACAACAGTTTAAAATCCATAGAATCCGGATCTGAAAACAAGCAGGGCTTTTCATATTCATGCTAATTTTTGTCTCTCAAAGTATTTAGGGCTATCTTTGCTTATTGTCTTCCATTTTATAGGTGTCTCCTTTTGAAGTTCTTGGTTATTTTCATAAGCTCAACTTGCAAAGGTGTTTTATTTATATTAGCACTTCTGTATTAAGCAGCTAGGATCACACCTAAGTCTCTTTATTTTCTGCAAAATGAGGCGGCTGTATTCATTTTTTGTTTACAGATCTGTTGAAGCCAATCTTCTAGTTTCAATATAATAAAAATGAGTTTAGATACATCAGAATTTTAACTGCTGTCCCACACAGACACTGAACAATAGTTTTCAGATAAAGATATTATTCAACTTTCTCTCACACTTCTCATGATCAGTATTTTGGTTTCATGAGGTAGTCAGCAAGTAGTTAGTGTTACTGTGGTTTGTATTTTACAAATAGCAGATTTTAGAGGAGATCAGTACCAAACAGGATGTTTTAAAGTGCTGCTACTTTACAGATGTGATCAAGCAGCCAGACAGCATCAGGGGTCCTTGTTTTGTCCCATTCTTTAGCTCAGGAGATCTAGTTTCGTGTTGCTGATGACTGCATTGAATGGAATTGCCAGGGCCGAAGGCAACTTTGTCTAAACACCTCACGTGGTCCTGGCTCTATCTTCATGAGCTAGATCCTTGATCCAGAATATCACCTAGAATCTAGAATATCAACCATGTAGGCTGCAGTGTGGAAACAGAAGCTTGTCATGTTCAAATACCTGACCCTACTGTCTGCACGCCTGGGAGAAGGACTGCAGTGATCCTCCACTTTCTGGCAATTGTCATTTCATAGCGGATGGGAAAAAAAAAATCAAAGTGAGCCTTCTGTGTTTCCTCTGTTGGGATTAAAGTCTTGGTCCTGAGCCACTGTGTGCATTTTTATGATTGACTTCTTTCTGCATGCAGTGGCCATTGCTTTCCCTCATGCCTGTCTGGGGAATGGTTGATACCTGATGGGGATGTGTCAGGTATTTGTAAATCTTTGTGTACAGGCACTTGGCAGTAGGGTACTCCGCAGGGCTATTTCCATCCATTTTCCGAGTTCAGACACCATTTTATTTTAAGCCTTAGAATCACAGAATATCGTGAATTGGAAGGGACCCACAAGGTTTATCCAAGTCTAACTCCTGGCCCTGCAAAAAACAGCCCCAAGAATCCCACCATGTGCCTGAGAGCGTTGTCTAATGTTCCATCAAAACTCCAAATGATGCCCTAGGTTCATACCACGCACTGATTTGGGTCTGTACTCTTTTTGAAGTCTTGCCTGCTTCCCTAACATCCTTTTGGTCTGTCTTGGTTTACATTGTTTACTTCTGGTTCCACATTATTGGCATTCTCTCCTTTTGTTGTGTGAGCCTGAACTCCTTCAGTCTTTACTCCCACTCCCTGTATGTGTCTGCAGCATAAGTACAGTGGTTGGGAAAACTGCTATGGCATCTTTCTGGGAACACTAACACTCCTTACTGCTCTTGTGGCTTGTTCAGCTGTGGGGAGATCCATCCACTCTGTTTCCACCAGTCTGCAGAGAGGTCACAAAATAAGTTTCATTGTTTGGATGTTTTAGTCTTGCAGACAGTGGTCTGAGGGGCTGGTTTGTCTGCAGCTTCTGCCACATATTTTTGCTTGGCATATTGCTGATCACTGATGTATTTTGCAATCTTGTTCTGGTGACTGTGAAGAGTCAGTGGAGCGATTCATGCTGGTGTCAGGGTCTGCTTTCTGAAAGCCTCTGTTATGGTTTTTGTTGCTCTTCTAAAACAATTGGGTGTGAAAAAACTGTTTTGCTTTTCAGGCATGATTTTAAATGAAAAGAACCTTAAGGTGCACAAGCAGACAGACAGCTGTCCAAGTCACACAGGTTTCTGGAACTGGTACCTGTTCAGAAATACCTGGACAAAAGTACAAGAAATATCTCATCTGGTAATTCTTCCAACAATTAAATATGACTTTTAAGCTCTGTCAGTCAAGTGAAGCAATTGAAGCAGTTCTGTCAGTCAAGTCTTCTGAATTCACAGTCATAAATGCCTTAGCACTGAGGTAAGATTTTAATAAACCAAGTATATTTGCATACTTTCATACTTGGAGAATGTGTATAGACAACACCAGAAAGAACTGGCCTTTTGAATATTGGTTAGTGATTTCAAATACCCTGAGTTCATTAGAAAAGTCAGCATTTCACCTGGGAGTGACTGGCCAATGAAAATAGTAGACATAAGCAAAGTAAACACACTATGATTAATTAGCAAATATATGTGGTATTTTGTATTTCTGAAAAAAAATCCTGACATTTTCATACGAGACTCTGGGACTGTACATTATATAACCACAAGGCTTGCTTAATGAAGGAATGTATTTTGAAATGAGATTCTTTGATGTGCCTGTATCTTTTAAACTAAAATAGCCACATCCCCATGAACACTGGCTTTTACTGCATTATAAAATATCATTCCCTTGAGAAGCAGGTGTAGTGTTCCCGCTGAACCAAGGTGTTGCACAGCATGGTTTAGCACAGCTCCTGGAGATCACTGTGCATAAAACCCTCTTCTAGGTTCAGCACCTCTGCAAACTGTGTTGCAGAGCTGGGCTGGCCAGCAATGCCTGTATTTACTCAGGTTGATCAAAAGGTCAGTGATAGATTGACCTTTAAACTCATGCAGGCTTCATACGAGCTCTGCGTTGCCATGCCTTAAACCACAACAGAGTCCTTCCAGGGAACTCTGTTCTGCCTACAAGTTTGACTTTTCTCTCTCGAGTTATTGTCTGGAATTTTCCATAGCTGGTTTCCCTCTGTGCAATTCTTTGTAAACAGCGACCGTACCTTCCAAACTGGATTGTGAAACTTTGTTGTCTAGTTCTCATCTAGTGGTGATACGGCAGTGCTGCTGTGCCTGCTTCCACAGTGGTTTGCTGTGCCTGAGGAAGAGGTGGCAGATGTACAAGACTCTGGCCATGAACAGCACACAGGGTGGTGTGGGTAAAGCTGACATGAAAGAGTTTATGGTGACAGGAGCACAGATATTGGCACAGGTATTGCAGAGGAGTGCAGGTAGTGACATTTAATTGATCCAGACGTGGAATATTGTCATGACAGCTGTTCAGTGTTGATTGATTTCTTCATTGGGAATGGCTGTAATTTGTCTTCCCTCCCCTCTGAAAAGTATTGATGAGAACAGCCTGTGCAAGGTGTCCTGAGCTCCAGAGGAGAGTGGACCAACAAGAGCAGAAACAGGCATGTCACATGTGAATAGGACATGCTCTAATAATGCCAAGCACAGGGAGATGGCACCTTAAGGTCCCTTCCAACCCAATCTATTCTGTGATTCCACAGACCCAGGGCACTGTTCCTCTGTGGATAGTCTTGCAGGCAAGCAGTAAATCTTATGTGGCCAGGGCACTCACTTTCAGATTTGAGGACCTTCTTAAACTTGGAACCTGTCTCTGAGGTTTGTATTTTAAGATGGCATGATGCATTCATAATAATTCCTCCCCAAATGACCAAGGTTAGATAATCATGGAATCATTTAGGTTGGAAAAGATTTCTTATGATCATCAAGTCCAACTGCTAATATGTTGTAATGGACAGGAACTGTGTAATTTCTAAAAAATAGTTTCCAGCATTCATAGGCTGCCTTCATCATTCCACCAACTGTAAAGTGCATCCTGGACAAGGACCTGGTAATGGTGTTGCTTATCAGCCACGAAATAATCTCATTTTGAATTCTGAAGGCTCCAGCCCTGGCCAAGAGAAATCTCTGCTCCTGCCTGTGGCACAGGGAGCACTGCCTACAGGCCAGGGAGGGTGATCCCCCAGGAGAGGTGCCTGAGCTCTGGAGGAAAGTCACCATCACTCCAATCTTCAAAAAGGCAGCAAGGAGGACCCAGGAAACTACAAGCCCATCAGCTTCATCTTCATCCCCAGGAAGGTGATAGAACAACTCACCCTGGATGTCATCTCTAAGCCTGTGGAATCAGCAGGGGTCAGTCAAAGGGGATAGTGCAAAACCAGAAATCAGTGAAGCTGCCCAGGAGCTGCCTGAATTGGGATCTCAGAGCTATAGTGCTTCAGCAGGGGCACACACAGAGCGAGGTTCACCCAGGGAAAGACTGGTGTTCACTCCACATCTTCACTTAACCTTTGCTCTTTTCCTTTAGCAGACTCCAGCCACCCCCACAGGGTTGCCCTGGGATTGTAGCTCCCTGTGCCTGTTCTCTATGGAACCAGCATTTACCTCTTTTTTTTGTTTTGCTTTGTAGTTCTCTATGCTCACCACTATCTTCTCCCCTCAAAATATTTTCTCTTGGACTGTTTTCTGGGGCTTCAAAACACCTTTTCCTCTGCTTTTTGGCCATCCCTTTTCCTATATGTCTTCACAGCTATAAAGCCTAAGCCTCTTATGGTCTGGACACTGTACTTCAGACCAGTGGCATAGCTGTTTAGAATCATCACTCCTGGAGAGAAAAAGTGGGGAAAAAAGGGGTGAAAGCACAAGTAGAGGCATCTTCAACACTATGAGTTCGATCTATCTCAGGTCTACAGCCACCTGCAGCATGCACTGAGAGCTCATGCTCACAGCTGCAAGCTAAAGCTAGATTTTCTCTGGTCAAAGAAGAGTCAGAACAAATAGGCCACCTGAGCCTACACTTTAATGTGCCAAATGTTGCCAGGCCTCTGCAGGCTGCTCTGCTGTGTGAAACAAATTCACAGTATATTTACTTTTCTTGTAGCTCTGCTGTCTTTTTTAGCTCAGTTTCGGTGGCAACTCGAGTGTGATTCTCCTTTTCTGCTTCCCAATCAGAGTCATTTTGATGCCATTTTTCTGCAGCAGCCCTTGCACCGAGGACACAAGCCTCGACCTCCTCTGCTTAGTTTAGTGGCACAATTGTTTTAACACTCTCCTCAGGGGTCATGCATCATGAGCTTACCCAAGAGAAAAATATTGTGACTCAGTGGTCATGATGCTTTGTTACACACCAGGGCATGGAAAGAAACCTGAGGAGATCATCTAATTCACTGCACCATCTGGAGGTAGGATTGCCTACACATTCTAAACATTTTTCTAAACTTCTTAAAGGCGCCTAAGGATATGTCTTTACAGCCACCTACTGTAATTATTTCCACGTTTTCTGTGTAAGAATGTGTTTTTTATTATGGATACTAGGAGTTTAATCCCTGAGGCTGCTTATGTTAATATTTTCAACAGATTTTCCCTTAGCCTTCGCTTCTCTAGACTGTACAGCCCAATTCCTTCAATTATTTCCTACAGGCAATGTTTTCGTGCTCTCTGATTATTTGAATTTCTCTCCTCTTTACTTTCCCCAGTTAGTGAACGTCTTTCTTGAGCTCAAAAGTGATCCCACTATTCTGGTTGAAGCTTCACTAACACTGAATAAAGTGGAAAGACTGCTTCAGGTACCTCACCATGCCACCTAGTATTGCATTTAGCCTTCTCATAACAACATAATGTTGACTTATGCTCTGTTGTGACCCACCATAACCCCCATATCTCCTCCTGGAGAAGGTTTGTATTTGTAGTGCTGATTGTTCTTTCCTGTTTTGCTGAGTCTTTCAGGTCTCCCTTCTGTTTGCTTTAGGCAGTGCCTTCAGTTTGTCAGGATTGCTTTGAATACTAATTTGTATTTGCAGCCCCTCCTGCTTAATCCCACGTGCAAATACAGTAGGCATCCTCTCTATTCCATCATCTCAATTATCAGTGGAAGTGTGAAGGGCCTCAACTGATGCAACCTCACACTTGGACAGTGTTTGTTAGTAGCTACTCTTGGTAGGTACTCTAGGTGTTACCTCTCAGAAGATCCATCTAGACCACGTTTCCTCATTTTATTTGTGAGAAAGTCAACAGAGAGACACATTAACAGCATCTCTGTGTTTCTTATTGGTCTCCACAGCTGCGGTACAGTTGTACATGGATCTGGGTTCTTTGAGTTAAAATTGTCCTTTTTTTTTTATCTGTACTGTATATTGATCTGCATCTGTGGCTTTCTGCTATAAGAATGATAGTAAAGCAATAAATTAGAGTGATGGAATTCCTCTTTTTTTCCTTTTTTTTTCTTTTTTTTAAAGAAAGAAATAGGTTGATTCAGCTTGAAGATTAAAACTGGAGAGGATATGTCTACCTCTGCAATAGGTATCTAATTTCCTGTTATAGCCCACAAGCATCTAATCAGGACAATCAGTCTAGAAGGCTCACCCAGAGACATACACTGAATGTCTGCTCAGGTGAGTTGACCTTAGGCTCAGTTGTCTCACCTGGATCTCCACCACCTGCAGTGGGAAGTCAAACTCAGGCCTGATTCTTGACCTCTTAATCCAAGAGCCAAATCCTGCCTGCTAAATTCTGTGTGACACACAGGATAACATGCTGTCTTCAGGATGTTCTAGCCAAGTTTTGTTGAACATTTTTAGAGTGCAGAAGAAAACCAGAGAAAGGATAATATTTACAGTGCAAGTCGGAGTAATGCTGCACCACTGGAATTTGTTATTGCTGATCTCAGTAGCTGCTTACAGTGGTGGGTAGTGGTCTGTCGTGTGAAAGGGGTAGTGGATCTTCCTAAGTGACCTATGAGATCATCTTAAATTGCTAATGTTGCTTACAGTTATAGTAATTGGGCATTATTCTGTAAAAAAACCAAGGGGCTGGGGAGGAAAATAAAGCAGTAACAGAATGAGAAGCAACACTGTTAAAATTTGTTTCCCTTATAATTCTATTTCCTTTCAAAATATCTCCTCTTACATACATGGGAAGGAGGTCAGGATACTGGTTGTGAGAGATCACAAAATAGTGAAGAATTTTTGGCACAGATGTACTTTCAGCTGGTGAAGTCTTTTTCTGGGAAACATCTCACTAAACAATTTGATTTTTCACAGATAATCACAACTTTTAGGTTGCTGGGGATTTTTTCTTGCACAAGTACAGAAAAAGATGAGGAACCTGTGAGACTCCAACTGAAATAAGCAGGCTCTAAAAACCGTAAAGAAAAGTAGCATCTCCTGATCACTCTTTGATATCCATGCAAGATCCTCACTATCCCGCAGGTGGCAGCAGGATGCCCTCAGTGTAAAGTTGCTTCTGTAAAAGTTCGCTGTCCCAAACATCTGTTTATCCCAGGGAACTCTTGAGTGCAAAAATATGGTAGGCAAAATTTGAGGTTGTGTCAGGATCTTCTGTGTGTATGGTGTGATATTGCTGGCAGCTTCACGTGTAAGAAGAGTGGAATGCAATGATTTTGCCTTTTCATGTTTTACAGATTTAAGGACCATTCCTGTCCCCTACTGCAATCTAGACCTGTCCCCTGACGCTGCCAAGGGCACCCTCATTCTTCATCCTCCTAAGCTGACACAGGTCCTGCTTGTGACACCTGGTATCACTTCTACAGCGTGAAACAAATGGGCTTTTACAAGCCTGGCTTTCTTGGACAAAATGTGACTAATTGCAGTCCCCAGTTGATTTGGTGTTTGCTGCTAGCACAGAGCTTTCTTTCACTTATTTCTGCTACTACTCTCCAGCATGCCAGATCTCACAGAAGGGTTGGGAGGAATTAGCCACCACACTTTTCGCAGCTGATTCCCCATGCTGAGCGCAAATCCTGTGCAGAAACCTGCACATTCATGCTTTCCACTGCACTCCAGTAGTGCATGGCCCTCCTGTCCCAATCCCACGGTCTGCCCTCCCCATCCCACAGCCCAGTGCAGCCTTCTCCAGCCATCCGGTGGAATGTGCTGGATGCATCCACCGACCCGTGCTCCCATGCACACAGCACCTCCAGTCTCATTTTTTAGCTTGTGAGGGTCCTGACTATTAACCCGAGCTGTGAAAAATCAGGAGATTATTTCCACTTTCTCTCCTTGCAGGGCTGGTCCAGGCCAGCTGTGTCCAGCAGGAAAAGCAGCGGTAAGTGAGCTCCACCTAAAGGCTTATCCTCTGCTCTCTCCCAGAAAGGAAGGAGGGATTCACAGGGATTTCATCATGCCTGAGCCTCACGCTGTGCTCCACCTCCAGGGGAAATGTAGGTTACTCAGCAAAATCTAGGAGCAGTCAGTAATGCCCTTTGCCTACATTGCAGCCAGGCGTGCTGCTGACCTAGCCTCATTTTGTATTTATCACTTTTTATTTTATTGTTTTCTAAGGTCATTCATGCAGTTATTTTGTCTGACAGCCGTGGCACTATCGAGGCTTAAATGCATTAAAATGTATTTATGAATATGTAAAAGGAGAGTTGTGCATGTCTCTGTATGTTTCTCTTTTATAATTCATTGAAAGACTGTAATATAAATCATTTCCAAAAAAGCTGTGATTATACAAGTCAAGGCTAGAAACTACAGCTTTTTGCATCCCTGAATAAACACAGTCTCATCTTCCCTAGATGTGTGTGTGCACATACACATCATATTCCTGTATCTGTCATTATTGTTTAAGGGAAAAATATCACAAGGTAGTGTTCTGAAGTTCATGGTGCCTGCAGATGAAAGCCACAGTTAACACATATATCTCTCCCTTGAGGCTGTTTCCAAGTTGGAGAATACAGATGAAGAGTGTTGGACTACCTGCTCCTCATTGTTCAAGGCCTTCCTTAAAGGCAGCATCAAATTTAAACAAAGAAACAGCATGGGAGAAATGAGGGAGCACGGGAACGGATTCTCCCAGTGCAGGGACTCTCTTGTGCATCAAAGAGAATGAAATATGTGAGGCAGTAGCATCTCTAGTCCCTAGAGTGGTAATATTTGAACATATCTAGCTCATGTAAGATTAGAATCGCTTTAAAGTTTGCACAGTCTTGCTGCAGCAGGTCACACTTCCAGTTACTGGGAGTGTTCGGACAGTGTGGAGATGTGTCTGACATCAGCAAGGTGATTGTTTCCACGGTTAAGAGGTGCAGGGTAGGTGAGGAGGAGCAAGGCAGGCGAGAGTGATGAAGAAAATGAGTGTAACACTGTGTTTCCTCAGTTAAGGGCAGCTGACTTGTGAACATCTGATGCTGAGGACTGCCAGTATCCTGAGCAGGTTCCTTGCAGGAATGGATCCTTGCCTCCTTTCCTCCCCCATCAGCCTCAGGCAGGAGGCTTTGCTGGCCAGGCTTTGCTCTCACTGAAGTCGCTGATCGCTCTTCTTCTGTGTGAATGAAAGCGGAGTTCAGTCAATATTGAGCACCCTTGAAAAATCCCACTCAGAATTCATTTAGTGTTTATTCAATTGAGTATTAATGATGGGATTTCTTTGGCTAAAGAAAATCCTTTACTGTCTTTTCATCAAATTCTAGAATATGGTGTCTTATTTCCCCCAAGTGTCCTCTGCTCTGTTTCATCTTCTGATGTATTATCTACAGTCTGTAGAACATAATTACATTTTAAAATATTGTTCCAGAGTTGAGAAATGGCATAATTTCTAAACATCGTAAAACAATTTTGTTGAAGTTCCAATAATCTCTTTGTCAATACTCTAAAGGGGAACAAAACAAGAGTTGGGAAAATCTGCATTTAAAAAAATGAGACCCATAAAAAGTACAGATGGAAAGAGTAAACATAGATGTGCAGTTTCCCATGGGATCACCCTGATCCCTCTTCTGCAGAACATTACGTCTGGAATATTTATTTGGCTCCAACAAGTGACCCCTGGTTTGGCCACAGAGAGCTGTGTTTGAACAGTCAGCTGAGGGGCTCAGGAGGATTTGGGCAGCAAGTGATGTTTCACTTCAGGAGAATGAAAGTGATGTTTCACTTGAGGAGAATGATGAGTGATTCAGGCCACCTGCTTGCTAAATTTTGACCATCTTGCAATTAGTGGTGAAATGTAGCTGCTTTCTAAGAGCAGTGGAGAGGGTCTAGTAGAGGTCTTTTCTCTTCTCCAGTCTTTCTGAAATGGTAGAGGGCTGTGAGGCTGAAAAGAGATGTCTGTGGAATAGAGCCTTGTTTTGTGCATATATTTACATATACACAGGAATATGGCACAAAGATCAAGAGTTCCTACTTCTAATAGTACCAAACTGCATCTTGGTAAAGCTAGGGGGCCGATTGCCCTTGTGAGTGTTTGAGTTATGCAAAAGCATTTTTAAGTCATTTTCAAAGAACAAAGCAGGCAGTGAGCATGTAATTTCAATACTTCAATACTATTTGGGTAAGTTCTTCAAATCTAATTTCTCATTCACTCAGACACCTACCTGGGACATTTTCAGTCTCACAGTTATAGATAAAAGTCTCTCTGACCAGCAGAGGTTGTCTCTGCCTTTCCTACAGGGACTATCTGGGAACGTGCACCCGCAGAAAACTCAGCAAACTCAAGTGCAAAGAGCAGCTTGATATTTCTGCCAATGCTGAGAGCGTGCTTAGCTCTCTCAGACTGCACTGCATTTACTGACAACTGCTCTGGTGATTTTACCACCTCACTTATGCACAGCTTCTGTGGGAAAACGTGGTCACCCAAGGCAGTGGAGACTCATCCCAGATCCTCCTCCACTCAGATGAGGGGTTTGATCCCCACGTGTTACAGAGTTGGTGACTGATGATTTCAGGGTAGAGGATTCAGCTCCAAAAATTATTTTGAAGGCAGAACTAGATCCAGCAAGTCAGAGGCTCTAGTGCTTAGGGTAGGGAGCTGGGGGAGGTGAATCCTGGCACACGACTTACTGCCTTTCCCCAGATTAATCTTTTTTATGCAGTGATTGACTACAGTACAAAATATCAGTGCAAAGCTCCATTATTTTTTATGTCTGAAAAGCCTCAAAAGAATGGAAAATTATCAAGTCTTGAGATCCATGTAGAGCTTGGAATACCAATTGCACATCTGAATGAAAACAGCTGTAACTCAGGATTTGCTCTTTAATTCTTTCAAGAATAAAAGATCAGGTTAATGTATGTAGATTAGCTGGGAATATGATTAACTTTTTTTAATATTTCATGGGATGCACTGCTGGTTAACATCTAAAGGAAGTATTAATTCTGACTCAGACAAATGATAGATATCCTTTTGTATTTTCATATATGTTTTTGATTCCTTGACCTTTTCTGAATGGTCTATTAGGAAAAAAAAAAAGGGGGCAGAACAAAACACTTTGATATATCATTCTTGGACCAAGCCAAACAAGATTACTTATTCCCCTTAATGAACTCTGAATTTTTTTATCTTGATATACATAAAGCATCTTTTTTGTACTATAGAACCATGAGGAACCATTTTCAGTGCATTAGCTTGCTTACTAACATAGTTTGCATTTTATTGGTGATTGTCCTCTCTGTTTTAAACAATAAATAGAGATTGTGACCCTTTGCTTGCAAAATAAAAGGGATAGACTCACAATTTGGATTTCCAATCAGCTTATTTGTACACAAGTTTGCAACAGATCAAACTTCATTGGGCTCCTCATTTCCATCAGTCTGCTGCATTTTTGTAAAGGTATCAGTCTCACTACCTCTTAGCTGTAATGTAATCTATCTTAGAAGGCTGTCAGCTCCTTGTCTTTCAAATAATTACAGTCAAAGAAAGCAAGACACATCCTCCCTCCCCCTCCTTACAACGGCTTCTTTAAGGGCATTTGGATTTTTCAAAAATATTTATGGCCCAAGTCAGAGGAAGAATGCTTTGCTAAGCAGAACTGTGTTTTGTAGGGGGTTTAATCCTATTTTAGGCAATAAGTAAGAAGCTACTGTCTCTAAACAAGTAGGACTAGACACTGAAAAAACACTCACCCACAGGAGGGAGCTCAGGGGCTTCTCTTTCCTCACATCACATACTAAGAACTGAGTTTAGACACACAGAACAGCAGAGCATGAGACTATTCCTATGGGACAGTAACCTCTCCTCTTTTATTTCCCTCCTCTTTCACAAAAACATTCTGCCTGCAAGTCACACAGTCCTGCCTGAGCTTCAGGGCTTTGTGGTAGGTCTGGAAGGACTTGGCAAACAGGTCTCAAGAAAAGCTCTCATGAAAGCCCAGCACAGACTGTGGTGTACCATGGATGTCAGTGAATTTTGCCTCTCCTTTAGTGCATGAGGCCTGTGACAGTAACTTACAAAAGCCCTGGTACAGGCTGGTGGCAGGTAGCCAGGCTCAGGAACTCTTGGTAAAAGTTCTTCAAGATCAGCGGGCAAGGTGAGGTGTTGTCAGGGGAGATATCTCCAAGAAAGCAGTGCGTTATTCCCTGTAATGATTCTTATAAAGGTTGAACCAGTAGACTGGCTTTAAAGCTGGGAGCAAAATAATTAAAATTTGCTACGTCATGGGCTCTTTCATTCTGGAAAACCACAGATTATTTCTGATAGGCACAAACTGTGAGGGCATTGTAAAGCTTTTCTTACAAGCAGAGGGGACCGCCGAAACTCTGGTGTTTGTCTCTGGTCTCCATGAGTGGGGAAATGTGGGGTAAAAAGATAATAGTACAGAAATTATAAGGGAAAATATAGCTCCTTCTTCCTGGACAGAACATGGTCAGCATGCCTGAATTCCCACACAGTCTAAGGAGGACAAAACAGAGGGTGGGGTGGGGTAGAGTGGAGTGGAGTGGAGTGGAGTGGAGTGGAGTGGAGTGGAGTGGAGTGGAGTGGAGTGGAGTGGGAGATGCTACAGCCAGGCTCTGTTGAAACCCTTGCAAGCTTTTCTTGAAACACAATTTTTTTCTGTGAGGCTGATTTGAGCAATTACAGTTCTGTCTCTGTGTTGTTGAGGGGGGTGTGGGTATAAATACCAGCCAAGCTCTTATCTCACTATAGATATTCTCTTTTTGGCTAAATTGGTTCAGGCATGGTCTCTGCTGAACCTCATCGTCTCTTCTTACCTGAGGACCACAATCAGGGCCTTGCTGTTCTGCCAGGTCCCATCCAACCCTTTTAGCCTCTTGTAGCACCCAGAATTCGTGTCACAGCCCCCCCATTTTGCACTGGCAAAGGAGACCAGTGCCAGCACGACCAGGGGGGAGGTGATGCTGGATATAGCAATTATCCCTCAAACATTCCCATTCCTTAGATAGCTGCATAGTGCTGCTGGTGTGCAGCAGCGTCTGTACCCATGCTTGGAGGTCATGCATATTTTGCAGTATAGTTATTTGGCTGTCAAAGGTATTGCTGACGTTTAGAATAAGGACTGGAATTTGCTATATATAATTAACAGTAGGGGGTGGTGCTCTTTTGGATAATGGGATCTTTAGATGCTGGAGGTTGAAAGAGAGTGGAAAAGGGATGCACATATGATGTTTCATATAAAGTAGTCTGGTGATAATGCCCAGCTCATGCTCCCTGCGCTGGCTCTTTGATGTTCAGACCATGCATCAGATGTGAAAGGAATGACTGACAGTCCTGGGATAACACATGGTGTCTAATGAGCTCACTGGGGCTCATCACTCCCAGTTCTGACATTTCAGTCTGAGCCCCTCAGCTTCTGGGGGTTGGATTCACCCTTTTGTTTGCCCACAGCTCTGTGTCACTGAAAAATGACCGTCTCCAAGTCACCTTCAGAAGACAGAGACAGTTCTTCCCATGCATCACAAACCTCTCTAACTGGTGTCTGTGGTCATGTCTGTCCCCCGTGGCTTTCCAGTGCTGACTGCCATCCTACTCCAGGGTTTGGCTTGCAAGGACAGTGTCTGTCACCCCTGCATTCAAAGTCCATACAGAGTCACCATGAGGCAAAGGAATTAGGCTTTGCCTGAGCAGCCACAGTAACTCCTGTTGCTGTGCTCCCTGTCAGACCTTGGGGGTTCACAGAATCACAAGGTTGGAAGAGACCTACAAGATCATCTAGTCCAACCCATGCCCTAACGCCTCAACTAAACCATGGCACTGAGCCACATCCAATCTCTTTTTAAACACATCCAGGGATGGTGACTCTACCACCTCCCCGGGTAGACTATTCCAGGACTTTATGACTCTTTCCATAAAAAACTTTTTCCTAATATCCAACCTATATTTTCCTTGGCACAGCTTGAGACTGTGTCCTCTTGTTCTGTCAGTTGTTGCCTGGAAAAAGAGACCAACTCCCACCTGACTACAACCACCCTTCAGGAAGTTGTAGAGCGTGATAAGGTCACCTCTGAGTCTCCTTTTCTCCAGGATTCCCTGTCACACGCAGGAGTGTGCATCCTCGAGCTGCTGTGGATGGCATCTGCTGCAGATAAACTGGGTGCAGTTGAACAGCTGGGCTGAACTCTATTCTTGGAAAGGACTTCCCCTCCTTACCATGGGACTCTGCCAGACATTGCTATGCATGGGAGCCAATCCAGTCTATCCCAGACAATCACTGTGGGACTGTGCTCACAGATGCCACTGACCCTTAATCCTCACACAGCAAAGATGCTCTCAACACCCTCATGATTTCTACCAAAACAATGGCTCAGCCAGGTTTCTGTGAACAGCACAGACATGCTCTGGCTGCCTGCAAATGCTGCTGTTTAAGAAGACAAGAACTGTGATATGAGATAAGAACAGTTATGTTGTTTCCTTGCAGCCACAAGAGACTGTAAGTGAACCTTCCTAAAACCTCATATTAATGGAGGAGGGACAGTTTCTCAGCAAATACCAAATACCATTCCCAAACTTTGGATCCACTGTTGTTTTGAGATTTGGGATTTGGGGACTGCCTGTCTTAAAAAGGCAAAATGGTATTTGCTCAATAGCCTAAGAGCTATAGATGAAAATAAGTCCTAGGTTTAGTCATCTTTTTGGTGGCTCTGGTTCTGTACATAAACAGGTCTACTCAAATTAAGAAAATACTCCATTTAGTATGTGGCATTTTAATATTTGATTAGTTTTTAGCTTTTGACAGATGTTTTGACAGTTTTTGGCTTTTGTGACAGATGTGATGTGTCACATTTCCAGGCTTTTAGAAGGTAATGGTGAGTCTCATGACCTTTCCCTCCCCAAGAGTTGCTCAGCCATTGAATTCTGGTGACACAGGGTGCAAATAATTGTTTCAGCTAGGCTGGGTATTCCAAGCATGGCATTTCATATCCAGTTCACTTTTCAATGGTTTATTTGTAATTTCTGTTAAACCACAGTTAAAGTTACCCAACATTTGGCCACTAGATCAGTAACAGATGACCCTTGACAACAGCACAGTTTGCTTTGAAGGCCAGGATAACTAGAAAACTGAGAATAAATTGATAGGTTAAGAGGTTGTCTGTGGGAACTGATGCCCATCCTCTGTCCAAATGCCAACTTCCAGAGTGCAGTGCTGTCATCTGGCTGACCTTCTTCTCTGTTCCCCTGCTGCCCATGGCCTAAAGTAAAAGCACCTCTCTGTAGTCAGAGCCAAGTCGGAAAAAGAAGAAACTCTCAAAAATATCCTTTCAGAAAAAAAGAAAGGCTTCTTAAAAACAAGTCCTCATGCTTTTGCCTTTGTCACAGCCCACACTGTGGTACCAGCACCATGCAGCAACCCAGGACATTTTGTACTTCTGCTCCCAGATTCAATCCAGCCTGGTTAGTCCTGTCCTCGCTGCAGTCGTGTGCTGGGAGCACCGGCCTGACCTTGGATTGTTTCCTGGGAGTCTTCCCCCACAGCAGCACCCCCTCGTCCCCCATCTGCTGTGCCCCTTGGTCCCTAGGAGTTGCACTCCTCGCAGTGGCAGGAGAGGATGTAGCGGTAGGTGGCCGTGAGCCGCATGCCCCCCGAGCACCGCAGCCTCATGGCCTTCAGCTTGGAGGTCTGGGGCCGGCAGCAGTGGCAGGTGGAGCGGAAGGGCTGCTTCAGGACGGTGCTGAAGGAAACCATCGGCTCCGAGCGCGAGGTCTGGCTGCACCGGCCTTCGCAGCGAGCCAGCAGCACCATCTGCGGAGGAAAACACACGGGTTAGGAAACGTGTCCCCAGCACACAGCTGACACCAGCAGCCTCCTTCCAGCCTGGCTGGGGTTTTGTCGCTGCATCCCAGCCCCACACCGTGCTTTGCCCCTGGGCTGTGTCTGAGAGAGTGGAGGAGATAACACGGGCAGGAGGAAAAGCAAGGCTCCTCCTGAATTCCCTTCCCCTGACACCAACAAGGACTGCAGGACCTGGATTGACCTCAGGGCTCCAAATGATCACAGCCAGCCTTGCTTTCCAGACACTGTGACTGCAACTGCGAGTTGCTGACCCCAGATTTGTAGCAGCCAAGCCCTTAAATCATCAGCCAGACTGATACCTCGGTTGGGTATTTACCAGTGTTTTGAGTATATACACTAGTGGTCAGCAGAACTGGTTCTCAGGGACAGCGAAATGTCCAAGTACTTAGATATATGAACATGTAAAGTAGAAATATAAAGAAGATGCTCAGTTTATTGCTTTAAAGAAGTGTGTTTCTAGCTCACTTCTTCGACAAAGATCCCCTTGAACATGTATTTGCAATTATATGTGTACCTATATATCATTGCATCAGTTGTATCTGTATGAAATGCACTGCATAGCATAAGGCAGTGAAAATATAAGAAAAGTTGAATAGGTTGCCAAACATGAGGGTTCACTCATGAGGTTTCCCAAAAGCAGTGCAGCTCCATGTTTCTTCTGAGTTCACCATGTGAGCTGTGACCAGAACGAGGTAACTTGCACAACAGGAGGCACTACGGAAGGAAAGTCCGTGGGCAGTCACCTACTCCCCAACAACCCCTTGTTGAGCAGAGATAATGGATAGAGCATTAAGTACTGCATAAATCTTGCAAAGGACCCTCTAAATGATGTGTTAGAAACAGCTGTTACCACCTTGATAACGGGTGTTTTACAAGTTTGAACAGACTCCGATACTTTCAAGGGGACGGAAATATTAAATCCATGTCAGCTAATTTTGCTTAACCAACATAAACTTCAATATCAGCTTGTAATAGCGTCTAAAGTAGGCAGTAAAACAGCTGTAAGTCTTTCCTATAACCACGGGAGAACATTACATTTTAACCATGCTGCACGTATCTCAGGTTTTTTTCCAGACAATCTGGAAGAACAACTACAAGTGTGACAGCAAATATTTTGCAGTGCTAAACCTTTTTGGGCTTCTTTCTCTACACAAACTCAAAGGGCTGCAAATCTCTAAGTCATGCAAGCAGGTACATCGAATGTTTAATTTTCTCTTTAGTCAGAGTTGTAAGGAAAGATGAGATAAAAGAGAGAGAGAATATCCCTGAAATCAAGTAGGAAATGCCAGCACTGTCTGTGTCCATGGCAAAGATTCTGGTCATCCATTGTACAGTGCTCAAAAATTACTCTTCCAAGAGCACTTGCATGCTAAATGTTTTGCTTGAAAATGTATTAATGTATTAATATATTAATGACAACACTTCCAGTCAACACAGGTCACAAGGAAGATGTCTTCATGAGCTGATGATCTGTGCTTGGGACCATCTTGCTTCTTAGTTAAATTAAAAGATGGGTTCTTGGTGCTCTCTGACAAATTTGCCATCCTTTAAGATTTGTAGCATGAATTTATGGTCTCCTTTCTGCGGTGCTGCATATTCATACATAAATTAAGTTCAGCTGTTAGTAGTAATATCGTGGGAAGGCAATTTCAGTGTATTGTTGAGTCACACCCAAGCTTTGGACCTGTAAGCTATGTCAAGCTCCTTAATAGCAGGGTCTTTAGTGTACAGAGAACATGAAAGGGACAATCACTACAGTGCTGTCACCCCATTAACCACAGATTAATTCAAGATCCACTATTTTCCCCTTGATAAACAAAACTCACTTCCCAGGCAGGCAGCTGGTGAAGGTGTCTAATTAGATACCAACTATGCAGGTATCTAATCCTGCCTGTATTGCAAAGGAAAGGAGCAGTCTGGGACATTTAACCTGGTAATTTCCTTCCCAGCATCTTGACAGCTCTTGTTAGGTCCCCTGCTTTGACCGGTTCACCAGACTGTGCACTCTCTGTCACAGGCTGTTCCCAAACATTTGGCTGAATCACAGAATCACAGAATCACAGAATGAACTAGGTTGGAAAAGACCTTGGAGATCATCAAGTCCAACCTATAAAATTTGGGGGCGAAGAGCAATCCAGCAGCACCTGACGACTGCTTGAAGACTTCAAAGAGCTGAAGTTTCCTCAGGAGTCGTAAAGGGGGACGTGAAACAGCCAGAAATTGCTTTTTGGGAGGTTCAGCGCATCCCTAGAGTCCCTTCCAACCAATCATTTCTATGATTTCAGCCGAAATGTGACAGCACACATTGCTGTATGCTGGGGCTGATTTCTGATGGTTGATGCTTCTGGAGCTGGAAAAATCAGTCACTTTCTGGTACTGTTATCTTAAGA
Source organism: Eulacestoma nigropectus (assembly GCA_013397775.1). Taxonomy (NCBI): domain Eukaryota; kingdom Metazoa; phylum Chordata; class Aves; order Passeriformes; genus Eulacestoma; species Eulacestoma nigropectus. Next base: position 205,377 of record VZTE01006370.1, on the reverse strand, counting down.
ATTTTTATGGCACACGTCTGCTTCTGTATCTGCAGGTACTGTCAGAAATGCCAATAAAAATAAAACAAGCCCTCAAGAAACTGGCAGGACTGGAGAAGAGTTGTCCAGAGTAATTATGGCGTAGAATTATCTGATATGCTAATATCTCTGTCTGAATATATTTCTCATAAACAGCTGGCTTCCTAATGCAAACCCAGCCAATATTTAGTCAATGTGCCACTGTATTTATAATTTATAATTTACAATTTATAATTTCTAAGCCTCGTCTTTAAAAACTTGTTTTAGTTTGTGGAGGCTCTAATTTTAATCTGCAATTTTTCTGGCTACTTCGTTTTTCATAAGATTAAGGTCTGTATTTATATAATGTAGAATTACACAGTGTTGGTTTTATGCCTTGTTTTTTGGATGACAGTGTAAACTCTTAAAAATGGCACAAACCCAACATTATCAAGTTGAACTTTCAGGCTAAAAAAAAATATATAAAATTTCCCATTTTCATAGCTTTCTAACCTTCTGGGCTACCTGAAGTCCTAGCCAAAATTTTCCTTCCTCTTCATAAATCCAGAACAGCACCAGTGGATTTTGGCAGGTGTGCAAATGAGCTGGAAATAGCATATACTTTGAAAGATTTGTTTTGCCTTTTAATCAATTGCACCAGCTGCTTATTGCTTCATGTACTGTAGTGCAATAGAGATTATCACCTAAATAATTAGTAACGCTATGATGGCATAGCACAATAATACAGTGGGTGTGTATATATAGTAAAAACATGTGAGTATTTTATAACCTGACACCTCTTGGCTCCCCTTGTCCCCTGCACATGTGAGTTTGTGCGTGTCACCTTGCAAGGCTGGATGCAGAAGCACAGTGTCCTACAACAAGGGAACCACGTGGGTCTATGAGCAGCTAGGAAAGATTATTATCATAATCATTAGCATTAGCATTATCATTATCGTTATCGTTATCGTTATCATTATCATTATCATTATTATTTAAAGTCAGCAGTCTCATAGGTACAAAAGAGAGCAACCTGAATCCGAGGCAATGTTTGACTCTGATCATTTGAGCTGTATTCTGGAAATCCAGAAGCTGTGAACTGGTTTGTTATTAAAGGTGTTTGTAGTCCTCTTTTCTGCACCTCCAGTAACAAGCTGAAGCCTGAGAGCAGATGGGCTGAGATGCCTGAGAACAGATTTTCACACGGTTCCTGTGGCCTGGCTGCAAGCAGGCATTACTGAAAATCTCCTGAGCTACCTCAGGAGTAAATATCTTCAAACATCTGCTAAATCTTTCTTCATCTGCTCTGTGTGTCTCTAGGCTGGATTCTTTAGTGCAAGGCTGTCAGTGGTAGCACACTTCTGGCACATCTGGACAAAGCACTTGTGACAGCCAAAACTGGAATGTAGGAGGCTCTGGGAGCAGTGAGGGAACCCAGAACACTGATGGAGACCAGTGGGCCTCCATGACAGAGGTCAGGGCAAATCCAGTATAGTCGGGAAAGGTAATACTTCATGAACGGATACAAACATTTCCTTGAAGACAAAGGAAAACAGTTTTTCTGGAACAAATGGCCTTCTTCCATCCCTCTTTTGTGTCTCTTTTGTACGTTTTGTTACTATAATGGACTATGTTTCCAAAGGATTTGGAAAACTGTTTTCGTCGCCTGCCTGGGGCCACAAGCAAAAGGGATTTTAATGATTAAATTATATTGGCTGGATGTTTAACAAAACTGCTTCCCATGTGGGTACAATTGGCAGCCTCCACAGAGAAACACAGTGGACATAATCCTTTTTCAAGCAGGACAGACAGCAAACATAATATGTCTTGCAATTTCTGAAGTCATTTTTAACTTCTGTAACTCTACGCTGCACCAAAAGGGAAAACATATGGAGTGAGAAAGGATATCTCAGTGAAACCAGTCTATCACCCCAAAAAAGGGCAAAGTCTCTGCTTGACACTGTCAGTCCAAGCTTCCACAGTGGAAACTTGGTGGAAACAAGAGGTACCACAATTCCCACATCTACTCCCACAGAACTTTCCATTTTTTGTCTTGGTTACATTTTATCACTATATATATAAACAGACATTGCATTTAGTTTTCATTAGCATGTCTAATATTCCTCTGTGTTTATATGCTAGATCCAGAACAGAAGCCATATGTCTACCAGGATGATTCAGATCCCCAAGACCTTAAAACAAAACAAAACAAAAAGCTTGAATTAAGAGAGTTTTCTAGGAAATTATTTCACTTTGTATGGAAACTGTTTTCATTTTCCATTTCATGAGAAAGTCCATGCAACTCACAGTATTGTTATAAAAGTGTTCTTGAAACTGTTGTGGAATTTGGGAAGCCAAAAGATGTGATGATATTTTCAAACATGATTTCCATTAAAGGCTTGATTTAAAAAGAATCACTGACTTTTGCAGCCAGAATTGAGAATGTTTATGTCAACAACTTTTTTCCTCAAAGCTCGGTTTTGAAATTATATGGTTTTCATTACAATGTGTTCTGTGTCTTCGTTTCCATCAGCCCCACTCCTAAAGGCCTGATTGCTTTTTTTTGCTTTTCTTTGTCATTGGGGATGATAAAAAAAGTGAATTGTTGATGGGTTCTCTTCCTTCCTTCCTTCCTTCCTTCCTTCCTTCCTTCCTTCCTTCCTTCCTTCCTCTTCTCAGGTCTAACAGGTGATCAGAAACGTGCAGAGAGGGGAGGACTGGTAGCACACAGATACCTGTAGGCAAAAGCCACCCACACAACCCACACACCTACACTTTGTCACCTTTGCCTCTTGCTGGAGCCAACTGTGATAAAATCAATATTGCACAAACTGCTGCACCTCTGCAGTTCTCTCTGTTGATGCCAGATGTCTCCCACACAGTAAGAAAGTCTAGTTGAAGCTAAAAGCAAATCAAAAGACCTTTCCTGAATCTCAAGTAATGCATGATTTTACTGTTTGGATTCAGAAGAAGTAGGGCAATAGTCTCTGGGCTCCCACTGCTGTGGATCAGTATGGTTGTGCAAAGCCAGGCAGACAGCACTGCTGAGAGAACAGTGTAGGGCAGCCCAGAGCAGAGCAGGGCTCGCTGTGTGCAATTCTGAGGCTGTCAGCCCCTCTCTGCTGAGCAGGCACAGGACAAGCCCAGCTGTCCCGGTGCACAGCAGGAGCACAGAGCACCCAGCAGGTCTTACTTGCTTTTCTCTGTGCTTTATTTTAGGTTTTATGACCTGCAGCTACCTGTGGGGTTCCCTCACCCCTGCACTGATTATGGGAAGCAAGGAACTCATTCTGCACATGAAGGCATCTGCGGGTGTCTGCAGCCAGTGCTGCATCCATCTCAACTCTGTGGATCCTCTCTCCTTGTAAATGCTCCCAGGATCGCTGCTGCTGGGGTTTGCCACCAGGCAGGCACCCCTCTTGTCCTAAACCCATTCACACTCTTCCATCTCTCCCTTACCCAACACAGGGCTGGCAAAGGCACTGGCACTGGCAGCTGTTCCCTTTCCTTAATCCAGGGATGTGAGTGCCTGAGGCAAAACCCCTTCCCATGGGACAGAGGGATGGCACAGTCATCTGAATGTACAGACTGTATTAACTCAGACAGAACAAATTAGGACAAGACAAAAGGGACCAGCAAGGATTTTCCCATTGTTTCTCCCAATTCTTTTTCTCTACACAACGAAATAAATGGCTCTAGGCTACATGCACAGGCTGCTAAACCATTTTGACACTGAACTTTTCAGGCTTGAAATCCCAAATGAAAGCCAATCTTGTATTTCTGTCTGCTCCTAAGCCCTACAGTTGCCATCCAAATGTCATTCTGCATGAAAACAAAGGCTTTGAAAAGGGGATGGGCAGGGAGAAAATAAGCAATGTTCTTCACAACCTTTTTTATTACCGTTTTAGAGTTTGGTTCTTTATCTCAGTACTTCACCTACGGTAGCTATGGACTTACATGCTCCGGATTAAACATCCCCTTGAAGGATGGGCTGACTGGGGTGATCTAAACTTCCAAAGTAGCCCATCTCCTCGGGACCATCAGCTGAGATCCCAAATGTGCTTCTTAGAAACTTACAATTTACTGCATCTAAACGTTACCATCACCATGCATTTCTCCTTTTGAAAAGGTGAAAAGAGAGTCAAGAGCCTTTATCTCCAGTCCCAGTTCTTATGTACACACAAGATGTCTCCACATCTGTGTCCCTCTGCAGCTCGATTTTGGTAGATAGGGATTCACACAGGGAAAATCACCCAGAAGGGCTCATTTTAACAACTCTTCCCTCGCAGCATCGTGCTGTGAGGAGGTGAGGGGAGGCCTTACCTTGGAGCTGCACTTGTAGAGAGGGTGGCTGATGGAGTCGACGTAGTGGTGCCTCATACAGCGGCTGGGGTCGGAGTCGATCAGGAAGGAGCCGTCTGTTTTACTGTCCGTGTCTCCCATCATCACCAGCAGCGAGAGCATGGAAATCGAAGCCGCGAGTACATGACTTCCCATTGTCGAGGAACTTCTCGCTGGTAACACCAGAGGGAGGTAGAGCATTAAAAACCCACCAAATTCTGGAAGCCAGTTCCTTTCCAGGATGGTGAAAAGTCTGGTTTAAGTGTCTGAGCTGTCATTCTTCTTCTCAAGTTTGAGTCTGACGAGATTGTAATCCATCAAAGAATCTCCTGCACAGCTGGAATAAAAGCAATGTAAATCACAGTCCTGTGCGAAAAGACCTCTAGAGAAAATGGACATAAATAATATTAAGGCACTCGGGACCTTTGCTAGCCAAAATACCTGCTCTGAGTGAGCATCATTCCCACAGCAGGCAGGGAATATGGCATTAACGAAGGAGGTGTCAAGGCCTTGTTACTTTTAGCACTGTTCTATCATTTCAGGGAGAACCTTTTGACTTTTAACATCAGAAGTGGTGCAATGCCATTCTTTTCCACTTGGTGATGACCCTGTTGTATTCCCCTCAAAACTGGTGATTAGTAATACATCAGAAATTTCTGTGAATCGAAAGAACTCTGTATCCACTCAAAGTGCCAAAGAAGGGCAAAGCTTGGCTGCCTTCCTCATTACAGATGGGAATTTCTGGCCTAGGTAGCACATGGAAAGGCTGGAGGCAGGTTGAGCTGTGGCTCTAGAGGCTGCCTGTCTCTGGTGTGCTGCAGGGACAAGGAACAACCCCAGGATGGAGGGATGCTGAAGGTCAGAGCCCAGGCATGAAGAAAGTGGTCCCCCAGCAAACTTGCTGAGCACAGACCTGCACTGCATGAGGAAATACCTGGGCCTCTGTCTGTCCTGCCCTCTGAGTACCAAACTCCCAGGCACACACATGGACAGGCTTTACTTGCTTACTTGTCATGCAGCACTTGCTCAGTATCAGCCTCTTCCCTGCTTATTAAAGAGCAGCATCTGAAAAATACATTTATTATTCCATAAAATCCAAGTCGTATCCCAGCTATCAACTGGGAAGAAATATGTTTAGGTGGAGACATATGTCTATCTACCCAGGCGTCTGGATTTCTGGTTCATGTTGGAGATCAGGAGGTTCCCCAGGGAAAAGGCCCAGGACAGCCCCTGAAATGCTGCCCAGAGCTTTGTGCCAGCAGGGGAAGGAGAATATCTCACTCAGCTGCTTCTTCACAGTCCCTTGATCCTTCTCACAAAGCTCTTAGTCCCAACTGGGTGATTAATTTCACTTTTACTACAAACAGATATAACTTGAAAGAGCTGTGAATTATCCATCTAAACACAGCCCGATGAAGGATAGTCAGAGGATACTCATCAGTACAGTTAAAAGTGCAAAGATTTTCTGAAGAAACTTAGGATAAAACAGTTCTCTGTTCACAAAGAAACGCGCCAGCAGAGCCTCTCGAGTATTTAAAGAGTTGATGTGTGCCTTTATTGCCTTATGCAAGCCTCTTTCAAAACTGTTTCCTGGTTTGCTGGCAGTCCTCTAAACCGACTGATACTCATCTCCCAAACTGCCTCCCCACCAGAGTGCTTGATGATTTGTGTATTGCTTTATAGCCTCCTCCAGCACTTCTGTGAGAGGAGTGCCTAGCGGTGACAAACACTTCCAGAGTTCATCCAAGTTGGGATGGTACTGATGTGACATCCAAAGTCTCATGCTGGGAAGAAATGTTATTAGGGATGCTCTGTGTGTCAGAGAGACAAAGATGCTCTGTGTATTAGACATTTTTGTTGTTGTTGTTTCAGGCTGTTATCCATGTGCTTAAGGAGGAAAGGAAAAATTATGTCACTGTGGATTTAAGTGACAATATATTTTTTTCCCAGAGTCTGAAATATGACCTGGTGTATTTTCCTCAGCAAATGGGGCATTAAAAATATACTGTGTCCTTGCAGTATAAAGAACTTAAACAAACAACACTAAACACTTAGGATCTCAGACACATTGATGCACAGCCTCATTCATGTCAATAAATATCCCTCCAAACATTTTAGCAGCATAGGAGAGAAATCTCTCGGTCATGGGAGCTGGGACAGACTCCCTCCCTGAAGTGAACTCTGCTACTCCAGTTCATGCAGATGATGCCCAAGGATTAGCTAACAGGAGGAGGGATGCACTATTTTTTTCTCCATGTTTAACCTTTTACCTACATTCCTATTCTTTTTTGTAAAGAGGCTGACCAAAACATGCTGCTTGGCAAGGTCTCCCTCCAACATAGTTAATCATTATTACACACCCAGTAATTCCCTCTCTGTCCAAATAAATTTACTTGATATTAGACGGTCTCATTTCATGAGATATTACACCCAGGGATCCCCGTTTCCCATTCTCTCTGTCCCACTGTTAATTCTGTGCTTCTATATCTTTCCATGGTTTTGATCAGTATGATTTAATACAGTGAGAGAAATCTGAAGTCCTGGCTCAGTTTTCAAAGGCTTATCTCCCTAGTTTTCTTCAGGAAATAATTGGATGACACAGAGTCTGCTTCATGAAAACACTCTGAGAAAGCTGGAAAGACACAGGGAAAAGTGTGAGAAAAGGAATATGGCTGTACCTTCTTCAGGATAAGCACAGTACAAAAAGTATTAACACTTCCACAGTATTTTAAAATCGCCCTGACATTTTACTAGCAAAGAAATGTAGCAGGCTTTGGTAACAATACTTTGAAAGAAGTAAAAAGTATCACATATTTATAAGAAAAAAAAGAGAGAAAACCATTGTGAATGTGATCCATCTCCTGTGAAATAGATGGTTACAGTTGTTTATAGACACACTGGCAAAATGTGTAGGTGTATCTCCTGACATACCTATGGGAAGCATGCACATACATTTTTCAAGCACATATGCTTTATATAATCTATATGGAAGAAAAAGTCTTAGAGGGACATTTAAACACATAGAAGTTAGGGTGTAGATTTTTGATTCTGTGAGAAAAAAGTTGAAATATTTTCTCTTAGGTACATCACCATGATGAGGTATGTTGGCGTGACATTTTCCATTTCCAGTTGATATTGTGCAATGGCATTTCACTTGAACTTAGTATTCTTTTTTTTTTTTAAGTTAAAAATTGCATTCCTTTTGAAATGCTGTCTGAAATTATAAAATCCTGGATAGCACATGCTATCAGGACTAGCATAAGTAGTTTCCAGTCTATACTTCCGTCCAAAAAACAGAAGCAAGTACAATTGTGATCATAAATCATCATTACAATGACATTTTGTTTCATTTGGAAAGTACATTGTTTTATTAAAATCAACAATTTCACAGAGAAATTTTGTTCTTCTATTTCAGCTGGTTTTTCCTCACTTTCTTTTCATGTAAAACCTGTGGCAGACAGCTCATCTGCCAAGCTAACAAAAAGGAAGCCTAAACACTCCTTCTTTACAGCACCCTGTAAAGAAAAAGATGGAAAGGTGACTTGATATCCTCAGGCTGAAAATTTGCCCCAAAAATATATAGCCTAACAGTGGATGGAAATCACTAGTTCACATTTTTTTCAGAATTCACTGAGATACAGGATGTACATTTTGTTAGCTATAGGCTTAGTTCCCTTTCCATATAACTAGTTTTCAGGCTTTCATAGAGACAGAACATACTAAAACTTGTTACAGCTGTTACCTAAAACTGCTACAGCTGCTAACCTAAAAACTTCAGGGGAAAATAGAAGACATCCCAAAGAAAAACCATATTAACATACAGTCTAAAACTATTGCACGTGGACCTAGGGGCAGAGGTAGGCTTATTTTTCCAACTCCATGTTCTTTTGAGCTGCTTTCTGTATAATAGAGATTTCTTATCATAGTTCTAATATCATTTAGAGAGTGGTGAAGGTTAAGGTTTTGTTTTCCTTTAAGGACAGAAGAACATTCCATCATCTGGAATTATTTAGCCAGTCACTTTGTGAGAACGTAAACAGAAATTCCCTTTTTTGCTATGTATCTTGGAAAAAATTAAAGAGCTGAGCAATTCTCCAAAGGTCTGTTGGATCTGCACAGCTTTTACCCTGGAAGGTAGGAAGAGAGCAGTGGAAAAGCTCATTTATGGTGTACTTCTAGTTAGTTGTTCCCTGAGCCCCGTGTTAGGCGTTCATGTATGTTCAGCACGGCCTTCATTTGCGGTGCATTTTCTGTGTTTGAGACTCCTGCTTGAAGATGAGGGCACAGTTTAAGTCACTCAATGCTTTTTATGTTTTGGAGGCTGCCAAAATCCCGCTGAAGCAGCGGTGTGTGTATATAACTTAAGCCTGGCCTTGCATGCTGTGCAAATTTAGTAAACACAATTACTTGGATCCTACCATGCGGTTCCCTCATTCTGAATTTGTTATGTAAACACAAGAGTTGCAAGACTACTCAGTTTCTCCAAACTCCAGACCTAAAAAAGTGTCACTAACTATGTATGTGTATATATATGTGCATGTGTGTAAATTCGCTGCTGCTGTTCTCACCAAAAAGAAAAGCCGCAAAGTTCTTCATGAGACCAAAATGGATTTCTCAAGAACTTTATCAAATTTGGAAAAGTTTAGATTTTCCAGGAAGATAAAGGTTTGGGGGCTTCACTCTTCAAGATCTGAACTGGAGTGGAAACAACTGTGATGGGCAAATTACTCAGTCAGGCTCCACCAGGGTTTGTTCCGCAGGGTTAAATCCTCCACTGCCGTGACAAGGGCAGCATGGTCTGTTCCCAAAGATCCTTCAGCACCCACAGCACTCTGACAGCTTCCAGCCCACGTAGCCATCCACACCATGCCTGGGAACAGCTTGGGAAGCACTGTGAGCTGTGGGACTGAGTCGCACCAGTGCCAATCTGAGCCATTCCAGAGGACAGTTCATGGGGTAGGAGAGGCAACCCCAGATGAGACGCTGCGTCTGAGCCTGCTTTCTGTGGAACCACCTCAGAGTCTTTGTCACTTCCAGCGTACCTTTTAGCTCTGTGAATAAATGCAATCATCTTCTTATCTAGCTATTTTACTGTGGCCATTTCTGTTCCAGCAGTGAAGGAGCTGGCCTCCTGTACATGCTGTCGAAAATCCTCACTCCACTCGGCAGCCGCCTGTCAAAACACCTGACAGAGCCACTGAGTGGCCATGTGGCAGCCAGGCAGCAGCAGGTGAACACAGGCAACCCCAGCTGTTTGAAAAATGCCTCCATACAGCATTTGAACAGGTTTCTTCCTATCCTGAGGCAGGGCAAATACCAAACCAAAATTTTTGAGTGAGACCCTTACAGGTCTAGATAAGTGAATGTTCCCCCAAGGTCTCATTATGCTAAAGAGGGTTTGCTTGACTGACATCCAGCTGTGCTGGAACTTGTCCCCTTCCACACCAAGGGGAATGTCTTCATCCATGGTCCAGGAGCTCCATCCACCCCATTACACAGCAGGGCAGTGTGTGCCTGCAAGGAGCGTGCACAAACAACACACACCCCTGGCCAGAGCTGGCAGCAGCTGGTGGGCAAGAGGAGAGGGGAAGGAAAAAGGCAGTAAGAAGGAAAAGAGGCTCAAAAGAAGGAAATTTAAGCCTCTTCATATGGTTGTCCACAGTAGAGAAGCCCATCTTCTGGTCCTACTAAGGCTGTGCTGTCCTACTGTGTGACTGCCAGTGTCTGCAGGCATTGTCCCTCAAAACTTGAGAAGATATAAGGGATGCTGCCTCTGAGCAGTCAGAAATGGCAAACCCACTGATAAAGTAAATGAGAGAAACTCCTGCAAACCATTTTTTACTGCAAACCTTCCTTAAGTCTTTTAATATTTCAGGAGATGAATACCAGTGACTGTAAGCAGACTGAAAAAAAATAAATAGGAAGACCATGGCATGTGAAGCAGAAGAAGCAGCACAGCAATTGCAGCAAACATAACGGAAGCACCCTGAGAGCCTCAGCACTCATGGGATGAGCATACACAGGACTGATTCCCTGGGCTTATTTAGGGCCCCGAAAGTGTTCCCGCTGTGGGGACCCAGTGCATGAGGTGGAACAAATCCAGCTGAATGGCACTTGAGCTGTCTGAACTTCCCTCTGCTTTTGAAGTTCCCAAGAATATTTCCAGCCCTTCAGGTAGTAGGAGAGGGGGAGCAGGAGGTGCCTTCCTGCTCGGTGGTTGAAATAACAAACTCCAGTGGGTACTGCAGGCTGGCGCCCGGCCAGCAGACAGGCACAGGCCGACACGGAGAAAAGGGTTTAATACACTCGCAAAGAATAACTACTGGGGGACAAAAGAGTGCTTGTATTTTTATTCTTTCCTTTTCCTGCTTCCAGGAAGCTTTAAATAGATTGATTAGGGGCATGCATGGGATATCTCTGTAATGAGGGAGTAGAGCCATTTAATGGTGAGGTGATGCCAGCCTTGGATTCTTTCTTTGTTCTTGTGTCTCGCTGAATATCAGAGTAGTCGTGATCTTGAGTCTTGGACAGCAGAAGAATACAATTTTCCACTTAGTCATCCATCCAGAGGGTGATGGATGGGACTACTCCTCAGTGAAGCACCAGGTGCAGAGCTGTGCAGTCTAGAGCTTCCCATCCCTCTCAGGAGGCAAATCAGCAAGGGTGGCTGCTGGCTACAGTGCAAATGTTCCCAGCCAAGCATTAGCTATAGGACTTGCTTCAGTAATTACCTCTACTTCAATCTTATGACCCAACATGAGGCAAAATTACTCTTGGCCAAATTACAAGTTGCTGAGAGGTCTAGGGCATTCAGGCATGTGTCCTCTACCTGTTGGAGTGCGTTGCAAGCAGGTGGGCAGTTTTTGTTCTCTGTCTTTTGCATATTTTCCAGAGAACACAAAGGCCTGTAGTTATCAACAGATGCAGGAGTAGGAATGGGTCTTTTTGTTCTTTAACACTAAGCAAACACTCCCCTGCCACTGGGACCAGCAGAGAGTGTTATGCATGCCGGAGACAGCACATGATTGAAGGGGATGTTCCCTCTCTTCTGACCCCAGGGGCAAAATCCTTTCCTCTTTTATACACAGGCAACATTCAGACCACCATCCATATACCTCATCCTCTGATAATTAGGGAACCTAAATATTTGGCTCATGGTAACAATTCTATGTCTTCTAACAAGGGGAGCTGCGTCCCCCTAGGTCCCACTCCCTTTGAGCCGTGCTGCTATGACAGCAATGTCATTGTCACTGCCATGGTATGCTTAACCTTTGCCAAACCAGAGCTGAGGCATTAACTCAGATCCTCAACCCACATGTCTTAAAGGGCAACAGAACCTGTGCTGCCTCGGCCCGACACAGTCTGCAGCTCAGTAATAACAAGCAGGAAAATGTGACAAGCGTGAGCCGTGACAATGATTGATGCAACTAGAAAAATAACAAAGAGAAGCTGAAAAATAGCAATGGGGAGGAGGAATTCCTGGGACCAGTGTCTCCGTGGCACCAGCAGCCCCCCTACTCTTGCACCAGAAGAAAGGCTACACTCTCCTGTAGTAGAAAGGATCTCCATGCCACACAGTGAAATTCCAGCAAACAGGACAAGGACTGATGGTGTCTGGAAGTGGTAGTACCACTGCTACCCGGATAATAGTCTGAATTAGATTATGTGAGAAAAGGAGGAATATATAGACGACCAGCTGCTCAAAGGCTTACTACAACCTTGCTTTTATTGTTCTGCTAAGTTAGAGGTGGGGCATCAGAGGGATTCCTAACATACCACTACTGAGAAATTTTAATATGTTCCACACTGACACATATAAAAAGGAAATAACAGCTGATCACAGCCAGCAGAGACTGCAACATCTCTTCGTATGCATGCACAGAAGTGTGGTCAAAGTGGGGTGCTCTTGGCTCGGGCACCTGAGCTAACCTGACCCAACTAAACCTTTCTCCTGCCACTGAGTTGAGTTTCAGCAAAAGGACTGTCAAGTGTGAAGTCAGGCATCAGAAAAAGAGGTGATCTGGACATGGCTGTTCACCCCATCCCGAGATACCAGGACATGGAGAAGGGCAGGGGAGCTGAGGGGCAGAACACTTAACACTGATGAAAAGAAACACGTGTTTACACAACCGACAACGATCCGGTGGAACAAGATATCACAGAGGGCAAAAGTTTAGCTGGGCGCAGCAGAAGGACCTGTTGTGTATGGGGGGCTTACAGCCACAAGGGTTTAATTTCTAAAGAGTTTTTGGAAGGGCTATAAACCCTCGGGACTCTGAGAGTTCAGTGGATGGGGTTAAGGAAAATCCTTTGCCCCAGCAAGTTACCCCATAGCTGCTGCCACAGGGTCTCTGTGTCTTTGATGTGGCCGCTGCCAGCCACGCTCAAGACGTGGATTGCTCAAATAACAGGGGGCTGTGGCACAGCCTCATGTAGCAAAACCTTTCTAAAGCTCACAGGGACAAGTCTCTCCTCATACTCAGAAGGACATTTGAGACAGAGGAATTTGTAATACTTACAATACAACTATTAAATATTTATAATCGTAATTACGATAGCAATTGGGGGAGTGGAGAGAATTTTGTTTTCTTTCAGTTAAACAAATAATCCACCAGACAAGTTGCAAAAATGAATGTCTCAGTGGTTTCATGCAAGCTTTCACCATAGAGAGTCAAGTCTCTTCAAGTTCCAAGGACATCCTTGAGCACTTCCTAGTGCATCTGAGAGCAGATAAGCCATGAAGGGAACAAAGTCAGCCTCAGGAGAAATGGGGAATGAAGCCAGCCACAGAAGGACTCCCTGTCAAATGAGTCACAGCAGGCATCAGTGTGAGCTGCCAAGGAGGTGGCTTGTTTCCCCCCACCTGGGCAAGAGAGACTGCAGTCCTGGCAAGGCAAGCAGGCAAGAACATGCAAATGCTATCACAAGCCTCAAAGGTGTGTGAGTGATGGCTCCAGTGAGGCAGATGGCTCTTGTGGAAATCAGCCAGGCCTGAGGAGCTACCTGGGGTCCTGCTACTGCAAACTGTACCCAAGACTGTCCATAGCAAATATCCTGCTCTGCAAAGGGCAGTCATCAGCACACATTAATCTGATCCAAACCGGGCACTGCAAAAACCCAGGAAACCTACATGGGACACCTTCAGGTAGAGAAATGAGCCTGTAACTTTTCATCAGCAGCCCCTAATTATACCCTGTCCCAAAATCAAATTGCATTTTATTTTGTAAGCTTGAGATACCTATTCCTTTCACATTTGTTTTTAACTGGAAGGTCTTAAGGCATTGTATTATAATATAAAATAAGATTTCATTAGCAGCAAGAGCATATCAATGTATGTATAGGTCACATTGGGAACCCCTGATTCAAGCTGGTAATTACTCACCAAATAGTTCTGTTTAGGTCCAGGAAATTATTCATGTGTATAACTACTCACAAATATGAGTAAGGCCCCACAGCATGAGAAAAAGTGAGCATCATTAGTAATTCAAAAGGAAGGGGAAAAAAATAAAAGGTAAAGGTCCTAAAATGTAGCTATTCTTATATTCTTTTAAGGAGGGACAAATAACAGCTCTGTGATTATTACAGCCACACTTACTGACCACACCAGGCAGCTGAGTTGCTTCTATTAGAAAATAACTTTTCAATAAAGTACTGATTTGAAGTGAGTTTGTCCCCACTGCTGGTCTTAAATAATCATTTGCCTTCAAGTGAGTTTGTCCTACTATTGGTTTTAAAAAACCTTTTGCCAGTCCTTTTTCAACAGGCAGAGTTCCCACCTCTTAGCCACTGCTACAGAGCTTTAGGGACTGTAAGTAACATGTAGCATATAGGAATCATAATTTTCATCTTTAAAGATCTGCAGAAGCCTTAAGAAGTTACTTGCCATGCCATCTCTCCCAGGCAGAAAAAAGTAAGATGTGTTATGGGGAGGCTATGAGAGAAATTTCAATGAACTTGCAGGGTAGGATAAGAACTCTGCCTGGCAGTCCCACAAGAGTCAGTGCACACACACATCTTGCAAATTCAGATTTGTCACAAGAAAATTGCCCCCCCAGCACACACTCTCTGTGACACTGCAGCAGTAGCTAACCCAGTACTGGGGCTGGTCTTCTTTGTTACCCTGTTCTTTGCTGCTGGACCCATTCACTCGAACTTTTATGGGATGAATCCACTCACCTGAATCCCCGCAGGGAGCCGGGGCTCTGCTCCTCAGCCGCGCTCTCTCGGGGCAGTGTCCGTTCCCGAGCCCCGCAGTGACACTACCCTGACACTTGGTCACCGGGCTCACCACGGGGAAATTCTTCTTTCGTCCCAGAGAAACAGAGAACAGTCATGCTCGTGCCTCTGGCGCTGACGAACAGGGAAACGATCTGCCGGGAACGGAGGAGAGCCTCCCTCTCTCCTTCAGCGGGCGGTCTGGGGTCGCGCAGCATCCTCCCGTGTCCGCTCCGGGCGGCACGGCCACGCCGCGCCACGCGTCACTCCGGCCACCTACCAAACACACCCCGGGCACTACAGCAAAGCCAAGCACCGGGGCTTTCCTCACAGCTCTCAGCCAATAGAGAGCGGATGTTAAATCTGTCCTAATCCACAACCAGCGCTGTCCGGTCCATTGGAAAGCCTTGCGGAAGTTCGGATAAATAATAATGTGCGAATTACGAGCGCTCCCGCGAAGCGCGAGACACAAAGCTAGAAATAAATATTGCCTGTTGTTTCGAATTATTCTGAGCGCTCCAGCAGATGACTGGCAAGAGAACAGCAGGCATAAGTAGTGATAAAAGTAAACAGTCCAACTTTAAAGTAGCAGGCTTGCCCGTGTTCATAGAGCCCTGTTGTAGTGGGACAAAGAGGGTGCTGGCGATACCAGCGCTCTCTCGGTGAATTCAGGGCAGAGTCCAGCGTGTCCATTCACTCCAAAGCCACACCGCTAGGACCAGCACAGAGCTGCAGACTGGAGCTCAGCAGGCTCACAAGTGTAGGTGTTTAGCCAGGTTGCTCAGAAGCATCCTGGGCTACGTATTTGACCACATACAGGCAACCTTCAGACAGGAGATAAGGACACAAGGATAAGGAGACACAGGGACTAGAGCTGTGTTGATTCCATTTAAACACGGTTTAATTTAAAGAACGGTACAAGGAGAACATATCTTTGTCAGATAAAGAGATTAAGCACTCAGTTTAAGCCCATGTGACACTCAAAATCTGTGGGAATCTCTTATTTGCATGCTTACCTCTGGAAAACGCACCACTCCTTCCTTCCCCCGGACTCTTTGTAGAGCTAAAAAGAGGTCCTCTTACTTCCAAATGCTTTTGTGCTTCTGTCCCTCTGTCACATGGCTTGCCTTTTATATTTGCAACACACAAAAGTTAGGGCTGTTGTTTAAGAGAGAGAGGGAGAGCGAGGGAGAGAGGGGGAATGTCAAATGGAAAAGTGCCATTGCAGTCATATATCAATCAGGGCAGCAGCAGCAGCTCGCTGGCAAATGGGAATTCCACAGAAATGTGAAGCTCTTGTTATCTGAGAAATCACAAAAACACCACCAGCCAAGCTCCCCTCTGCAGGGACTTCTTATTATTGGCAAGCCAGGAAATAGAAGGAAATGTAGGCACTTTTTTGATTGCTGTTATTGTTTCGGATCTGGAGATAAGGACGCTGCGGCATGTGTAAGTCAGTGGAATATAAATCCTGAATCAAATTCCTTCCTAAACAAATGCACCATGTGCAAGATAAAGCAAACCACTGAGAAGCAAGGTAATGGAGCTAAGTGAAGAATCTGACAGTAATGATTGAAAGAATTTGATAACTGTTTGCACTTGGAAAATATCCACAGAAAAACTACCTGTTCCCTGGATTACTCATTAATCTCATTTTTTTTTCTGACCAGTTTTTCTTAGGCTTTTTAAAATTATGATTGATCTCAGATATCCTTAATTCAAGCTGTGCTCCTTCACTACAATTGGTCAACTAAATCATCTGACATTCCCTGGCTCTCCAGTTGAGTAAGCAGACGAGCATTTTCTGTATAAATACTTGTCTGCAAATCTGCAATTCCCCTGGTTCAGACAACCTGCCCTGAAATTCTGAAGTTTCTGTCAAATAAAATCAGAATTTTGCTCAGGGAAGAAAACACTGTCTTTCTACTTTACACACCTTTCTCTGAAGAATGACAAGTTTGAAACTAGTTATCCTTAAAAATCTTTCATAAAATGTTGTGATTTTAGGCAAAAAAAAAAAAAAAAATTCCCTGAGGGGCTGAAGGCAGGATCCATCCACTGGAAAACCCCACTTAAAGCAAGCACGTCACAGCTCTGGATGCACCAAACCCTCTTCTCCACAGAGGAGGGTGTTTCACTTCCCTGTGGAGTGTCCCCTAGTCATCCTGCAGGATTATGGGAAGCACAGACCTAAGCTGGTTAATTAAAAAATAGGCAGCATAGCTGGCCATTTACAAGCTGGATCTGTTCAGAGGCACTGGCCAGCAGATGGACAGGGTTCTGTGTCGATTGTGTTTGAACTCTGAAGGAAAGTTGGTATTTGATGGATGATGTTATTAGCTAAATGTCTTATGTGGTATAAGATCAAAGAACAGATGGGAATGATGCCTTTAAAATATAATAATCTAAAAGGAGAATGGCTTTTAGATGAGTAAGCTTCATGAAAACAGTAAAGGAGACTTTGTTTGGCTTGCTTTGCTGCACAGCCAGGTTCGACTGGAGGGATAAACAAACGATCCACTTAGGACCGAAATTCTTAGGATGTGAGTTTTGCTGCACGTTTTTCCCTTCATATTCAGCGTTTACATTGTTTTGCCTCTTAAGTCAACCTTGTGTTTCCCTCCCTGACCAAATGTGTCCCAGCTCTCTGTTTCCTCACAGATGCCACTGTGGTCACCCAGGGTGGGTGGTGGCAAAGCTCATCAGCAGCTTCACCTCTCTGTAAGCACAGACTGAGACTGCTGCTCTGGCACTGCACTGGCTTTAAACAGAGAGACCACACACAGCAATCTTTTTTAATTTAGCCAGCACCCTCCTTTAAAATGGAGGCTATTGGCTCTTTGGTCATTGTACTGCTGTGCTGTCTGTCTTTTTCCACTGTCAAGAAAGCAATTTACATACTCTGGTTAAGTGCACTAAGAACCTGTCACGTGCAAGACAAAGTAGCTCCGGGATGAAATCCTCCAGGAGACAGTAGATATCCTACTCATGGTCCTCACTGAAAATGATGCTTTAGGGTTTTTGTACTGGCACCGCTTACGTTTCTTATCTTTGTTTCATCTGCAGGTGACAATATCTGTATTCATTTTTTGTTGGGTGCTAAACATACTCAACAATTATCAATAATACCTCAAACAGTGGTATTTTTGAGATGTAGTGCTCAGCAGTTTGCTGCGACAACATAAATTCCTAGTACAGGAAAATCAGCAAAAGTGACTTTCAATTTTTTTATCTTCAGCTTCCAGACTCTGTTTGGCAGCCAGTGGAAGTTAATCAGCAATTAATTGACCGCACAACCTGGTGACTTATAAACTGACACTCTCATTTGTGGCCTTCTGAATGAACTTGCACATGATCACAAGCACAAAAGTAGAAACATCTAAGGTAGCCTCCCCCCCACCTCAAGAACACTGTGGCCCATAACTTTTTCATAGCTGTTCATAAATCTTTAGCCTCTCTCAAACGCTGTGACTTAATCCCACCCATAAAACCAGACATTTTGAAGAAACAAATAAAAGCAGAAAGTACAGGAGCTCAGAGCTCAGTTTTCAAAGATCACTAGACATCTGAGATGACCCCAGATATAAGATAATATTTCCAGAAGATTTAAGGTGTTCTGCTCCCATCAGTTCTGATCTGAGTTCCCTTCAAAAGAAGTTTATCTCACTTAGAAGTATTTGCCTGAAAACTAAGTTTAGGCTCTTCCAGCAGCAAATATAGAGTTTCCATTCCAAATTACTTTCAGTACAGGCCTAATTCAGATTGGCATCAATAGCAGTGTTTCTCTCTCTGAACAACCACAGATATTCTGCTGACTCAGTTGAACTAAAGATATATATATATAGATATATATATATTTTTTTTTTTTTTTTTAATNTTTTTATTTTTTTTTTTTTTTTTTTTAATGGAGAAATCAGGTAAGATAAATCCTTCCCTTGAAGTCTCAGGATGTAATTTTGCAGAGATAGAGAACCATTCCTGCATGGAGTTCTACCAACCTCCCTAGTTCAACCCCCGTAAAATGTATTGGAGACCTGCAACCCTATTTTTTATTCCACCACCACCATATGGCCTACAAGACTCATGTTTATCCTCAGAAAAGTATTGGACTGCCATTACCTGCAGTTCTGTGGGTCTCAAATGTTTGCCCTGTTGGCATTATCAGTCCTCATATTCCTTCTTGAAAAGAGCAGGATTTCACGTCACCATCACGGATATGTTGTGAAATGCATTCAGACTCGTGCAGAAAACTCAGTATTTCATTTTCACTGAAGGATTTCCCAGTGCTGCCATTCTGTAGTCTCCCCCAGGCAGTTTTTACATTCTGAGACAACAGGTAACAGACCTCAAAATCATCAAATATGCTGTCAGAACAGGCATTGCTTGGTATCTGTGCTGGTTGTGTCTGCAAAGACCAGGAAAGGAGTACAAAGGCAAGGACAATTTTAAAATGTACATACATACCCATGCACGGACATAAACATTGCACCCTTTTGCTGCAAGCAGTTAGAGGGAGTGGGATGCACAGGAATGCGGTTCAGGGAAAGGCCATGCTTTGTTCCATTATTGAATTGATGAAGGAGGTTTTATATTTGGGGATTGGCCATCAGTATTCCTTTCATAGTTGGGAATGTAGGAGGCACTGAAAGCATCGTAATGGCAATCTACAGCAACAAAAAATGTAATACTTATATAATGAATTTATACTTTGTGTATGTAAGAGGTACTCAGAATTCTTAGAGGAAGTATTTTCTATCATTTTAATAATAAAAATAAATGTTAGGCTAATAATATTCCCAATAAATAAAACTACACAACCACATACAGCAATGCAGGAGCAGGTGGCACAAAAGTCTGTTTAGGCACTCAATGCTTTTCATCTCTTCTTTCTCCCCATGGTGTTTTATCTCAGATTTGTTATGCAAGGATATTTAAATACCTAAACACACATAATCTTCTGTAACCTAAGTGGGTCTCTTCTTTCAATGTCTATATGCATTAATGAATGTGTGCTGTTCAGAAACAGTTAAATGGAAATGTTTATTCAGTTATTTACACAAATACTATTATTACAGCAAGGCTCCCGTCGTCTAGGGGATAAGGCTGCTGTGGAGAAGACTGTGAAAATTAGGTCTAAACTACATGCTTATTAGTTTTAAGACAGAATTCAGAAAGACATATTGCCTGTGGACAATACTTAACCTTTAGGCTGACTTGAAAATGCAGCTGCAGAAGGACCAGGAGTTGGTGTCCCCGTGGCTCCCTGAGCAGGAAGAAGCAGTTGGTCAGGTAGGGCTCCTCTGAGGTGTGCTGCCCACGAGGCACAGATTACTGTGGAGTATCCATGCTTAAAAAAGACAAGCTGAGGAGCCTGACAATGAAAAAAGAACGTGCCAAGGGGAGATCTTGGATAAACAATGTCTTGGACATGTCTGGGAGAGGCAGGCGATGCTCTGGCACAGGAAGGTTTTCATGAGTGATCTGGGCACACAAAGTCACAGCCAGGCTGCCGTGCACTCACCGAGAGCCCCAGGGGACAGTTTCTACAGGACAAGTGAAGAAGCCTGCATTCCTGCACATTTTCACCCTATGTCCCTCCTGGTTACCCACTCAGGTTTTTCCTCTACACAACCATCAGCTCCCTGATCCCGCTTTTAAAGCCCCTACAAGGCTGCTGGCTGAGCAAGGGGCAGCAGACCCTCACTGGATAGCAAACACGTGCTGTGCCTCCTCAGGCTGCAAACTGTGGCTGCTTTGGTTTCCCTCTGCAGGACAGCAATAGGATGCAGCATTCTTGCCTAAGCACAACACCTCCTCACACATCCAAGAAATTGTCTAGAAACTTAGTTTTCTCTGTGATGTCTCAGCCTTGCTGTTGAAATTGATTGAATTTGAGCAGCTGGATGAAAAGCTGCAGGGAGACACTAACATCAGGGCTGAGAGACAAAAGGCAACTCAATTCTATGAGAAAGTCATAAATAAGAGAGTAAAAATGTCTCTTTTCTACCTTCAGGCTGCTGGGAGTTAGAGTGCCTTTTTCCTATAAGAGACTGTTGTCACCCTGATCCTTGTCCCCATCCCTTTTGGAGTGACTGGCTGCACCTCTCTGGTGTCCTCTGCCACTATTTTATGCCTAATGGAGAAAGAGAAAAGCTACGGTGCTTCCCCGAATATCAGCAACATGGATCAACAGTTCCACAGACACTTGTGAGTTCAATCCATCCTTCCTGAAGGCAGTGTCCCAGTTTCAGCTGGGCTCATCTCATTGTCGGTGGAAACAACAAACAGGTACTGCCCGAAGGGCTGCTCATTTTGCTCATGATGGGATGAGGTGGAACTGCCTTTTGGCAGTATCTGTTTATTAATAACAAAAGGAGCCAAGAGTCATCTTGATTTAGTCATCCAGCTGCTGAATGCCTTGGTTAGGGCAGATGAATTCTACCTTTAAGGTTGTTTCAAATTATCTTGTAAGCATATGCAGTAGATGCTTAACATACCAGCTAACAATCTACAGTTGCATGTAGGTCAGTGTGAAATATCTCACTTTTTTCCAAGGCTGCAGGGAAAGTTTTGCATCAAACACTGTGGGATAATGACACCTGATGTGCAGTGTGCAATTTGCAGCATATGTCTTCCACCTGATAGAGAGAGAAAGGATCTCTCTGTGAAAACTTGTAATATGTCAGATGTTTATGTGAGTACCAAAGAACAGTTGGGATGTGTCCTACAGGATCCCCACGCCACATCTAAAAGAAGGCTGTATTAACCCCAGTCTCTTGTAGGAAGGAGTTAGTCATGGCCCCCAGGCTTCCAGTGTGGAGTTTGGGACTTTGGGTACAGCTTATGTACCACAGAAATGTGGGATTTCTGGCAATTTTTCCCATACTTCTCCAGCATTTGCATCTCCACTTCCCCACATGGGTGACGTGTGGTGTGCCTTGGGCATCAACACTGGCCTCTCTACCCCATTATCCCACACCACAAACAATAACATTTCTGCTGTTTCCTGTCCCCTGTGTTCCTCAAGAGGTCAGAGTTTGCCAGAAAGTCCTAAACAGCACCCGGTGGCACAGCTGGAAGTTTTGCATGAATGCTAACTGGGGGTTAAGGATTCTAAATGTGGTTTGAAGTAGCTTCCCTCAGAAAGGGTCGGATCCTGAGGGCTCCCTTGAAGCTTGGGTGTCCCTGAGCATCAAACTGCAGCTAGGATGGTTTGCACAAGACGGAAAAAACTCTAAGGTGGCAGAAATATCTCCACTCAATTGAGAAAAGCCTTCCTCAGGATAATATCAAGTTATGATTGTGGTTTGAACAATATTTCCATAATGACAAAAAACTACCCATAAATTTGCTTAGAGCTGCAAAACTGGCAAGATACAGCCAGCTACTAACAAAGGCAACTTCTTTTAATTGCAGTCTCCTGCCAATACCCACACAAATATGATTTTCTTGCAGTAAAAATGCAATAAGCGAAGTGGAGAAGATGTTTTTCTATGCTATTTACTATGAAAAATTAAAGTGAAATTATTTGTCTATGACTAAGGTTTGTGTGGCCACTCCCTGTGCAACACCTCATGTTTTTAAAGGAAGCACTAAATGAAAGTCAGTCTCAGCTAACCAGTTTGGGTTAAATCTGCAGGGCTGCTCATCATATGGGAAGTTGCTGAGAAGAAATGCTATTTAGAGCAGGAAATTGGTGATTCATAATTGACATTAACTCCAGTTACCCTCCAATGTTCATGCTGTACTTCATGTGAAATTATTATGAGGAAAGAAAGGCCATTCCCTTGAGCAAGTTCAAGTTAATGTTTAGGAAACCATTTAAATTATTATTAGGACAAAAGTCATTACAGTTGGAATGGTCAGATGCTCAGACTGTGCCCTCAGCTGCAAATCCTGTGCATTTTAATATCTCTTTGCAGGTAGCTCTTCTGACATTTGGTCATTTTGGCCAATTCACTGAAATCCCAGCTTCACCACTGTCCCAGTCAATTCTCCCACCTACCGGACAGAGCCAGAAACAAGCCCTTTTTTAGCACTCCCTAATTGCACTGAAATCCATGCTGGTCTCCAGTTTTACACACAGGTCCCTGTGGTCTTGGAGGAACTCCTGGAGGAGGTGAGAGCAGGGCCACAAGGATGTGCCCACACACAGCTGCATGAGGACCTGGTCTTGAGGCAATATTAGGCCCATACTGGCAGATACCAAAATTGCAGAGTGCTGCAATTCAGACCATGGAATGAGACAGCCCAGGGGCTGGGTCTTCGCCTAATGAAACCAGCAACACCCTGTGGCTTTTCCTGTAAGCTGTGAACTTCCACCAGGGGCAAATCTGGTGCCACTAGTGTCTGGTCCTTGACCAGAGGATCCTTTGCCACTTGGTTTCCACAGCAGAGGTGAAGCTCTCTGACATTCCTCAGAGTACTGCCCCTTATTCCATCCAAATGGACATATGAACGTAATTATTCCACCATTCTATAAGCCTAGAATAAGGAATTAAATAGATCTTGTTATGGATTTTGATGTGAGTAAAGCTTTGGCATCTTATGCAATTTTTTATGATTTTGGTTTTTTCCAAATAGAAGCAGAAATATCTTTCTAATATAGACTATGCCTTAAACTGCAAGTGTAAATCAGAGGCAGGCTTCAGGTAACGAAAGAGATTAAGGACTCATACAGTTATAAATTTAAGTGCCTTTGGGCTTGAGGAAAGCACTTTAAACCACTGCTTCATTATTACCTTTAGAAAAGAGGGATTTGGATTCCTCTCTACAAGGAGAGATGCTCTGCAGCCCCAGTGCTGTCCATGACCAAGGACCCCAGAAGAAAAGCCAGTCACTCTCCACAGCTGATCAAGTTCCTGGGGCCCTATGGACTGCAGAGGATGCTTAGGGCACAGAGAGGTGGCAGGTCATGGAAATCCAAGGCATTCACCATCTTCCTTGGGCTGCTACTTGGACTGCGACAAGTGAGACAACAGAGGGATTTTTTGGGGGGGTGGCAAGAGCATCAGCACACAGCCTCAGGAGCAAAACAAACTGAGAAAACATCCTTTGTGTAAGACCAGAGGTGCAAAAAGTGCTGGCAGAGCTGAAGCACGCTGGAGTTGAAAAGGATACCAGAAAAGGGTATAAACTGTGGAGTACTGAGAGTGACCGTGGCAAAGGGTGAGAGAGCTTACAAGACAAAGGCAGAAGAGGCAGGAAAAAGAGCCATTTGTTGGTGGTTCCAAATAATCTTCAGTCGTGCTGGGCAAAGGAAGCATTGTAGAAATGTGTCCTGTGCTTCATCTGAAAGCTAAAAAGATAAATAAGAGGCTAGAAAAAGAAAGGTTTGCCCTCACTTAGCAGATCCAAAGCTACAGCACAGCTCCAGGAGCTTCAGGAACACACTCCTGGCAAGAGCGTCTCTTGGAATTACTGCCTTTGGAATTACAGTAGTTCTACTACTGGAGTAGAACTCGGGGGCTACTGCAGGAAGCAGAATTAACCCTGGAGCAAGGGACTAGGATTTCCCTAGCAAAGGAAGTCAATCAGAACAGGCTGATGCCGATGCAAGGATGCACAGAGACTGAAAAGAGCCCTGAAATGGAAGTGAAAGCCCGAGACACTGAAAACCACATATCATGTACATACCTTGGCAAGACACAGCTGAGCTCAGAATTTGGGAAAAGAGTAACAACAGATTACCTTTTCTGGGAAAGATCCAACAGGAACCTATGGTGCACAGCATGGGAGAGGAGGATGGTGCCAGCACTATTGAGGCAAGGGGCTTATTTACAGGAGCCATGAAAAATGCTGTCGGATAAGATAAAAGGACAACCAGCCTGTAGGCAAATGGCAATAATCAATTTTCAGCTGGACAGGGCTGCACAAGCTGATAAGGGTCTGACAGGGTTACGAGCACTGAAAGAAAAGCTACAGGCAGCATAAGGTAAGAGAAGAAAGGGCTCAGAAGGACTGTTCCTCACTGAAGGAGATAAAGGCATGTGAAAATGAAAGAGAGTTCATAATAATGTCAGGGATTTTTAAAATGTCACATCCTTGATCTCAAGCCCAGGGTGAGTGCACTGGAGTCAGAACAACAGCAGAAATGGCTGATGGACTCCTTAAACTGCAGAACAGAGCACAAAAACACCTCACTGTCCTCATCCCCACTCCACAGGGGTGGCTGGAGCCTTGCACCCCCGGCCCAGGGTGAGGTTTGAAGCACACTGCTGTGAGAATCAGTGGTCCAGGAAGAAATTCTGCCCTGGCCCTGGAGACACTCCACATCCATCCACAGGGAGAAATGTTGCTTCCTTAACAAATAAGGAAAATTAAGTCATTATGTGAAGAGGGCAAATTTTCCTCTTCTCCCAAAGGGAATGGCTTCTAGAAGACAGTTGACAGCACATACTACACCTGACACACCAGGGAGTGCTCTGGAGCAGGAGCTGGTATTGAGAGCCCAGAGGAGGGACATGAAGATGATCAGAGGGATGGAACACCTCTCACAGGAGAAAAGGCTGAGAGAATTGGGATTGTTCAGCCTGGAGAAGAGAAGGCTCCAGGGCAACCTTATTGCAGCCTTTCAGTGCCTGAAAAGAGATCTAAACTGGAAAGGAACTTTCAAAAGGACATATAGGGATAGGACAGGGGATGATAGCTTTAAACTAAAAGAAGGTAGGCTTAGATTATATATTAGGAAGAAATTCTTTACTGTGAGGGTGGTGAGGCAATGGAACAGTTTGCCCAAGAAAGTTGTGGATGCTTCACCTCCTCCTCAGCTGTACCTTCCCTTGGCTGCACTGAGACCCTGGGCAGCTACAGCTTCCCTAAGACTTGGTTGAGGTCACAATCTTCTACCAGCCTGGAGCATCTCTTTGGAATGACTGCAGTGGTGCTTTGGAACTGGATGGACTCGTCCTGTTAAGCTCGCACCTTCCATTTCAAAAGGCCACTCTGGAAAGTAAAGCAGCCAGGCTGTATCCCTTGTTGGCAAAACAGGAGGGCTTGCATGAATTCCATCAGTGAGTCTCCTAAATTCACACCAGCACTAAATTTCCCCTTCCAGCCATACAGCGATAGCTCCTGTTTTGGTATTTTCAATACTTATTGATCTAATAAATCCAATGAATGGGATGGTTTAAGCATTGTTTCGATGCTTTAAACATAGTACTGTAGTATGCTGATTTCCCATGGTAATTTTGAGAAGGAATCATGGCTCTGCTCTAAGCTTCCTAAAACCCTCTGGAGACTGGGAACACGGTACCTGCATGTACCTCCAGTTTACTGTACTGTTGTTGAACACAGAAAAGGGATGATCAGTCTGTAGGAATTGTTGTCATTTTTTTTCTTTTGTTGTTGATGTTCTCACTTAAAAAAATGAAAGGTCTTCAAAATTAGTTGTCGAAAGAGAAATACACTCCTAACCAACAAGGCCAATCATTTTAATGCCACAAAGCAGATGGTGGTGCAATGAAGGCTCTGGGAACCGTGCACACAGTAAGTGCACCTCGGTCTCTGCTATCACAGCTGCAGTTCCTGTGTGCCTGAGCTGCCTGTCCCAGGATCTGTCACCTGCAAATAGCCATGCAAACTCTCCTTTCCGGTGCTTCTGAAGTGAGAGTTAAGGCTGTAGGGCCACACTGGAAGTAGGTCAAGCCCATTCAACTATGTGGAGGACAAGGAGCCGTAGTGTAGACAAGACACCAGCATCTTTGGTACTGTGTCTTCTAAAGCTGCTTACAGGCAGAAGAAATCCCTGTCCTCCTTTCTTCATCCAAATCTCTCTCCTGTTGTTACTGGGGGTGAATTGCAGCTTCCAGACCCAGACTGCAGCTTCCACAGCAGTAAAAAGTTGTAGTGCCAAGCAGCAGGGCTTTGCTACCACAGCAGGGCAGCACAAAGACCAGCCCCGGTGCTGCATCCTACAGAGGGCTCCAAACCGTGAGGCTGCTCCCAGGAACAGTCCTCCCCCAAGTTTGGCTGCTCCTCACCACCAACATCCACTGCTGGTTGCTGTGGGACAGGATGGGTGGACATCTGCCTGGTGCAGCACGGCCACACTTCGGGCTCCGTGATTGATGCAGTAAGGTGTGTTGTGTCACAGCACAATTGCTTACTGAATTAGGAGAATCAAATAGTGAAGTCCAAACGAAATGGTTTTGCTTCTTCAGAACAGAAATTCTCAAAATAATTAAAATCAAGCCTTATGATAAAGAAATGCAATATCATGGTTTGTTGACTTTGTTTTTCTACGGATTTGCGTTGTGGTTTTTTCTGAGATTACTACATTTTCACAGAACATTTCATTTGCATTTATGCTGTACTTTCCTGGAGAAAATGATGTCATTAGAAAACATAATTTACCTCTTCTGGAGTTTTGCAATAGTAAAATTGCAATTCACTTTCTCTGTAGTCATACATCAAACACATTTATTTTAATGGCCTGGTGTGCAGAGCTGGAGAGGCCAGCTCTATCCATCCAGTTTGTAATGAATTGATGAACACCCCTGTTCCCCACAGCAGTCTCAGACTGCTCGTAACACTCAGGCACTGATGTCTCTATATGAGCAGCTTCTTTAATTACCATTGCCAATTCTGATTTTCCAGGTAAAGGCAGCCACCTTGCTCAAATGTTGAAACCATTTATCACCTGTCATGAAGGAGAGAGTCTGTTGGCATCCTCCTGAGCAGCGAGATGTGCTTTGATCCCAAAGCCTTCTATCCATGGTGTAGTAAGACAAAGCACCACCTGCTATGAAGCTTGACAGACTACATAAAATTTAATTTACGTACACTACCATCGTGTCTGACATAAAATAATCACATAAGAGAATAAGAAGCGAAAAAAATTTGTAACTGTAGTCACAGGCACAAATATCTTTAATTTATGGCAGACTTAATAAAATAGTTTTTCTCTCAAATACACGACTCTTTCCAGGAGCTGTGCAGTGACTTCATTTATATGGTCTGAAATGAAATATTGCCTGCAGTCAATATAGTGCTACCAAATAAAAAATACAAAGATCCAGAAGACCTGATAAACCTGTCGGGTTGGTCTCATGTGGACAAAGGACCAGAAACCTAAAGATAAGAGCTAAAACCTCCAGTCAACATGTAATTAATTTTCAGATCTTCAGGTGGTAGAAATCCATTAACAGCAATACCCCAGCACCCTTCCAAATGCACAGGAATGAGCAGGAACATTATCTGGAAAGATGAGTTCCAGTTCCCACTAATGGACATCACCATGTCCAGGTCCCTCAGATGATCCTGAGGTGCCATCCAATTCCCAAAAGGAAACCAAAATCCTTCTGTTCATCAGCAGATTCTAGATGGGCAGGGGTCATCTTAAAAAATGGGCAGAGGAAAAACAAGTGTTTGCTGCCAGAGGAATCCAGTGGAATGGGCTTGGGGGCTGCGGTGTCAGGGATGGGGCAGTCCCAGCAGCACTTTGCAGTCACTGCTCTGGGAGGGTCCAGGCACATCCCACCATGACATCCAGAGCATCAGGACCCTGCACTTCCATTCCTTTATAGACACGGCAGGTTTGTGGGGCACAGTCTTTCTGGCAGACCAAAGACACATTAACTGCAACGACTCAGGGTATTTCATTGTCATCCCTGCTGTGTCCCTCGAATCATTTAGCTTTGTATCTGAGGTGAGAGGGTGAAGGTCCGTGATAGATAGCAAATCCCTACTTGCCATCATGCATGCTGCAACACTCAGAAGTAAGACACAGCCGGGGGTTGTGAACCTCATTTGAAAGTTTTCATTCTGATCTTCAACTCACACTAAGGCCAGGAAGGATGAACAGCCTCTTAGGCCCTCATGCAGAAAAGTCTGGCTGAAGCACGGCCTGACATCCTGCTTTACCCTTACAGATGTAGTTGAGAGCATTTCTCCCCCAAAACTTACTTCCCAACTTCGATCTTTGTGTCCAGTGCCCTCACTAGGAATATGCAGTGGGGCACTGCCACCCACAAAGCAATGGCGAAATTTTGGCATCTGGGAACTGAAACCATTTGTGAGAAAGCAAAACTCAAAGGGGATGGTTGGAGCAGCTCTGACTTGCATTAGGCAGCAATAGGCTTTCTCAGGAGGGCAGTTGTCCCACAGCCCAGGAAGGGTGGAAAGAAAAAGCATTTATGCAATCTCCCAACACATCCATGGCACGCCTGCATTGTCCAGCCACCCTCCAGGCATCAAACCAAGGACTAGAGAACGATTGCCTTTGGGATCTATGGGGTCTTGCAGTTTTGAAACAGACGGTCATTTTTACACATATAGGTCTGGAAAGGAGCACACAGCCTTGGAATTTTTCAGGAATCATTGCATGATTTTTTTTTAACTTACTCCATCTGTATTACTCTATCACTCCTTTTCCCAGAACAAGCCAGAGCTTTTATATCAAACATAGGGACAACAAAACTTTGTTTTCCTCCTTTGCTGTGCAGCTGCAGAGGGTGGACACACAGACCAATGCAACCTTCACTTCTCATTTAGATTCAAGTACAGTGCCAGAAACTGGTAGCAAGGGTTACTCAACCCTGCAAAGTTGAGTTTTTTCTTGTTTGCTTTCCAAATGAAAAATATTTTTCAGTTGCATTTTTGGTGGGGAAAACCAACATATCTATTGTACCTTTTTTCATCTTTTTTGTTCCCTCAGTAGTAAACCTCAGTCTTAATGCAGGAACTTCAAAGAAAGCCAAAGTGATTTTTTCATGTTATGAATTTGCCCAGACACTTAACATGTTTAAATGTCATCTTCCATTTTCTGTTATGTCCTTATAAAGTAGATTATCCTGCTATTGTTATGCAAATTTGTTCTCAAGAAAAAAAATCCAAAGCCCCATTTCTTGCTTTCTACTAAAGTTTGTTCTTAGAGCTTCCTGGAACCAGAACAAAAATGATTCAGATTTTGCTGGGTTGGAAAGAGAAGTCCTTGGTGGGAAAAGAGCAGGGAGATACTAAGAGCAAACAAGGCAAAAAAACAGTCTTATATTTACTGAATCTCTAATTTTCGAGTGTCCAACCTACAACAGCTATTGCCAGCCAAGCCTGACGTTTATGCATTTTCTTTTGACATTTGAAGATTAAGTAGATCATGTTTATGTGCGATAGTACCAGCACACGCTTGACTCCAGTCTCTCCCCACCTCTTCAGGACCTGTCACCAAAGGGATGCTATGGAAACAGCATCAGGTGGAGGTGGCCAGGAATACACACCCATGCAGGAGACCACCACAATTAATTAACCTCCTGATTTAAGGGAGCACTGACATAATCTCCAGCTCTGCTTCCCTTCTGTGCTGAGCAGTTGCTATAGGTCTATGTTCATGTGCAAACCTACCTAAAAGGCATGTGCTTGTTATCTCTAGATTTGTGTTTATTTACCTCTTCAATTTTTAGTCAGGATACAATTAAGGATACCAGTTCTTGGCTGCTGTTTGTTTTATAAAGTAAACATGAAGCAATTGACTGTAAGTGTCGAGTCTGCAGTGCTTTACTGAGGTCTGATTGGAAAACCACTAAAATCTTCTTAAAGGCACTCCACTTTCTAAAGATTTCTGAAAGGTATCTGAGATTGGCTTGCAAAAGCAGAATATCGACCTTGCCTTTATTGTCATTTACTTCTGCTCCTGCTTCATGTAGCTACAAGTTCATTTCAGCAACTTTTGCTGATGGTGAGAACAGACGCAAGGAGTTCTTTTTCCTGAGGATTCCCATTCTGTAGGGACAATGAAAACAGTTGAGTCAGACATGGATGGAGAGAGGAATGGGAAGGAAGGAAGGAAGGAAGGAAAAGAAAGAAAGAAAGAAAGAAAGAAAGAAAGAAAGAAAGAGAGAAAGAAAGAAAGAGAAAGAAAGAAAGAAAGAAAGAGAGAAAGAAAGAAAGAGAAAGAAAGAAAGAAAGAAAGAGAGAAAGAAAGAAAGAGAAAGAAAGAAAGAAAGAAAGAGAGAAAGAAAGAAAGAGAAAGAAAGAAAGAAAGAAAGAGAGAAAGAAAGAAAGAGAAAGAAAGAAAGAAAGAAAGAGAGAAAGAAAGAAAGAGAAAGAAAGAAAGAAAGAAAGAGAGAAAGAAAGAAAGAGAAAGAAAGAAAGAAAGAAAGAGAGAAAGAAAGAAAGAGAAAGAAAGAAAGAAAGAAAGAGAGAAAGAAAGAAAGAGAAAGAAAGAAAGAAAGAAAGAGAGAAAGAAAGAAAGAGAAAGAAAGAAAGAAAGAAAGAGAGAAAGAAAGAAAGAGAAAGAAAGAAAGAAAGAAAGAGAGAAAGAAAGAAAGAGAAAGAAAGAGAAGGAGAGGAATGCAAAGAAGAGAAATGCAGAAAAGAAAGTGCAAGCTTTTTTACAACCTTGATTTAACACCCACTCTGAGCCAGACCTGTTATACCGAATATGTTTCCTTGGGGGTTTATAATGCAACTGCTACAGAGAAACCAGCGTGATCTGACACAGCATGAACTATTCAGCAGCCTAGTAAAAATATGAATAGCTCATAATGACAGGAGAATCAAACTGTTAGTGTCTGGAATGTGAGATTATAAAATGTAAGATGATAAAATATCACGATCCAGATTGAAAATCAATATATTTGTTAAAGTTTCCAGCAAAGGAACACAGACTATTGGAAAGCAGTCAGTGCATTCCCTACAGTTGCTAACAGCACTCTTTGGCTAAGGTGAGAAGTTGCAAGTTTAAAGTAAAAATAAATGAAAGGGTTCTTATATCGACCCAAAGTATTCAAAAATAGAAAATTTAATGGGAAGCAAGCAGTGAAAATCCAGGGTGGAGGGATGAACAAGGGCAACTGCAGCACTGACATCTCAAAAACAACAGGTACATTACTGTTACCTGGAGGAGTCTTCAGGAGGTGCTTTGCTGTAAGGCAGTGGCCTTGCAATATATAAAGGGATTTGCTGTTAGAAACTCTTGGATTAGGAAATTTTACATGCACCAAGTGAAATATCAAAGAGAGAACTAGACAGCCTGCCAAGTTAGTCACTGGGGTTGGTGAAGGTAAGTAATAGCACTGAAGTATCCCTGCTCAGGTAAGAACTTAAACAAATGTTTAGACTGTGCATATTGCTTAAGTGTTTATCTAAGCAATTTAATACACCCAGGCCAGATTAATGAAATTCAACTGCTATTCATCCCACCACACAAGAGTGTCCTCCATACCACATATATGAAAGCAAATAAGATAAAAGGAAAGGTGAAATAAGAAAAGAGGTGCTACTTACCTGTGCTATGCATTTTGATTTTCTTTTCTTTTTTTTTTTTTTTAATGGAGCCATTTGTGACCAATCCTTAGCATGGTTTGTATTAAGTCTGGATCACAAATGACACCTACCATGCAGCTGTTTACATCTGGCTCACAGGTGTGTGGCTGGTGTTTGCCAGGAGCAGATGGATGCCTCAGAGGGACCTTTCAGTGCAGAGACAGAGAGCAGGAAAGGGTGAGGGGGTCTTTAATGTTCCCTACCTGTGCTCCCTCCCTATTAAGCCTCCTGTTATGAAATACAAGTCAGTTTGCATGGAAATACTGATTGGAAAACAGTCCAGATTATCCACTAAGATAGTGAAAATTGTAGTAGTGAATACATGAAGAAGTACAGGGCAAGCTGACTAGAAAAAACAATATTGCTTGGCAATCCAGTTAAAGCTTCCAGCAACAGGAACTCAGGGTACAGCCTTTGACTGTGCTGGGATTGCAGAGCCCATTGTCCTGACCGTGTGTTCTGCCCCAGGGGACAGAAATGGGTGCATTAGATTAAAAATCTGTCAAGTGCTCCCAGGGGTCTGGCACTGTGCAAACACCAAGGATCTCTTCACATGGGCATTAAAACCCTCCATATGATGAAGAGTTTAGTGCTCCTGTTCCCCACAGGCTGAGGGGCCAGCCCTGGTTCTAAAAGCCTGTTCACCATCATCTGCTCAGAAACCAAGTGCTGGGTCTGGCATTGGACAAACCTAGAGGCTGAGGGGAGACCTTAATGCTCTCTACAACTACCTGAAAGGAGGCATCAAATTGCACCAGGGGAGGTTTTTACTAGATATTAGGAAAAAAAATTCTCCACAGAAAGGGTTGTCAGGCATTGGAACAGGCTGCCCAAGGAAAGTGGTAGAATCACTGGAAGTATTCCAAACGTGTGGATATAGCACTTGAGGACATGGTTTAGTGGTGAACATGGCGGTGGTTCTAGGTTGACAGCTGGGCTTGATGATCCTAGAGGTCTTTTCCAGCCTTGATGATTCTATGATTCCATGCAAACCTGACTGGAGAGCAGGACTTTTGCACACTTGATAACGTAGAGCCTGTGTAACACACGGGCTGCAAGGAGGATAAACCACCATGTCTTGCCTGTATTCTCCCATCCACCATAGCCTGAGAGAACGGAAAGCTGCAGGGCAGGAGGAGGCAGGAGGCAGGATGGGGTGAATGAGCAGGAATTCACCCCTTGCATTACCAGCCTGGCACTTTCAGAGCCAAGTGCATCAGGGCTTTGGCAGGGGAGTTTTGTTGGAGAGGAACAATGCCACAGACAGGGATGTAACAAAGAGATCTTTGTGAACACCACTGGCCTGCAGCACAGGATCAGGACTTCTTTTCAGGCTGGCTGCCTGGAATACTGAAGGAGGACAAACAGCTCCCCAAGTCAGAATAACATGACCGAAAATCCCAGTACATCCCCCGAGCTCCCTGCCTGTGCAGCTCCTCAGCCGTGCAGCAACTTCTTCCTCGGTGGGAGGATTTGAATGGAAAAGAGGGGGAGATGTGGGAGCTCAGGCAGCGGGCAGAGCAGGAGCTCTTTGCATGCATGCACACGTAGCCCTGGCCGTCAGGAGCCTGGCTGCCGGCAGAGGCTGCCTGGCTGCAGAGTTTGGGAAGCCCTGCGGCGCACAAAGGTTGCACTGAGACAACAATCCTGAATCCAGTGCTTTTGCTCTTCTGAGCCAATGAAAAA